>OY757190.1:20453586-20836086 GCA_963583895.1 Melanophora roralis | reverse complement strand
TAAATCAAATGCAAAACAGGCGCCAAAAAGTTGTCCTTATTTTTGTTTGTTTGTTACAACAAAAAAATTATTTTTTAGTAAAAGTGGCATTTTTGGCAGTGAAGAATTTTAAATACCCTTTGCTAATTTTCAGGCATGTTATTGAAAAAAAAACTTGGTTTAAAAATTAATTCTTTCAATTTAGGACGCATTAAGAAGACAAGCTTAACTTCTTTGTGTATTTCCAAATTAGTTTTTTTACTTATTTTTTCGTAACAATATATAAACAAAAAAGTGAATATCCCTAACTGCTAAATGGGGCCACTATTTATGTAAACGGTCAGGCAGCCCTTGGTGCCTTGACGCACTGCGGCAAATTTAGGTTAGTAAGGGGAAAAGTGAGTTTAATATTAGTACTTTAGGTTAGGTTAGGTTAGGTAGAACAGGCAGCCGTTGAAGGAAAGGATACAGCTCACTTGGGTCCGCTTAATTCGGTCCCTTTGTGTTACTTGGAGAAGCAGACAGAATAGGTTGAGATGGAAGGAAAGAAGAAATTTAGAGAAGGATAAGAAAGAAATAAAGAAAGAACAGAAAAATGAAGCAAACTTACCAGGGTCTCTGGTGGGAATCGAACCCACAACCCCCAGACTGGTAGACTTGTGCACTTACCACTGATTTAACTGATTTTCTTTCTAAATCTTAGACTATTTCTTTCCTTTTTGTTTTCCTTAAACTTCTTTGCTCCTTCACTTCTTATCTTAGATACTGACGAGATACTGACGAGAAGCCGGCGCGGATCTAAAAATTACTTGTGTACATGGTAGGGGTGATATGCGCTCGTGCAGATGACTATAACAGTCTGAGACCAACTTAAATTCTAGCGATCTACCGTCTATGCATTCATCTGTTTGTCCGTCCGGCTGGGAGCATTTTATTCTTGTGAATACAGATCGCACTTATTAAGCCTATTATTTGTGAAGAAAATCGGTAAATTTTTTTACAAATATTCTCCCTTCCAACACATATATGCACTTTGAGCTATAACTTCCTCGAATATTACTCTATCTTAAAAGAGTTTATTACATGTCCTTAGAGTAATGCCGCCAACTACAGTATTTAATATAAATAACATTGGTTCATTTTTTGTTTTAACTCCCATACAAGTGTTCTCCCAAAAAAGGTGCTTTACGCTATGACTGACTGCAATTTTGCAACTATGTACGTTCTTATGCAACCAAACGTTAAATACCATGGTTCTGATATAAGTCTAATCCCTGGAAATCACACTTAACCTTACAAATTTTGAACAAACAATGCTTTTAAAATGTTAAATACCAGGCACTGTAAATAATAATTGTTTTCGAATTTTAAATTTTTCTCAAAATTTATTGATTACAAGGAAACGAAGAAAGTCAAGTAAAGTACAACATATTGATGGTACATATAAAAATAAATTTTTTTTAAATCAAGTTATTTTTTTAAATAACAATTTTGTTTATCATAATTGTTTTTACTAAAAACTTAAAAATAATTGGGGTATTCAAACGGTATCAAGTCATATTGTCTTAAAGTTTTAATATTTTACAACAGTTAAAAAAAATTGTTGTTATGCTTAAAAGAAAAAAAGTTCTATAATAAGAAGACTTTTTGAACTGTGTTTATTGTTTTGTCATAAAGAGTAGAAACCTGAGCCGGGCGGTCGAAACTCTTTAGTGAAGCCATTGATATAATTAACAAGTCGCAGTCATTATTTTAAAATATTTTTGTAATTACTTATTTTTCTGTTTTCTCCAGCAGCTGCTTTAAATTTAAAATAGCACACTTAATTATGATCGGATGCTCACAACAGTAATATTTTTTCGTTTTATTTTTTTAAGACATATGACTTTATGACTACCTTGTGAATACCCTAACTAATTTTTTATGCCAAAAAAAAAAAATAAATAAATAACAAAATATTATATTTTTTTTTTGAAATATATAAAAAAAACAAAATTTAATGATTTTTTTTTTAAAAACATAAAAGTCAAGAAATAATTATTCTTTAAAATATATTTTTTTTATTATTATAACGATTCCTGTTAAATACATAAGCGCAATATTAACGCACGAACGAGCCAACCAAATTTTGTAGAGATTGGTGCAATATTGATCGTACCTCCCGTAGCAGCCGTTCATTTGAAAATTAAGTCACCTTCATTTGCATATACTTTGAGCATTCGGCGGTAAGCTTTTGTGTGGGGTACATTAGGTCGTGCTTGACCGACTATAACTTTCTTACTTGTTCAATGATATTTTATGATCAAAATTATATGTTTTTCAAAAAGGTTTTTCTTAATCCCCCATTGGACATACCGCTGATATAATGGGTATAAAAAGATACTCGCACATATTAAAAAAATGTAAATGTGCGTGCTAAGGGTGCATATATCAAGTATTTGCCTGTGATTATTGTTCTAACATCATTAGAACTCGCAACTTTATTTAACATCATTCGAAATACACACTCATAAAAATTCCAAAACAAAAACAAAGAAATCAAAGGTGGAAGAATATTTATTAAAATCAAAAAGCGTTTGTTATTCAACCAAAAGTTCATACATCGAAATGCTCTTTTGTAGGGAGACGAGGGTATACAAAAAGACAAAACAATGTAGCAAAGTAACAATCATATATACGTTTTTGTATTTTTGTATAATACTAAGTATGTATTATGATTTTGTCTTTTTTGTTATTTTGTAATCTTTATTTTTTTGTATTAACGAAAAAGCTATTTAGAAAATTATCAACATGTGAACGTTTAAGTATCTTTGAAAAAACTTCTTGGTCAGAAAAACACTAGCGATAGTTTGTTATCAAAATTTAAGGTTATATTGCAGCCGCTGAGCCATGTGCTATCATTTCTATTAATGCTTTAAATTGGTATGATATGGCAGCCTCTTTCTTCATCTTTACAAACAATCCATAGTATCTTTCATGGTAAGTATTTAAATAATGCTACAAGTATTACAAAAATACTTCAAGTTTATCTTTCTTTGTCCTTACCATTATGTACTTTTGTTGAATGTTGTTTTTGCTCTTGTTTGTTTCCTTGCTTCAGTTTTTTGTTATTTTTTTTTGTTAAATAAGCCAATTACTAAAGGTGCTTTCGCACGATATGTATTTTACACATGACTTTTGACTTTTGCAATCCACATGTTATTGCGTATGTCTGTCAAAATTGTCATTTTGATGGTCTATAATTTTTGCTTTCACACGTACGTATGTAAGTACATCTGACATAACCTCTTTGGTTTGTTTACAACAGTTGGCTTTGTGCGCAAATTTGTTTTAGTTAGTTTTTTGTGCGGGTTTTGGTAAAAATAGTTTTTAAAAAGCTTATCTAATGGATTCAAAAAATATATCTACAGTGTGCGGCATTGTAGCAATTATTGCAATTACATTAAAAAAGAGAAAAAAACTAAAAAAGAAGCTAAAAAAAAAACGTTCTATATGGAGCCGCAAATGGTTGCTACGTAGAAACTGTGGATTAGGTTTCGTTTCAATGGTAATAAACGAGTTGCGCTTGGAAGATCCAAAGGCATTTCAAAAATTTTCAAGAATGTCGTACACGTCATATTCTGAGTTGTTAAAAAAAGTTTCTCCTCTAATTTCAAAGCAGAATACTGAGATGCGTGAAGCTATTTCTGCTACAGCAAGGTAATAGGTTATACCAATATATCTGAAAATGTTTAAATGTTTTTTTCTTTAGGTTGCTTTTAACTCTGAGGTTTTTAGCCACTGGCGAAAACTATTCTAACCTATCTTATGGATTTAGGATTTCTGTGACATCTATAAGCGAAATTATACCGGAAACAATTGAAGCTATTTACTCAGTTTTAAAAGACGAGTTTTTGAAAGTATGTACACATTCTGAGATATATGTATGCTTATGTGAGCAACAATTAATTGTTTTTAGGTTCCTCAAAACGCAAATGAATGGAAAAATATTGCTGATGAGTTTTTAACAAAGTGGAATTTTCCCTTTTGCTTGGGTGCCATAGGTAATATTAACATTGATATGAATTTTACTTCACTTTTCACCTGTGGTACCAAAGATATCTCCCTTCCAAAAAAATCATTACTAAAAAAGTTGGCCTTAGAGAAATAAAGTATAGGACCGACCCCTATTAGATAAAAATAAAAAAAGGTTCGGAGTTTCGAAAGTCCACTGTGAAGGGTATCTATGACTCGGCATAGCCGAATAAAGCGCTCTTACTTGTTTTTGTTTTTATTTGTGCAGATGGCAAACATATTGCTATAAAAAGCAGAAAAGAGTATGGGTCGTTTTACTATAATTATAAAGGATTCCATAGCGTGATACTTTTAGCCATTGTAGATGCAAATTATAAGTTTTTGTACGTTAACGTTGGAACTAATGGTAGAGCAAATGACGCCGCGGCATTTAATGAATCATCGCTTTGCGAGGGTATAAAAAACAATGCGTTTAAATTTCCGACCGATGCTGAATTACCTGGTAGCAATGAAAAGGTACCGTATGTATTTGTTGCTGATGAAGCCTTTCGGTTAACCTCAAGAATGTTAAAACCTTATGGGGAAAGGTCAATAAATGCAAACAAAATTTTTAATTACCGATTGAGTCGATCACGTCGAGTAGTGGAAAATGCATTCGGTATTTTAGCAAATAAATTTCAAATCTTTCAAAAAGAAATTAATTTGTCAGTTGAAAAAATAGAGAAAACAACTTTGGCTGCATGTGCACTGCATAATTTCATTCGAACACGAGACGGTTTTGATGCAAACATTTTCGATATGGAAAATACAATCACTGGTAGTTTTCAGAGCGGGTCCTGGCGGAATGAAGTTAATTTGACCGGTCTTCAAAGGTACCAGTGCAATCGTTCAGGAGAGGAGGGCAGAAAAGTACGAGATGCTTATTCCAAATATTTTAATACAGTTGGTTCGATTCCGTGGCAAAATAAAGCCATAGAAAATTTTAATTTTTAATTGTATTGTGTTTTTCCTAATTTCAAAACTACTTTTATATCAATAAATGAAAAACAAAAAAAAATGCCAAAAGGTAAACAAATCGAATCTTCTTTCAATAGATAACCTTTGCTTTAAAAGTTAACCCTTATTTTTTTAAGTTGAGCAGATATAACAAAACGAAAAACTTTATATATAACGTATTAAAATTTTAAAAAATTTGAACAGCAAAAATAAAAAGTTCCCTTTTTAAACTGAAGAATAAAAAAAAATTTACTAAGAAATAAAAATTTGTTTTGGGAATTTAAACATTTTATTAAAATCAACAAAAAAAAAAAAAAAATAACAATAACTTGAGTCTAAAGTAATAATAACAAATTATCTTCAAACAAATAGTTTAACTATAAATAATTAAAAGCACCAAAAAAAAACATTATTCACTGAAAAATAAAAATAGGAACTTGTTTAGGAATTCAAACCTTTTTAAATTAAATTCATTAATTAATAATTTTCAAAATTAAGGCTCGTTTGTTTGTTCTGTTCATTGAATAATCTTTGTTCCTTTTTTGCGGCGAAAACAATTTGTGTAATGTTCTCTATTAGTCGATCCTTTATGTTAACATTTTTAATTTCAGCTAATTCCGTTTTTATATAATTCAAGAAGGCTTCGTCTTTTTCATTGAACGACACATTTTTACTTGTTGAGGCAATGTTTTGCAATACAGCCGTTGCTGCTGTAAGCACTGAATCTTCTGGACTTGTTTGTGGAGTGTCTTTGATCGATCGGCTTCTTTTACTTGGTTGAGGAGATGTATCATTCTCAACTGGTTGCGATGACTCCGAAGTGTATTCAGCTTGAACATAGTTTTGTGTCTGTGTACAATAAAAATTATTTAATTTTAAATCACTCATAGAGATAAAGCTTACAAATAAATTGCAGGTTCCTTTTCGTATTTTAACAAAATCTTCCAAAAACGATAACTCGTTAAACCAGTAGGTAGATGGAACGTAAACTTCTTCTGCACCTGCTCCACTTCTTCTCTCTTTCGCTTTTGCAACTTCACGGGTATATTGCCCACGTAAATATGACATTTTGTTCTACGGTCACATAAATTCAGTCAATATAAATATTTAAACAAGTGCATGAAAAAGCAAGTTTTACCTTGATCTCAGAGACTCCAATGGCAGGGCTAAAACTTTTTAAGTTGTCGACAATTTCATTTAAGGCGGCATACCGGGAGTGTTTGTTGTGATAAAATTTGTGCTTGGGGTTATACAAGCACTCATATTGTTGCCATAAATTAATTAATTCAAACACTGCTTCTTTAGGCCAATCGAACTAAACAATAAAAAGAAAAAATTTAATAAATTTAATAAATTAACAAACCTTATTTTACTCAAGCTTGTTAAGTTCTTGGAACTTACACAAATTGGGTAAAGTAAATTAAAACTAAAGTAAAAAAACTCACTTTTCCTTGTTCTTTTTCCATTTTTTATTGTTTAATCGACAACCAAAACATCCAAGAGTGATTTTTTGTAACTTATTTATTTTTTATGTTTGCTAATGTTTTACCGCCAAAGTTTTATTTTGCCTAAAACAGCTGATGACACATGCTTTGTCAGATGAAAATAGAACACGCTCTAATTACAAATTTGTCATATGACTTTAACATATGTATTTTACACATGCAATGTTTAAACGCGTTCAGACGGCAGATATCAATTTCGCACTGCAAAATTTGACAAGTCATGTGTAAAATACATATCGTGCGAAAGCACCTTAAGCAATTGCATTCACATACAAACATAATGGAATGGAATTTTTACTCATCGTCATAAGTGGGCATTTACATTTCGTCATGTTGTTTGTAATATTTACATAGAAATACATAAATGCCCAACAGCCAATATATTAAAAATTTATATGAATATACATATTTATCCATCTTACTGTATTGTAATGAAAGCAGTATATAGCTTAAATGGACCAATTAAAAAAAAATGCAAAAGTTCATACAAGCCTTAAAGAAAATTCCTAGGGCTGAAATTCGCCACATATTGAATTCAATATTTTTAAACAATTTTTTTTTATTTAAAAACAAAAAGTATATTTTTCAATCTCTTTAACGTAGGCCCTTTTGGATTTGACAGAGTTAGATTTAAATTATTTTATATGCCATTTTTTATCCTTTTAAACTTTAATATATTTCTTCATTATACAAAAATATATTCGACAAACATTTAGAAAAGGTATTTCGAACTTTACAAATTTCTTGTTGCTAATTCTCTTACCCGTTTTTTTGTCGTATTACTGTATTTTGCCATTGTCATTTTAAGTTACAAAACTAAAAAAAATTAAAAAATCAACAAATTAACAAATACCTTATAGCAAAGCTTCAATATTAATTTAACAGCAGTTACCCTAATTCTGTGCTTTTATTAAAATCCTTAGACAAAGCACTTCAAGAGCCAAATAAAATAAAAGTTTAAAATGGGCTCATTATTTTGTAAAATAACTATAAAACAAAAAGGTAAGACAAATTTGTTGCCTCTTAAACATTTCAATCAAACTGCAATTAGATTGAAATCATTGTCGAAAACAGTTTATGGTCTATTCAATAGAAATAAAATACTCTTAAATAAATGATATTATTTCGCGCTGTTAATTTAATGTCTCCTTAAAGCTTAGATTTTGAATTTTTACAATGTTTCATTATTTTTTATATTTAAAGTATTATATTTGAGATTTTAAAGCTGAATTCAGGGAAATATGCCATATATTTCAAATGATTTACTTATGTCGCTTCAAAGCAAGCAATACTTAATGGTTTGGATTCCATCTAAAAGAGGACGACAACGACCTCTTAAAAATTAAAGATAGGGAAGTTTTCGGAGCGAAATGAAGTTGGATGGAAAACTTTTTGGTGTCAAACTACCAGAAATACTCCTGGGAAGAGTGCTATTTAAAATCATAAACCATTTTTTGTGGGACAAAATCCATGCATTTATGTATACCTATATACATATATACTTGTAAAAATAGTCTTGCCACAAAACTTGACACGGATACTTTGAAAATAGGGAAGGACTTTTTTATGCGTTAAACCTAAAAACTGTAAAGGCTTTCGAACTTAAACTTAGTACAAAGTGTTTCTATTACAATACGTATATGTATTTAGAAAAAAAAAATTGTTGGATAGGAGCAGGGGGTGGGGCAATCCCCACAAAAATTAACAATTTTTGTTAAATTTTTTAAATGAATGTCTCAGAAACTATAACAGCCATCGATTTAAAATTTCTAACAACAACAAGTAAGAGCGCTATATGTATATTTGGATATGCCGAATCTTATATACCCTTCACATTGGTCTTTTTAAACACCCAGCCATTTGATCTAGCCGAGTTAATTAATTACAAACGGAATGACAAAATGTCATATACCCTTATCACTATGTAAACCAATAAGCAAAAAACTAATATATTTAAATTATACGAGTACTAAAGTTTTTGACATTATTTATGAACATATTTTTTGGGCTCAAACATTTTTATTTCCGACACCAAATTAACCCTCATATTTTGTTGTTGTTTTAACATAGTTGGTGTCTAATAGACATCTGCATGACTATATTCATTTAATTGCCTATACACAACAAAAACAATATTCATTCAAACATTTTTCATTCTATGGGAGATAAATAAAGTTAAACCAGTAACAACACAAGAAAGAATGTATTGTGTGTTACACTCAATGATACAAGAACAACACATTCATTTTACAGTTTTCGTTTTGAATGTGTATAACACTCACTTGAAAATAAAAAAAACATAGCAAAGTCTTATTACAGTTAGAGTTTTTATAAAAACATTCAGGTGTTTTTTCGAGTTAATGAATGTTTTAACAACAACAAAAACGACAAATTTGCAAACACAAATGAATGCGCTCAATAATAAATTTTTACACCAATCATACAACAATATTTACACATTCTATTCAGTATTTATTTATATGAATGTATGAATAATATTTTGTTTTCGGTTGGAGTTATTTTTTATTTGCTTTCTCTTGTGGGTTCATTCATTTAGTTTGTTTAACATTGAATGAAAAACACTATGCGGTCACGCAGATGTCTAGTGTCTAACGCATTTTGTAGAAATGTAATATCTCACATTTGAACCCTCAGAGTGTTAATGAAATGTGATAACAAACTCTAATTTGGAAATTATTGGCCGAAACAAAACATAATTTATTTTATGAGATTGTATGGATACTTGTTAAAATATCAAATTATATGCATATTTAGTTGTATTGAAAAAAGCAAGAGACAATAATAAAATCAAGAATATATGTATGTAGATCTAAATCATAGTTATTTCCTGAAATACAAGTACATACATAAGTAGCATGTGAATGTTTTTGATGAGGGATGCTAATTTAATATGCAGTAAATTATAGAACAAATAAAATTCTGTATGCTGGCAAAACAAAAAAAAAATCATATTTTAACTTTTAATAAAACAAAAGAAAATATCCAAGAGAAAAATCAACCAAAATTTTGTTCGTAAAACAATTTTTTTATTTTTATTTTACTTTTTGATTTTCACTTTTTTGTATGAATATTTTTGCACAAAAAAAATTATACAAAAAAAAATCTCATTGAATAAGTATTTAAAAAATAGAGAAAAGCACCAATCCGATAGCAGAGGAAGGTTTCGATCCTTCGTCCTCTGGGTTATGGGCCCAGCACGCTTCCACTGCGCCACTCTGCTGTTTTCAAACTGTTTCACATTAGTGCTATATAAAAGTATCATAAAACTGTATCTCACCACTAGTTTACGTGTGCGTGCCTGTGTATGTGTGTATATTTGTTTTGAAACTTCACCACAGGCGGGAACCAAACCATACCATAACAAACATGTTGTATGGTTTTATATCGTTTAATCAGAGTGACCGTTCGTCGACTAAAGTTGCATTTGTCAACCTTTTCAAGTGCCTGCGACTTTTTGTGCGACTTCTCTATGCTGACACTATTATGCCACTTTTTAAAATTTTTGTCACTTTGGTCCTATTTTTGTTACGAAAGTCAAACAAATTCTATTATTTGCATATGCGCATACATATACACATACCTGGCATATGTGGGCATATGTTTTATTCCCAAACATCGCATGCCATAGTTTTTTTTAAAACTAAAAATGCTAAAAGCTTTTGGCATTCATTGGGTTGCTAAAAAATTAATTAAACGAGCCATTGTGTCAAAATTTAAATAAAAAGTATTATGAAGAAAAGTAAATATATGTACTTGTATATTATTACTATTATTTTGAATTTGTTGTTATCAAATTTTTTGTGCTGTTGAATTGTTAATCTATTTTTGTTTTTATTAATTGTAAAAACGTTAATAAAAAATTTAATAAGCGCTTTAAAAAAGAGTGCAACTTTTTTCTCCAAAAAGAATTTTTTATGCGACTTCACAGCGGTCACACTGCTTTTAATATATTTTCAAATCATAACAAACATTATCCAACATTATTCAAAACAAACATGTTATAATCAAATAAGAATTGTATGTAAATTTCCATTTTAATGTCATATTGGAAAATTGCTGTTTTGATGGGTAGAATAAACAATAATTAAAAAACAAGTAAGAGCGCTATATTCGGCTGTGCCGAATCTTATATACCCTTCACATTGGTCTTTAAATATACCCAGCCGAGTAATTTTGTACTGCAAATAATATAATAAAAAACCTTGTGCAAGTTTTAAAGTCCATAGAAAAATATACAAAATTTTAACGTTCGTATGAATAATATAAATAGATGAGGAAAGCTTGAGGTCAAGAGTTTTAAAAGTTTTCGACATTATTCATATATAAAGGTTAATAAAACTTATTAAATGTTCTAGTCCCCCTGCTCTTCTCCAACTTTTTCTCCAAAATGTATGAATTATTTGATTATTACTTTTTGTAGAATATTCGAAGTCGATAGCTGTAATAGTTTTCCAGAAGTAGCGTATCGAAAATTTTATAAAAATTGTTAATTTGTATGGGAGCTACCCCTTCTTCACCCCCCATCCGAAAATGTTTTTCTTCAGAGCGTAGCCCTTGATGTCCAATCACTTTTTGTAGAACATTTGATTTCGATATCTGTTATAGTTTCCAAGATATAGCATATCGAAAATTTAACAAAAATTGTTAATATGTATGGGAGCTACCCCTTTTTTTGCCGCCACTCAAAAAAATTTTTGTTTAAAGCGTAGGCCTTATTGCCCAATTACTTTTTGTAGAACATTTGATTTCGATATCTGTTATAGTTTCCAAGATATAGCATATCGAAAATTTAACAAAAATTGTTAATATGTATGGGAGCTACCCCTTTTTTTGCCGCCACTCAAAAAATTTTTGTTTAAAGCGTAGGCCTTATTGCCCAATTACTTTTTGTAGAACATTTGATTTCGATATCTTTTATAGTTTCCGAGATATAGCGTATCGAATATTTTATAATAATTGTCGATTTGTATGGGAGCTACCCCTTTTTTTGCCCCCACTCAAAAAATTTTTTCTTTAAGGCGTAGCCCTTATTGCCCAATTACTTTATGTAGAACATTTCATTTCGATATCTGTTATAGTTTCCGAGATATAGCGTATTGGTATTTCATAAAAATCGTTAATTTGTATGGGAGCTACCCCTTTTTTTGCCCCCACCCAAAAATTTTTTTCTTTAAGGCGTAGCCCTTATTGCCCAATTACTTTATGTAGAACATTTCATTTCGATATCTGTTATAGTTTCCGAGATATAGCGTATCGGAAATTTCATACAAATCATTAATTTGTATGGGAGCTACCCCTTTTTTTGCCCCCACTCAAAAAATTTTTTTTTTAAAGTGTAGCCCTTAGGGTACAATTAATTTTTGTAAAACATTTTACGTCGGTAGCTGTTATAGTTTACGAGATATAGCGTATAAAATATTTCACCAAATTTGTGCAATTGTAGGAAAAATACCCCTTCCCCTGGTCCTATCGGAAAAAACTTTTTCCATTATTTAGGTCCTTTCTTTAGGAGTATCCGTGCCAAGTTTTGTGGCAAAAGTGATTATACTTACTGAGATATATAGGGATATATGCACGGATTTTGTCCTAAACAAAATGGGTTACTCTGGGTTTTCGTTTATATCTCGGTCAATAGTAAACCGATTTTTCTGATTTTAAATAGCGATTGTTAGCGGGATATTTGTAATCGTTTGACACCATTTACTGATCTGTATCTTTTTATCTGACTCCGGAAACTTGATTTCAACAGACGGACAGACGGACAGACAGACAGACAGACAGACGGACAGACGGACAGACGGACATGGCTATTTCAACTTCCCTATCTATAAGGATCCAGAATATATATACTTTATGGGGTCGCAAATGAATAATAAAGAAATTACAAACGGAATGACAAAGTGATATATACCCTATCACTATGTGAAGGGTATAATAAACTAGATAGAAAATAAAATTGTCTTAAACTATATAAAATTTCCCCGCTAGAGATACCTACAGTGTTGCCATATTATACTTAATTTTATATAAAAATATTTACATATACATATTAATATCACTTAATAACACAACAAATAGGGAATGTTTCAGTGTGATATTAATATGTGTACAAAAAATTTATTTAATTTTAAAACTACACATTTTGTATATACTAACTACAGTGGACGTTCAATAGTACGTACCTTCGCTACTACAAATGTCCAATAGTACGAAAGGCAAATATTTTGCATCAGCGTTCCTATAGTACAAATAAAAAAAATTTTACTATTCGATTATACGAATATGTTTGTTTTTCTATATATGAATGGAATTTTTTAAACATTTTTAGCTTTTTTCAGTTTGTTTTTGTTTTCTTTAATTTTTTTGGTCTACAAACAAATGCATAGTAGTCATTTGGCATAAAATTTTATAGAGATAACAAGTGTTTTTCGTTTGAAACATACAAAATGTTTAAAATGAAAGAAGCCAAAAAGAAACAAATTTCTTTACAAAATAAAATAAAAACTATAGAAGATTGTAAGAGTGGAAAATCTCTTTATGAAATCTCTTACAAATATGGATTATCTAAATCAACCATTTGCACCATAAAAAAGCAGAAGGCAGAGATTTAATCTGAAACAGGCTCAATTAAATCCCGTTACCGAATGTTACCTGGAGAATTTAAAAATGGAAGACAAGCTATACATACAAATGGTTTTTATGCAAAAAAAGTTTTAATGTTCCAGTAGGGGTACGCAATTAAAATGTAAGGCTCTGTAATAACATAAAAAGGGGGAAAAACTGTAGTCCAATAGTACGAATTTTCAAGTATTACGAAAGGGCCTGACATTATATAATTCGTATTATTGGACGTCCACTGTACATACATATTACTCATTTATTTAGTTAACATCAATAATATGCAAAAAATATGATCTCTTTTTTAATAAAAAAAAATATTATGGTATAAATTTGTTTGAATTATTTAGTCGCTTTAAAATTCCTTAAATTTTTGACTTTCAGTTGAAAAAAAAAGATTTATTTAAATCTGAATTATGGTGATGCATATTTTACAAAAAAAAAATAACAAAAGACTAATTTTAGTGTGTTCCATCTAAAATTATTTAAAAAAGAAAAAAATAATTTGTGCAGTTATGAATGTAATGCTCACGTGTTTACTTTTTCTAAAAAGAAATAACACTTTTTACACTAAATGCATTTTCCTTTATCTTCTTTTAAACATTTTCTCAAAAAATATAGAATAAAATCGTCCGTTTTAAGTTAACAAAAATGCCTTAATTATTTAGATAATTTGATAAATGTCACTTTTTAACACACGTTGTCAACAAACTTATAAATTGTATTTTCTGCTTTTCTTCTGTCAAATATTATTTTTGTTTAGCATATGTAGTCGATGTCGTATGCAAACACATGTACATAAATAAAGATATAGAGTTTTAATTTACCTTTTGTTGATATTTTATGGTTTTCATAAATCTAAATGTTTATTTAATTATTTTGGCCGAAAGCCAAAAAAAATTAAACCATAATGAACTAAAAAAAAAGAAAACACCAAAACACACGGAAAATTGCAAGAAGTCTAGGCCATAAAAGTTGTGTTAAATGTCAATCACCAGTGAAAATGTAAGCAAAAAACAAGTGTTTTTTTATAAAAATATATATTTTTTAATAAAACTTAAGCTGGCTCTTAGCGGTTTGCTTAATATAAAAGTGATTCCAATAAAATTGTAAATATTTCTGTCATTATTTTGACAGTTGATATGAAAAGCGACACTTAAAGAATTTTAAGATCTATAAATAAGATGATTTTTTATACTAAAAAATTGAATTTAACACATAACTAACTATATGCAATATTAAATTCGCCTTTGGTATTTTGTTTTTGTCTTAGAAAAAAAAATCATTTACAAATTTAAAAATTCCTTTAGCTGCGCCGTTAACATCACCTGTATTAATTTCCCTGATACTTAGAAAAGAACTCGACAAATAAATGGTCATATTAATTTGCTCGAATTAATAAAAAATTATATATACATATATGCATAAATGATAAAAATATCAAATGATGAAATTATACATTTTTATATTTTTTTCAATTTATCATTTACTGAATAATCTGTTGCTTTAACAACTTTTGACTTAAAATGTCACACCCATTACATTTCTTTAAAGTTTTTTTTGTAAAAAAAATATTAAAAACAATCAAAAATTCTTTGAGCAATTAAAATAATTGTGGGCGTTCTGTATAGTTATTTTCACAATACGATGATAAAGTTTAAGTTCTTTTAAGGTATCTACTTACTAGAGATGAGCGTTCCGTAATTTTTAAAAAACATCCTGTGATTTTGAAATCACTATTTTTTTAAACAGTAACTGTCATATTAACTATCACTGCTACCACCAGGTACAGAGAAATCGCTCATCCCAAGTGTCTACTAGACATCTGCATGACTATATTCATTTAATTGCCTATACACAACAAAAACAATATTCATTCAAACATTTTTCATTCTATGGTAGATAAATAAAGTTAAGCCAGTAACAACACAAGAAAGAATGTATTGTGTGTTACACTCAATGATAAAAGAAGAACACATTCATTTTACAGTTTTCGTTTTGAATGTGTATAAAACACACTTGAAAATACAAAAACATAGCAAAGTCTCATTACAGTTAGAGTTTTTTTTTTTTGTTTCATATATTTATTATTGAATCTTCGCCTGTGGCGAACTAACAATAAGTGTTCAAATCTTAAAACTAGGTAGTTAATATAAGTCCAGCCAGTGCCAGACTAAAATTTAAGTTCTCATATTAATTATCAAGCTTCATATAAGCGCAATAGTATCCCTCCTTTTCAGGCGGGTGTGCCCACTATGTTGCAGGATGTTTCGGGCGAGCGGATTTGGGTGAGCTTCCAGCTTATTTAAATACTTGTCCACATAGTTCAGGATTTCGCATTTAACTAGTAGATCCTTGTGGATGTTGCTGTTTTTTGCATACCAAGGAGCACCAGTTATCATTCTTAGGATTTTGTTTTGCCTGCGTTGAATTTTTTCTATGTTGGATGCGGAAGCAGTGCCCCATAATTGTATACCGTAGCACCAAATTGGTTTCAAAATCGATTTGTAGAGTAGAAGTTTACAATCAAGACGAAGCACAGAGTTTCTGCCGATTAGCCAATGAATTTGTGTAGCTTTAAGTTTCATTTGCGTCAACTTCGCATCTATATGAGGCTTCCATGTGAGGCGGCGGTCTAGGTGAATACCAAGATATTTTGTCTCGGTTCGTTGAGGCACCATATGGTTGTTAATAAGAATTGGAGAGCACGTTTCTTTGCGTAAAGTAAAAGTTACGTGGGTACATTTTTGTTCATTTATTTTTATTCCCCATAACTTTGCCCATTTTTCAACTTGGGTTACGTGTTGCTGCAATTGGTTTGAAGCCTCTTTAGGGTCTTTATGAATACTAAGAAAAGCAGTATCATCAGCAAATGTCGACGTGTGTGTAAAACTATTGGTTGGCATATCTGCTGTGTAAAGCAAGTACAGAACTGGACCTAGTATACTCCCTTGAGGTACACCAGCCCCTATTGTTTGAGAAGAACTTATTTGGTTTCCCTCTTTGATTTTAAACTGTCGACCGGTTATGTACTTTTCTAGTAGGTTGAAAATATTAGCTGGAAGGTTTAGCTTTAGTTTGTTTAACAGGCCTTCGTGCCATACTTTATCGAAAGCTTGAGAGACATCTATAAAAAGCGCGGAGCAGTACTTTTTTTCCTCGAAAGTTTTTCTTATAACCTGCACCAGTCTGTGAGTTTGTTCTATTGTGCTATGTTGACTTCTAAAGCCAAATTGGTGATCTGGAATGCAGTTGTTTTCATTCAGGATCGGAGTAAGCTTGTTTTTAAGCAGCTTTTCAAACAGTTTTGACAAAGTTGGTAACAAACTTATAGGCCTATAAGACTCCACCTTAGAAGGATCTTTACCAGGCTTAGGAATCATCTTAACTAAGGCAACTTTCCATATTGGTGGAAAATGTTCAAGCCGTATTATGGCATTAAAAATAAAAAGAATTATTCTTTTTGCTGTAAAAGGTAGCTCAATGAGCATTTTGTTGCTTACTTTATCAACGCCAGGAGCTTTTTTATCATTAAGGTTAGAAATAGCTTCTACCACATCTGAATATCGGAAACGTATTTCTATAGGACGTCTAGAAACAACAGGCGGTAATTCCCTCACGTCAGTGCATGTATTAGGAGTGAACACGTTTCTTAAATGGCTTGCGAGCAGATCGCATTTTTCTTCATCATTTCTAGCCCAGGATCCTCTTAGATTGCGCAGTGGTGGTTTTGCGATTACGGGTCTTTTGAGACGACTGGCTGATCGCCATAGAGAATAATTTGTTTGAGGGGTTGCGTCTAGACCTTCCAAATACTTCTTAATTGATGCAATTCTGTGTACCTCCAGCAAGTTTTTTAAGCGATTTGTACACTCTTTTAGCTTCGTTTTAAGTTGGGGCGATCTATGCTGTTGCCATTCTCTTCGCGCTCTCCTTTTTTCAGATAAAAGCTCCTCAACATCGACAGAAAAAATTTTGTTGTATTTGACCTGACGGTATGTTGAAGAAGCATGTTCAACGGCAGTTAGAGTTTTTATAAAAACATTCAGGTGTTTTTTCGAGTTAATGAATGTTTAACAACAACAATAACGACAAATTTGCAAACACAAATGAATAATAATTTTTTACACCAATCATACAGCAATATTCACACATTCTATTCAGTATTTATTTATATGAATGTATGGGTAATATTTTGTTTTCGGTTGAAGTTGTTTTTTATTCGCTTTTGCTTGTGGGTTCATTCATTTAGTTTGTTTTACATTGAATGAAAAACAGTATGTTGTTGAAAAACAAACGAATGTATTTAAACGGCATTTGGGTGTAGTCAAGCAGACCTCTAGTGTCTACGTATAGATATATGACTTTATATGAAAAAGGCGTAACTCAATTTTTTCAAAACAGATTTCTTTACTTATTCTAACAGACAAATTTTATATTAGTACATCTTCTGATATTTTGTTTATCTTATTAAAATTTTTTTTTTTGTTTTGTACATGTGGGTTTTTAAAAAAAATAATTATTTCTTTTAAATATTATTTTTTCTTTTAAAAATTATTATTTTCTTTTAAAAATTATTATTTAAAAAAATTAAAAAAAATTTTTTTTTTTAATTTATTTTACATTATTTTTTTTTTTCATAATTATGTATTACAGAATGCGGCTTAGGTAAAACTACATAATGGACATAAATGCTTTGAAAATAATTTAAGTAGTTAGTAGAGTTAATAAGAGTAATTTTAATTTACATATGTACATATTAAAATTCTTATTTATAAACGCAAGTACTAGGCAAAATTTAATATATTAAAATCAATAACTGAAATATGTATGTATATTTATATTACTTTTGTTTTGTGCAGTTTTCAGATTAAAAAAATGTTTTTTTTTACATTTAGCAATAAAAACGTACTAATGAATTGTTTAACCAAAAAACTGAAATATATAAGTTGTTTGTATAATTAGATTAGAAACCCCATTTAATTTCCATAAATAAATACATAAATGAAGAAGCAAAATAATTATAATAAAATAAACATTTTCTTTTAAATGTTTGCAGAAAGTATAATTTATTTTCAACCCATTAACAAGTTATCAATCACTTTGAGATTGATTTTAAATTTCAATATGTGAAAATGATGCAATAGAAATAATTGCTTTTTTATAATTAATTACCACTTAAATACAAAAAAAATATATAAACTTAAAAAAAATACTTTGATATTAAACAAAAACATTTTTGCTGTTAATCTGTGAAAATAATTAATTTTTTATTAAAGTGATTTTTTAAGTTTAAAATTTCTTTACTTTTTTTTCGTTTTATTTTAGATTTTTCGCCAGCTAGAAAGACCAGCTGAAGTGGAACGTTTACAAGAACTGAAAACCATAGTTAAACAACAAAGAGAAATATTTATAAATGTGATATTGAATAATACAAATGTTAATAATTTGAATGAATTCTTAAAACATGAATTAGCCAAATATGAAGCGGTAAGTTAAAAAGTAATTATGAGTTAAAAAAAATGGCATACACATGCATACATAAATGAGAAATACAAAGTTTAAAAAAATAAAAAAAACATATGCGTAGGCCGGGAATCGAACCCGGATCAACTGCTTGGAAGGCAACTATGCTGACCATTACACCACCAACGCCATAGGTGATTCAGTGTCAAAACTAAATTTTGTATGTTCAAACAAGTATGATGTTATGGTATTACACCCAGGGCTGTAAAACTCGTACTTTTAACGAAACTGTTTTACAGCTACCCTGTGATTTTCAGCTACTGTTAAAACATAACAAATCCAATTTTAAGGTATATAAACAGAAATAATAGGATTATTTAATTTAAAAACATAGGCTTATTAAAATACACAAGATTTATCTATATAACTATACACATATAAAATACTTTTAAGAAAATGTACAATTTTTCATAGAATTTTTTCAAATAAGTCCCTTATCAACTTACAGATACAGAGTTAAATTTACAGAACCCAATTTGAATTACAGCAATTATTACTTTTACAAGTATAAGAGCCACTTTTCAAGTCAATTAATTATCATAAAGATGTATTTAAACATGAAAATAATTTTTTCAGTTGAAATTACATAATAACAACTTAAGTGTGCAACCTTGTGCGCTTAAATAAAAATTAAGTTTAATCTTATATCCATATTTTGGAAAAGTGGTAACATTTTCAAATCAAAAAACCATATGTCAGGGTACTTTTATCAGGTAGGAGCGGTCCTACAAAAACAACTAAAACCGTCATAAGAATGTCAGAGACAAATAACAAAAAGTCACAAAATCTTTCTTTTTCTTTTTGAGCTTTTCTTACGAAACTACAGTTGTTTGCTTAAAAGGAAGAAAATACATAAACATAAACAAAATTTGACATTAATATAACGAAATACCGTTACTCAGCTGTTTATCTGAGGCTACCTGATAAGTGTACCCTGACTATATGTTTTTCGCGTTTTCTTTTTTTTTTTTTTGTTTTGCTTTCACATCCGGTTTTAAAGAGGGTTTTCTATTATGCTTTGTTATTTTGTAGCGTTACCATATTTGTCTTTATTCGTGAACAAACACAAAGTCAAGAAGCGGCCATAAGAGAGAAAGGTAGTTATTTCTGCTTTAATTATTTCTGCTTAATTCAAATCCAGTCCAGAGAAAAATTTCTCTATTATATTATCGGATATTATTTTAAAATACATTTAACAATAGCAAACAACTGTATATTAACCCCCATATTTATAAAAATTAAAGCGGTTATTTGACAGATATCTATGGCATAATTGTCAAATAAGCCCTTAATAAACCTACTTTGAATATTATAAATACGAGCGTAATATTTTTAGGCCGTACAAGAAGCTGCCGAAGGAGGTCTACTAATACAAGCCGACAAAGACTTTCCCGAGCCATATGAGCGATGGAGTATATTGCAGGCAGTGTTCTTTTCATCAACCGTTCTTACTACTATAGGTTACGGCAATATAGTGCCGGTGACGACAGGCGGAAGAGCATTTTGTATTTGCTTCGCATTAATAGGCATTCCCTTTACGCTGACAGTTATAGCGGATTGGGGCCGTTTATTTGCGACAGCAGTATCAGTGCTTGGCAAGAATATGCCAAGTAAGTACATACTTCCTTAAGAGATAATTTAATTAACAAAGCAAATTTTAACTTAAAAATTCTAAAAAAAATTTTACAGAAACACCAAAATTTTCAAAATTTATTGGCAAAACGTGGTTCTATGCATTTTTGGCTGTATTATTTCTTTGCGTTTATTTAGCTATAGGTGCCGGTCTACTGCTGCTGTGGGAAGACGATTGGACATTCTTTGATGGTTTCTATTTTTGTTTTATTACCATGACCACAATAGGATTTGGTGATCTAGTACCAAGTAAAAACTTTTTTAATTTATTTAAAATAAAATTATTATTTTTTTGTTTTATATTTGTTTTATTTTGTTTTGTTTTTTGATTTGCAGAAAAACCAAATTATATGCTTTTATGTACTTTATACATATTGATTGGCTTAGCTTTAACTTCCACTATTATTGAATTAGTAAGACGTCAATATGCATCTAGCTGGGCCAAATTACAAGTAAGTTTTAACACTTTTTTTTGCTCTCCCTTTCAAAGAGTTGTGCTCTTAAAATAATATTCTTTTAGGGTTTCTTGCTTCTTTTTTTTCATTTTTTTATCATCTCATTTTCTGTGTTTGTTTTAGGAACTTTCCGGTCCCATGGCGGAAACTTTAAGACGTATAGGCGAGACAGCTGGCACTGGCCTTGATTATGCAACGCTGCAAAAAGTGTTAACGGTAAAACACATTTTTGTTATTTTTGCTTTTAATCACTAAAAAAAATTTACGTAAAGGGCACATAGTGATAAGGGTGTATATCTTAGTTCGCTATTTATTTTCTTTTCAATTTAAACAATATTCGTATGCGGCCCAATTAACGCTGGTTTATTCTGAATTCTTATATATAGAGAGGGTAGTCGATATATTAATTTCGTCTGTTTAAATCAAGCTTCCGGGGCCAAGTCGTAGTACATTCTTGTGTCTAATAGATTGCTAGCTAAATTCACATGCAAATATCCCTTTATATCTTAATAAATATGACAAAAACAGAATGAAGTTGGCAAGCTAAATTAGGGACATTTTTTTTTAAATAGAAGCAAGGGAATTGGCAGCGTTCCTAGAACCTCATAACTTTTATAATATTTTTATGCGCTATATCTCGGAAACTATTAAAGCTTTCGACTTCAAACCTTCCAAAGGGTAGTAAAGGTATGATGGTGGAAAAAATTAGTTGAATCGGAGCAAAGGGAATGGTAACTATCATACAGATACTTTTATGAAGTTAAATACGCTATAACTCTTTCACTATTGACTTAAAAGTTTTTCTGGCATGATTTTTATGTGTTAAAAAAATTTGTCTGAAAGAAGCAAGGGCAATGCTATCTCCCTCTAAAAATGGATAATTTTATGAAATTTTTGATACACTGTATCTCGAAAACTATTATAACTTTCGACTTCAAACTTGCATGGTAAGAAAGGAGCACGGGGAGTGGCACACTAACTTTCACGTTTTATCTCAAAAACTTAAATAGTTATCGACTTTAAACCTGTTCCAAAGTATGTATGTAATTTTATTTTCGTATTAAAATTTTGAATAAAACTTTGCTGTATCGGTTCACTATGGATACAGAAAAACCTATAGAAGGGTGTATTAGATTCCGCACAACCGAATTAAACGCTCTTTCTTATTTTCTTTTATGTTTTAAAATAAAATATTAAATTATGAAGCTCAAAATAAACAATAATTTTTATTTACATATTTTCTAAATATTTTACTTATAGGTGTCTATGCCGAAATGGAATATGTCACGTAAAGATGGAAACAACGCAGATATCGCTGCTTTGGAAGCCATTACAAATGCCATACTTCAAGAGGTTAAGGAAGCTCAAAGCAACAAACCAAAAGTTTTGCAAATTGTTATTTACGAGTCTTCAGTGTAATTTGTAAAAATATATTAATTAATTTTAGGTTAAACATATTGACGTACATACATACATATATACTATATTAAGAAATATTTATATTTTACATAAACAGTTTAAGATATACAAAAATATTATTTAAGATAGATAGTAAATTTATTTATTGCAATGTTTGGTTTGCGCACATTTATTGTTAAATGTTTAAAAAATTTTTATCAAAGTTTTGTAAATTATACATCAAAAATATCATCGGTTATGTTAATAGACTTAAATATTTTATATCAAAGAATCATATTCTTTTAAATGCCTACGAAAACCTGCCTTTTGTGTAAAGAATTTAAATTCATTGTTATTTATTTAAATATTTTTTTTTTAAATTATTTTTTATAGTGTATTAATATGTATATAAATAAAGACATTACATTAGAAACAACTTTGTTAACTAGTGAAAACATTGAAACCTGTGTTTAATCAAGGTTAAGGCAGCCCCTACAAATACTGTAAGTTCCATTTTGAAATTTTGTCTCTATTGAAGTAATATACATACCGCACACCTTTAATACTTTAAAACAGCCACAATTTAAAATCAAATCTTTCCGTGTAAGGCTTTTTGTCTATTTTTGAAAACATCTTTGTAATTTGGTAGCAAAATTGAGAAAAAAGTAGAAGCACTAGTTGAAACAAAGTGCTCGTAAAAGATGTTATCTGAAAAGTCTTTTTTAAAAAAAATGATTTCGATAAATTTGATATTTTAGTGTGAAATAAATCAAATGTTATATGAAGAGACAGTTTTTAGGATGAAGTTAAACCATGTTTATGGTTTAAACTGTGTTAATGTGTTTTTAAGATGCAGTTTATTTTATTTTAATTGAAGTTAAACCCATCAAAATTGGTGGTAGCTGTCAAAACAAAAATAGAAAACAGTTGGTTTGTAATTTTTAACATAAAAAAAACTTAAAGCAAGCTAAAGATAGCAAAGATGTGTGCAATTTGTTTTGCATTTACTTTTGTTTAAATAACACATTATACTAACACAATTGAAATAAATGTTTACCACTTTTATTTTCTTCTTGTTGCTCTGTGTTATTTGCTTTTTTTTTGTAAAATTTAGTAATGCTTCCACACTTATATTAAGAAGTTTAATGGTATCATTTTGTAATTGGGATAATAAAATGGTAAAATAAATATATTTGACAAATTCTAAACCAAGGCGAATTTATTGATCAGGTGGCGTTAAGAGCACAGCTGATCTACTTTTTTTTTACATAAACCGAGGCTGGGTTGGTAAATTTGTTTATATTTACATATCTTTTTTTATAACATCAGCTAACGAAAACACAACAAAAAGGAAAATTTCCTCGCCGCAAATTAGTTGTTGTAAAATCACCATCACCACATCAATTCGCCTTGTTCTAAACTGTTACCGAAAATTATTAATATGTATTGAGTTAAGTTCAATTAAACTGCAAACAAGCTAAACCAATTTAAAACACCACTTAAAAACTGACACTTATAATAATATAGTGCAAAGCGTTACAGCATTCTTTTTATTAGACAGGTTTTTTTTTGCAATTTTAACTAAATACCATAACCAGCCTTTACAGAAAATAATATTTTCAAATATACATATCAGTCCCCTTTTTGGTTTTTTTTAAATGGTAATATTCTTTTCATTGTTTTTATTTCTTTGATACATCGTTTCTCAATGATTTATTTAACTTTAAGGTAACAATAATTTATTATTTGTGAAAAGAAGCTAATTTTAGTGCTTGTCTTAAAACGACAGAACGTTTTTGGTCCTTCGAACATTATTTACCAATGCATGACAATCTTTTTTTTACACTTGAACCCAAAACAAAAGCTTGTAACAGTATTTACATTGGTGGACTCTTTTGATTTTTAACAATATACTAATTCATAAAAAAATGTGTTACATTTTTGAAGATTTTTTTTGGAAAAAATAATATAAAAAAAATTTAGGAACAGCTGTCAATTAAGTAAAGATTAAATTCAATAGTTTCGAGTAATTTTAAGCATCTGTAAAAATACCTAGATTTGCCGAAAATTTATAATTTTTTGTACGTCAGCAATTTATATTATTAAACTGCCTTGAAAATCAGTACATTCAGTACTTTTTTTCAAAAATTAGTATAATTCAGTACAACCATTTTTAATCAGTACACCATATGACAAATCAGTACATGTACTGATGAAATCAGTACGAATGGTCATCCTAAATATAGAATGTTTTCTCTAATATCCCACGTGACATTAATATAGTGCAAGACCTAAACTCTACCGCTTATACCATTTTTATACTCAGCCTTATAAGGCTAATCGCTCCCTTATTCGTCATTTGACTTTTAATAGTAATCGGAATCACGATGTTCTCAATATAAAATTCTAGAAGCGACTTATGAGCTTTTTAGCATGTTTAAACGGGCAACGAAATTCTGGGTCCGTTTTCTTATTCACGGTTTGCACCCCAATCATGAATTAACCCAAATATTCTTCGCTACACAAAAATTTAAAGGCAAATCTTTTTGGTTTGTTGTGAACGTTGCTGCGAACCGTGAACATTTTTGCTATCAATACAAATTTTTATATATCTGAGCTAGCTGCCAAAAAAAATTGTTAATTGTGCATTGGTTTATATAAGTCAACAGCCAAAAATAGTTTTGAAATTAAAGAGCGAATAAAGTAATTCGAACTGTAGTATATACATACAAGAGACCTGCATCAAGTCCTATTTCAAGATAATTCAAGACCCGGATGATTTTATAATTCTTGTGCTGTTGTGTGATTAAACTGTTTTAGTGCTGTAATGTAGTGTAGTTGACACAGTTTGTGTGTTGCAATGTAGTAGTGTCATGCACTCTCGTTGACGCAACTTATATCCTGTCATGATGTGTGGTCGATAAAAAAAATGACTGTGATGATGTGTGGTCAACAACAACAAAACTGTGTGTATTACACACAATGTTGAATAGATACATTAACAAACATATATACAAGCGGGCAAATCAATATAAAATTCATACGTAATTACATTACATTACGTACATACATTAAAAATCAACCCCCGTTTTTAAAACTAACACACCAGGAACAACCCGTCAACAGTAAAGTTTTAAGATGAATTGAACTTGAAATGTGTGATCATGATGAACTAATGTGCCGTTGTTGTTAAATTAAGTGTGCTTAAGTGTTAATATTTTTTTCATTTAAGTTAAGTAAACAAAAGGGATAGTGAACAATACAACGCAGCACTTATTGTTGTGTGTGCACATGTAAGGTATATGAAATCAATTGAAAATTCGAGATGATGCTTTTTTTAGTGTCGTCTTGAGCTGGCCTCTTTTACATATTAAAGGTATACATTTGCTGCAAGTTCATCGACCACTTTTGACATAAAACAATGTTGCATTATACTATTGTTATTTTCTTTTTCAAACAGGGTTTGTTGCACGTTCGGCTTAATTACAGCTTCCGCTAAGACGAGTGCATGTATCTAAATTAATTTCATTGACAAGTATGCATAATTTTCTCTTATATAAAACAATTTAACTCATCCTCATATTTGTCTTATATATGAGAAAATTAATTAATGTTTTAAATGACGTCAATGTCGGCGGTTATAAATCTAGAAAAATATACAAATTGTATTTAAAACTTTCACTGTGATTGGTCAAATTTCTTACACAAAAAGAATTACGATAAGCAAATTGTCGCAATAATTACCATATAGTCGTAAAGCTTTAATATTTTTAAGCACTAGAAACTAATATTAAGTTCATTCGTTTACTTAATATTTTAAAATTTTTTTTATAATTATTTGCTGGACTGCGTTGGTGTACAAAAAAATTTTAACTGGAGAACACAAATTGAGAGCGTAAAGTGACAGTTATTTTACTGAATATTTTAAAATTTTTACCAAATATTTTTTCTGCAAGAAAAAAAGTTCAGTAAAGAAACATAAGTTTTCTAATGTAAACAAAAAGCATCAAAATCAATTTTTTCCGCTTAAATTTTGTAAAAAAAAATTTTTAAACAGAAAAAAAAACTTTAAACATATAAAATTTCTTTGTGAAATAACTACTAAATTCGCATTTTTTTAAACAAAACATAAATTAAAATTTTTTAAATATTTTTAGTTTGTGTATTTTTGCCAAAAAAATTTTTTCTGAAAGTAATTTCTTAAAATTACTGAGTATTTATTAAGCCACTATACTTTACTGGAAAAAGTAAACGAATGTAACTGTTGTAAATAAAATAAATATTTTTGTTAAGGTAAACTGAAAATTAATTTTTAAAAAAACTGAAAGCCCTATGGAGATTTTGTAAAATATACTATTTGGATTAGTAGAAAATAATTTAATTTAAAAAATTAAATTTAGCTTACTTACAAGGTATTTCATCATGTCGTATTCTCCAAACTTGTAAAAA
Organism: Melanophora roralis; assembly: GCA_963583895.1. Taxonomy (NCBI): domain Eukaryota; kingdom Metazoa; phylum Arthropoda; class Insecta; order Diptera; family Rhinophoridae; genus Melanophora; species Melanophora roralis. The sequence goes on along the minus strand of OY757190.1, from coordinate 20,809,493 downwards.
AGTATTTAAGTTTTCATATTTGGCAATAAAAAAATGATCAACTTTTAATATTATGATATTGTTTGTATTTTTTAGAAAATAAAATATAACTTTGTGTTTTTAAGTTCTTTTTATACAAATAAAAAAATAAATACAACAATAATGTATAAATAAAAAATATCGTATATTTTAAAATTAGTTAAGTTAAAGGTTATGTATTTAAGAAATTAAAACTAAATTGTAACTGTTTTAAACCTACAAATATCTTAAAAATAAATTTTTGTTAAGTTGATTGGTTTAAAAAATTTAATGATTTAATTTGTAATAACTTACATAAATAAAAGACTTATTTTTAGTTAATTTTGTGTTTTTATTGAAAATTTTTTGAAATAAAATTATTTAAACCTAAGACCCTAGGTGCGCAGGAAGTTTGACTTATTTTAATGCAATCTTAAAATATTTATGCTTTGGAAAATTTTTAAAAAAACATTTTTTCCTCAGTTTTATTATAAGGCACAACAACAATGAATATTTAAATAATTTTTTTTAATAAAACAATAATACATATTTTGAGCCAACATAAAAAGGAACAAGATTTTAATGAGAAGAATAACCTAAGGTGAAGTAAAATACAACAATTTGTTTCATTTTTTTTTAAACATGTGTATTAATTTTTTTTATTGCGTTAATTGTTTTTAACAAAAAAATTTACACAAAAAATAATTAACATAAATAATACTTTGAGATTTTATGTACCTTTAAAGAGTACAAACAATTATATTCGCTCTCAATTTGGTCCTACTGCACTTATTATTTGATTTCAGTACTTACGCTACTATGGCTAGCAAATAAAAAAGGAAAATATTTAATTACATCAGCCTATAAATTATAATAGATCTTTCAGCGAAGATTTGATTAGTTCAAGAAGAAAAGAAAGAAATCTAAAAAACGTGATCATAGTAGTCGACTTGGAAATATAGTACTGTGTATACATATGTACATAATAAAGTACATATTGGATGTTATAGTGACCCAGGACAAAACCTACACCTTATTAATGGATTTAATCATTAAAGTAAAAATGTGATTAATACCATATCTTAAGGGTGTAGACCCTATGCCATATCAATAGTGATCATTGACGTAGTAAAGGCATTATTCAGTTTTCAAGAAATTTAAAAAAAAATTATCTCTAAATTTTGTATCCTATTACTAATCAATTATTTTTAAAACTTTTAAATAATATAAATTTCATTATTATTCTTGTTTTTTTTTCATTGTCCATATTTATAATAATTTTAGAATTTTGGTTAAAGGCTTGTTTGACAGATGTTCTTGGAGTAATTGTGAAATAAACACTTTTTAAGAAAAATAAGAAGCTTCTTTAAAAATTAACGAAAGGTACATATTTATTTTAACTATTTAATATACTATTTATATATACTTTTATACTATCATAAAAACTATTTTTAAGTAATTTTTTATAGGTTTTTAGTAAAAAAAATGGAAAGAAAAAATTAGCAGTTTGATTTCGATTGATAAATTAATTTTTTTTTCTAGATATGCATCCGATTGTTTTCCTTACACTTTCTTCCCACCCCAAAAAAGCGTGTAGCTACGCTAATGATAGTGACAGATGTTAGAACTTTTTAAAAGCACTCAAATTTCAGAACAGAGGGAAATATCTGTTGCTTCTGATAATATTTTTTTTATTAACTTGTGAAAAAATCTAACTTTTATAATTATTATGCCCAAGTATAGCTTTCAAATCTGTTGAATTTGCTCAGATATTAGAAATTGCCTGCAAATTATATTTACCGCCTTTTTTAAGGCTGGTAAAATTCAATTTTTAGGTACCCCTTAGAGGCATATGAATAAAAATATTTTTAATTTAAAAAAGATTTTAAATACTGATTTTATATAAAAATTTAAACTAAAAAGCCTATTTTAAATTTAAAAATTGTTTATGCATATACTCTAAAATTTTTTAATACATCATAGAAGTTTTTCGGAATTACAGTATTTCAAAATTATCTGAATAGAGAAACATGAAAGCACTAAAAATACTTTATTTACTTAGATGGCTATTACAGAACATTTTTTCTACAAGCCCAACTTAGAATCGATTTCCAGGCGCTTTGATCTTTCGCGCTTCTTCTCCAATGTCTGACATATTTTCCTCCACTTGATCCTTCCATAAAAAAAATTAATTAGTAGTTTTCTCTTATCAAATAAATAACTGCCTGTATTTCATTTATGAAGCACATAAATGTAGGGTAAAAATCACAATTAATTCATTTGTATTATGTCTTTTATAATTAACTCAATATATGTTTGTACACATGTAAACACATTGTTATGAATACCATGCTAAAAATGTCATCGTAATGTTTGGGAACTGGACATTATTTTCTTAAAATTAAATTTTTTTAATTAAAAAGTCAATACAAAATATTAATATAACAATTGGTAAATTTATTTGCTATTTTTAGAATTAAGACATTTAGCCTTATTAAGTGTATCCTACGAAATTGTTCGTAGATAGATTCAATACTGACCCTTTTCCCAAAAAAACAAACCTTTTTTCCGACAACTGTATTAATCCTTAAAAATACTTTAAGGATGTCGATATAAAAACCAAATTTTGCTCGGATTGTTTATTTTATTAATTTTATTTATTTATTTATTATTATTATGCGGCTTTCTAATGCAACAAGATAGAATATCTTATAAATGACAGCATTAGAATCTGACTCGTTATACACATTAAACACTATACACAGAAAAAACTGAGTTGTAGAATCAGTAACAAATTTCAGAGAATTAGTAAATATTTTGTCTGGCTGAGGACCTACAACGTAAGTTGTAAATTTAGACAAACAATTTTGCAAGAATTTTAGTTTTTGTTAAAAAATTTTGCTGAGCTGGTTAAATATTTTATTTGTCTAGGCGAAAATTTTGTTTGATTTAAAAATCAAATAAAAATATTATTAGAGACTATTAAATAAATTGACTAAAAAAATAAATTATTTTGAACAAGAATTTGTTTGAAAAAATTTTTTTGTAGTTTTTTGTGTGTAATACATACATACATTAATCAAAGAATAGACAATAATTAACAATAAGAAACTTAGTTGTACTAAATTTATATTACATAATAACCATTAACAATAATTTACATAACAAAAATTCAGAAAAAAACAATAAAATATTTTTAAATCATAAAAGTAAATGTAAGACGGATTGTTTAAAACATTTATGCGTAGTGCGTCATTAATAGTTTTTTAAATTTTGTTGCGTCGCTTGTGAGTTGAATGCTTGTAGGTAGATGGTTCCAGAGGTATATCGTGTAAATGAAAAATTGATTAAAAGATGCGGTTTTCTTTTATTTAAAAGTGTGGATGCTATTATTTCTTGCGGACGCCGTAAATGTCAGTTTTTGATAAAGATACTTGGGTTCCCTTGTAGTAACGATTTTATGCAGCATCAGTAAACTTTTAAATTTTAAATAGTCATCAAGAGATATTCCAAGAAGTCGTTTGGAGTATGCAGATACGCTGGCGAACCTATGTAAGCGAAACAACAAAACGCGCTATATTGTTGAAGGTAGTGTTAAGCTTTCGTTTATCATTAGCATTACAGCGTGTAAAGACTTCAGAACAATAGAGAAGGTTTTGTATGAGGTAGCACTTAGCTAATGTCATCCTTATGGGTAGTGGTGTAAAATGCTGGGTCTTCCATAAACTTCTCAACTTACCTTATATTTTACCACATGATTGGTTTACGTGGTCCGACCAAGTAAGCCTTTGATTAAAAACAACCCTGAGTTAACAACATCAATTTTATGACCACCAAGACTTATTTCCATATTATCAACAACTTGCACTCCCTTATTGCTTATAATTAAGCATTTAGATTTATCTGGATTAAGACGTAAGCCGTTTGCATTTGCCCATTGGTATATTCTGTTAAGATCCAGGTTTAGATTACTAATTTGTTGCCGCATGGTTGTCTTGGTGCAATCAATGTATAATTGAACGTCATCCGCGTACATATGTATGTTCGCATGCTTGATCTGAAGAGGAAGATCATTTGCATACAATGAATATAATAGTGGAGCAAGAATAGACCCCTGTGGGACACCTCTAAATGCCCGCAAGGGACTAGATATATTTCCATTACACACAACCACTTGCCATCTTTCCGAGAGATATGACGAGACTAATTTAACCGCTGTTTCTGTAAAACCAAACATTTTCGCAAGCTTCATGACTAGCATTTGGTGATCTACCGTATCAAACGCCTTGGAGTGGTCAAGCAGAACTAAAAATGTGGCTTTACCATCATCCATACTCTTCCGTATGTTTTCAACAACTTCAGTAATGGCAGTAGTGCAACTGTGCCCATGTCTAAACCCAGACTGGTAATCAGTAAGGAGGTTGTAGTTGACGATATGTTTAAAAATTTGGTTGTGTGCTACGCGCTCAAAAACTTTTGATAAATACGGCAGAATAGATATAGGCCGATATTCTTTATTATTTTTAGGTACAGGAATAACTTTGGCCAGTTTCCACTCGGCTGGAAAGGAGCTGGAGGTTACAACAAAGTTGAAGACATGATTAATATATTGTATGATCCATGGCAATATCATTTTTACAAATCGAGGTTGAATATCATCGAGGCCAGTTGCATTGGATTTAATAGCTCGAAATCCTTCAACTGTATCACATATTGTAAAGCATTGAAAACAAAATTTGTTTGTTGTCGCGGGAAAAGAGGTTTGGTCATAAAAATCAAGCTGAACCGTTGGCTGTAGAATGTTTGCAAATGAAAAGTTGAGCTCATTAACCTTTAGGTTTTCCGTATTAATATTTGCTTCTGAACTAACCAAGCCAATGTTACGAATAAGCTTCCATTTTTTCTTATTGTTTAGTGCCACACGAAGTTTTTCACCATAGTAAGCTGATTTATCATCTCTTATTTTTGAAACAACAGCTCTCCTAGCCACTCGAAAATCATTAAGCAAGTCATTAGTTTTATAACGTTTCCATCGGTTATACAGTTTGTCACGACGTTTAATCAATAATTTTGTATCCAAAGTAAACCATGGGGCAGTTTTCCTTTTAACGCTTTTAGACTTTAATGTGACATGTTTGTTAAATAATGAAAGAATTTGACTGTTCAGAAAACTAACTTTCTCACTAGCAGTTGGCATATAATAAATTGGGTCCCAATTGCCCATATTCAAATCGTTCTCTAGTGATAACATATTTATGTTTTTATAATCACGATACGTAAATTTTTCAGTCTTATGTGTAAACTGAAAGTCATAGCATAAGTAGATAAGATCATGCTTTGAAAAATTCGGCACCGCCAGTTGGTCATAGTTAATCTTTTTATGCTTATTAGACACAAAAAAAAGATCCATCAGGGTATTGCATGTTGTAGTGAAGTGCGTAGGTCTTGAGTTATTTACAGAAAATAAATCTAGTGCCGTCATAGCCGAAGTGAGATTAAATTCAGATCTCGTTAACAAGTTAGCATTAAAGTCACCAGAAATAATTATATTAGAGTACCCAACAGTTCGTGACTCCAATTCAAAAATAAGCGGATCAAATTTGATATTATTGTTTGGTCTATATACACATCCCAGCAATAGTTTGTCGACACTTGAAGTTATTTCCACTAATATAAATTCTATATCGTTATCCTCATGGGCTTACAGGAAATGTTATCTTTAACGTAAATTGCCACTCCACCAGCATTTTCTCTGCGATCAGATCTATAAAGTTTGTATCCATTCAGTTTGACAAGATTGTCATTATGCGATACGGAAAACCACGTTTCAGAGACACATACAGCATCTACACCAGAATCTTCGAATAGGTAGCGGAACTCATCTATTTTGCAATAAAGGCTCTGAGCATTGATGTGGCAAACCTTAAAACCAGAATTTAGCTGAGTGAAAATCCGCATCATGTTATAGTTGCTTTCTCTGGAACCAATAAGGCTAGTAGATAAGTTTGTCATTAAAAATTAAAACAACGCAACAAAACTTAACAGAACACAAATCAGGGAATTTAAGGATTGGAAAAGTTATAACAGACTTTATAAAACAAGATGTAGCAGATAGGAACATTGTACTTATGAAATTAACATTACGAAAATTAAAAAATAAAAATACAAATAAAGAAATAGGAGATGCATTTAAAAAAAGACACATAAAGTAGCTAGTCCAGGAACAATATCGCATCATACAGGGTGGCCCAGAAAGACCGAAGTGGTGTGAATTGCTTATAACTTTTTATTTAAGAGATATTTTTTTAATTTTTTTTTTTTTAAATACATTAAATTTATGGGGAATATTTTTGGATTAGTTATTAAAAATGATATCCCGCAAGTGGTGGCCATATTCTGCTTCGCACAAATGTGCTCTTTCCAACACATTTTCCATGACCTTTCGCAAAACTTCCGGTGGTATGTTGTTAATTTCTTCTCGAATATTGGTTTTTAACTCCTCAATACTCCTAGGCTTATTAACATAAACTTTTCCTTTTAAATAGCCCCAAAGAAAACAGTCTGGAGCGGTTAAATCCGGGGAACGCGGAGGCCAATTAAAATTGCTGTTACGAGAAATTATTCTTTCACCAAAGATGTCGCGTAAAAGAGTCATTGTGGCCCTCGCAGTGTGCGCTGTGGCTCCATCCTGTTGGAACCATATTTGCGGATGGTTTTCCACGGCTGGCCTTACAAAATTTTGCAACATGGCCCGATATCGATCACCATTGACGGAAATGGCGACACCTTGTTCATTTTCAAAAAAATATGGGCCAATGATCCTTTCTGAAGAAACACCGCACCAAACGGTACACTTAACTGGGTGCAATTGTCGTTGATGAAGTACTCTCGGGTTTTCCGTAGCCCATATCCTACAGTTTTGCTTGTTAACGAACCCATTTAATTGAAAATGGGCTTCGTCACTCATTATTAAGTTATGAATAAAATTTGGATTCTCTTGTGCTTTTTGCTGGAAATAAATTGCATAGTCAAGTCGTTGCTGGTAATCTGTTGGTTTCAATTCTTGAACAAGTTGAATTTTGTATGGAAACAATCCTATGGTGTGCAAAATTCGCTGCAGCGAAGTTCTTGAGAGGCCCAGTTGTGACGAACGTCTCCTGGTTGATGTTTCTGGATCCTCCCGAATACTCTCCTGTACCACTTGAATATTGTCAGCCGTGTGGACAGTTCGGTGTCTGCCGGGACCAGGAAGGTTCCTTACTGCTCCTTGTTCTCGAAAATTTGCAACCAGACGGTTTATTGTTGACTGAGAGGGTGCAACCCGCACATTAAATTGACGACGGTATGCACGCTGAGTCAACACAATGGACCGTTGATTTGAAAAGTAAATTTCAACAATTTGGGCACGTTGTTCAATTGTGTATTACTCCATTATAAATTATCCAAGTCTTCTTTACAAAATACTGAAAAGAAAAGAAGAAAAAAATTATAATAAAAAAGTTATAAGGAATTCACACCACTTCGGTCTTTCTGGGCCACCCTGTACTAACGAAAAAGCCAATCGAGTTCATCTGTAAATTCAACTAGAGTTGGTTCATCAGTTGCAACCTTTTTTATATAAACAAGTCCTCTCAGAGTATATGCAGAATGTATTTTTCGGTCTTTCCTCAAGCGCAATGCCTCTTTAAAAACCTTATGGTTATGCGGAGTTAAATTTTCATTTATATATATGGGCTGGTCACTTTCAATACCCGCATGGTGTAATTTTAAGGTGGTGTTTTTGTCACGTCTAAATTTGGCAATGGTCTTCAGTAGAAAATTTTTCTCATACGCCGAATGAAGACTCACAACAATAACATCATCATTAGGTTTATACGGTCTATTATTTCTATATATCTTCTTAAGCCGGTAAACACTTTGAATATTAAGAGCACGTATGTTGAGGTTTTTACAAATATTATTAAAAATAATTGTCAGATTTTCTCCTTCCATTTGAGGGACACCAGAGATTCTGACCCCACTTGCCACCAAAGAATTTTCATGTTGCAGTAACTTTCTTTTCAAATCATGCACCTCGTTTTTCAGTGCATCAACTTGCAAGCATTTGACTTCAAGATTATTGACCTTTTCAGTAATATCATTCACAATTAACTTAAAGTTTGCAAATTCAGTCTCAACAAAAGAACGAATTCTCTGTTCACTTTTTGAAATAAGCTCTTTTATATAGTCAAAGTGCTTTTTTTCACTATTTTCAATAGAGTCCTTAATAAATTGTGTCATTAAAGTTTCACTCTCTCGTATAAGAGCAACAAGAAAGTTTTTATCTCCAGTACTAAGACTAGGTGTAGTTATGTTCTGTTCCGCATGCGGTTTCCAATTGAATCCTTTGGAGTCGACTTAAAAAAACTTGCTAAAGCTGAAAGTTCATAACGCGCTTTTTATGCGTTCTCCCTTTATACGCGGTTGTCAAAAAAGTTGAATACGTGTATTTCAATAAGACAAGTTACAGAGCATGACGCGTTGATGTCATTTGACGCGACGCACGCAAAAAGTAGGGCTACTTTCTACTCTTGCATGCCTCATAAAGCGTCAAACCCACAGACCAGCGTTTTTGACTAATGGAGGTGAAAGTTTTATATTAATTTAAAAGCTATCGATAAATTTTATTAGAACTAAATTTTTTTTTGTTTTGTTATTGTATTGTCATCAGAATTTTTAAAGGAGGCTTTAAATTTTGTTTAATATAGGTATTGTTTTATAACCAAATTGAGTTTCCCAAAAATAGCTGAAAAAAGTTACTCAAATGCAAGAGGAATTAAATTTTTGTATTCGCAAAAGATTTGAGCTTAAAGATTTGAGCTTAGACCTTGATTAATTTTAAATCGTGACAGTTATTCAGTCGGCATTTTTTACATAATAAACTGTTTTAATTTTTCTTTGCTAATGTCAGATGTATTAATTACAAATGTGTCTTTATTAACAAGAATGTCATATAAACACCTGTTATAATAGATAACAACATAACAATTTTCTTAGTAGTGTCATTTCAGTCTATCTATTGCCTGCAGGGTATAACATCATACTGAACTACAATGCAAATAAAACAAACGCTACCCAAGAAAGAAATGATAAAAAAAACCTAAAATTGAAACCCGATTGTTGATTGTGAATTGAGGTAAACAGATGGATGTTGTATACAAATAGTCAGGGACTACTAAAATACAAAAGCGACTTACGAATTGACTAAGTAACAGACTTACTATTGGGGCAGACTAGAAGTGCAACTAATGTTAAGCAAACACAGGCTATAAAAGTAAGCTGCATTTGGATGAACGTTTACAGTTTAATTTTAAACTCGCTATTTCAACTTTGTTAATTTCGGTTTATTTCGGAAAAACTAATAAAGAAAAGTGAAAAACAAATAGCAACACTTTCAGTTACATAACACAAAACAATGGAAAAATATTTTATCTTGTGGATCTAACATCAACGATTATTATTTATATTTTATTTATCTAAATTAAAATAAATAAATCGAGAAAAAGTAAAAATTGTGCAAAAAAAATAATCAATTCAAAATTTAAATCTCAATTATTGTTAGAAAGCAAACACTTAAAAATTAAAATGGCTTTAGAAATGCTTAAAGATCCAAATCTCGTATCGCCCGGCAGTGTTTTTTATTTTTTATTATTACCAACTATTTTATTGTGGTTTCTATATTGGCGTTTATCTCGACGACATTTATACGAATTGGCCGATAAGCTTCCAGGACCAAAAGGACTACCAATAGTTGGTCATTTGTTTGATGTTGTTGGACCAGCTTCGTGTATGTGAGAATTTAAAAATTTAAATTTAAGAACAGAGTTTATAAAATACGATTTAGAAACTATTTTTTTTTTGTTCTAAATATTGGTTTGAATTTTATAAAAAAAATTAAAAAATAAAATGTTATTTATGCCTTAGTCAATTTGAAAAAAAAAATAAATAAAAACTAAGAAAGTGCGATTTTCATATTATTTAAGATTTTTTGTTTTAAATGTGTAAAACAAAAACTGCGATTTAAATTTAATTCATCACTTTTTGTGAGTTAAAGAGTTGTAAGCCTTTTTGTTTTTTTCCTTTACTGGCTACGTTTTGGTGTTAAGGTTTAAATAAAATTTCAGTCATTAAGATCGGCCCACTACGAATTGAGAAGCAAAAACCCGAAAGAACCCCCTATATGTGGCCACGGTTGCCACAGAATTTAGCATAAATACTTTGAGAATGGCAAACTAAATTAAGGAAAAAATTATTTGTGATAGAAACAAGGAAAGTGGTATATCCCACTACAAATGCATACATTTTAAAAATTTTTTTATGCGCTACATTTCGGGAACTATTACAGCTATCGGCTTCAAACCTGCCGCAGCGTAGGGTTATGCTAGAAATTTCGCCCATCACGACGAATTCGTCAGTTAAAATTCGCTGCGTAAATTCTTGTATGGAACACAATAACAAAAAAAAATCGACAAAAGCAAAGGCTGCAAAAAATTCATTTTTTATTTTTTAAAATTTTATTTTAATTATGTCCATAAATAAAGTTTTGCTAATGAAACAATAATAAAATCACAACTACATATTATTAATGTTATAAAATATAAATAAACTAAAAAAAATTAAGTGATGAAGTGAAACAACTAGAACACTTGAAAACTAAGATAAGACATGGCCACATTGTTCTTATTTGTTCGTCAATCGTCGACCTGACATAAGAGGAATTTAGACGTAAGCTGTTATTGTGCGAATGTTTTCGGCGAAAAAGTAATCGCATGCCTGAGTTGAGTTCCTAACGCTTCCGTTACTAAAATAATTTTAAAGCATGTTTAAAGTTGATAGAACTTGCAGTTTCCAAGATATAATTTAACAAAAATTTCATAAAAATTGTTCGTTTGTATTGGGACTAACACTCCCGTTGCTCTTTTTGAAATGATTTTTTTAACAGGTCACTGTAGTAGTAGTTTTGAAATTTCAATGAGAAAAGCATGCACAAGGAAACAGGGAAAAGTCAAGTAAGGTACACAATATTGATGGTATAAAACTAAATTTTTTGGGATTAAAAGCTTTTTCAATTATTAATTTTTGATTTTTGCTCAAAAAATAAAAGTTATTTTTTTTTTTTGGTTTTTTTTGTCAAATAATAATAATTATTTTTTTAATTTGTTTTTTTTTTTCGCAAAAAAAAAACTGTTATAGTTTTAATTAAAAAAAGTAACTACTAAATTCATTATACTTGATTTTTATAAAATATTCAAAAATAAAAATTATTTCTGCGAGAGGAATAAATATCAAAAAATAATATTTTTTTTTGGCAAAAAATAATAATAAAAAATAATTGTTAGTTTTTAAAATTTATTTTTTCCATAATATTTACGGTTCCTGTTTAATATTCTTTATCTTGAAAACTATTACTACAAAGTAATGTTGTTTTAAAAACAACTTACACAGAAAAAAAATTACAACTACAATTGTAAATACTAAGAAAGTTGTTGTTGCCAGAAATTGTAAATTGATTTTTTAAAATTGTAAAATTTTTTCAAAATATATTTATACACAATTTTTTTAATTACTTGATATCCGTTGCCATTTTTTTGTGTGCAGCTATTTTGGTTAACTGGTGATACTTATAGGTCAATGTGTAGAGAATAGAAGATTCGGCACATACGAGTACAGCAATTTTGCAAATTTTAAATTTAACTTTTGCATTATAATATTTTAGCACAAATGCTTATACTTACATTTTTATATTTTGAAATCTCATTTTTTTAAAATTTAAATTTAGGATTCTTGAGAAACTGTCTTAAAAATATAATTGTAGTTTTTTAATTAAATTGAGTTAAACATTAAAAAAGTTTCTTAAAATTAAGAATATCTAAATGCAAACGAAATATTCTAACTCGATAAAAATTTAAATGAATTTTAGTTGTGACGTAGGTATAACAAAACCAAAAAAATAAGATCTCTTCAAGAAATAATTTTTTAACCCTTTTTATTTATCTCTTAAAGCTACCAAGTTACCTGAGTTTTTGTTTAAAAATTATGGGCTAGTGCCGTTTTTTTAAGGTGTCCCAGTCGTTTAATGCCCAATGTTTCTAGTTTTCCGCAGAGCAGTTCTATCAGGGATAATTCTAATAGATTGGTACCAATAACGAGTCTGCAGAAATTTATTGGGCTTTGAAATTAAAAAAAATGTCGGAAAGCCGGAAAATATTAATTTTTTTTGTGGTATGCGACATTAATAGAGAAAAACTTCCTACCAAACTATGCGAATTTTGGTCCGTTTTTAGGAATACGTACGGAGTTCAATAACTTTTTTAAATGTTAACGTTCTTACAAGTAAAATTATTTTGTTGTTAAACAGCTAAATAATGTTTTTTTTTAATTTTTCTGTTTATGTAAGAATCTTGTATCTAATGACCTTATATAAATAAAATAGTAACTTATTAATAATATTAAATTTCAGCTGTTTTCAAAACTGTTATACAAAAGAGTTCTGAGTTTCCTCACGTGGCCAAAATGTGGATTGGACCAAAATTGCTGATATTTATCTACGATCCTAGAGATGTTGAAATATTGCTAAGCAGCCAAGTTTATATAGACAAGGCCTCCGAGTATAAATTTTTTAAACCATGGCTAGGTGATGGTCTATTAATCAGTACAGGTATGTATCTATGATTAGAAAAAAAAATGTTAGACAAAAAAATTTTTAATCTCATTTAAAATAACCAAAAATATTTTAGAGCGCATATTTTGTTTTCAAATTTAGCAAAAATATTTAAAATTAAATTAAATAAAAATAATTCAAAATAAACACATGTCTTCTGCTTGATAATAATTAATAAAGTTTTTATTTAATGTGTCATTTAATGTGTCATAAAAATAAGAAAATTAAATTTATTATGTGTTAAATTAAAGATAGTGCGTAGGTTGCGAGTAATATGGGTCAAATGAAAATTTGGTTAAACAATTTTAATGACACTTTATTCACAAGTATATTCTTGGTTAACTCTTAACAAGAAGATAAAAAATATTCTTCTTATTTTAAATGTTATAAATATTTTAAACTTATACCTTCTAATTTTTTTTAAATATGGTTTTGCCTTGAGTGTGGTTAGGCCTAATTAATTGCACTAAGACTTAAGATTACTTATTGAATTTCATTAAGACTTTATATTTCAATACTAACTGTTACTTCAGTATGTCTGTGGTATAGGATATGTTAAGTAAGTTTGTAGAAAAAATTATGGCAGATACCTTTGTTGTACGTACTTATCTTTAATCTTTTCTACACAAAGTGAATTGACGCCCACTTTTAATTAATTATAAAAAACTTCTCAAAAGGGATAAATGCGAGGATAAAATATTTTACAAAAATTCATATTTGGTGAATTCACAAGGTCTTGTGAAATCATATATTGTAAAATAATACAACCAAAAAATATGACCGTTGTGAACAACTCTTCGTATATTTGTAGGTGTCGTATTTAAAATCTAAATCAGCTGATACGACCAAACGATAGAAAAACAAACACATATTTATGTACATAAATCTGGTGCTGCTCTTGGCTTAACTTAATAATTTGTAGAAATTAGACCCATGAAAACACAAAATAGTCTATATCTAACCTGGTTATAATCTCTAAAATCCATTAAAATAAGCAAAGTTTTAGTACAAAATCACAAGAATTTTGTTATTTTTTACGTAAACAAAAAACAGCTGATCAGTCAGTGCCGGCTATTTTTGCCGGCGGAGGCGGCTTAAGGAATCTTCTTTGGCGGTTTTGCCTAAGTTTTTAGTATAGACGTTTTTAACGGATGCGAGTGCTAGCGGCTCTAAAAATAAATTAAAAAACTCGCCGTTTCGTTTTAGGCGCTTGGCGCATGACTTTGTATATAATACGACATCACAATAAACATATCAAACAAAGTTGTATATGTATATGTATACATACATATACATATACATATACAGATTTGTCAAGAAATTAAACCAGACATTCTATTCTCGAAAACACTTTGTTTTATCGTGTGGCATATACATAAGAACCCGCAAGACGGTATGTCAACATATTTATTGCTTACCAATGCAATTGTATTAAAAATTGCTGCCTAAATAATTTAAAACTTTCATTGGAAAAACTTTATTTGTTTTTTAAATTCAATTGAATAAAAGCTTTTAAAAAGGTGCTAAAAGCTTTTTAGCATATTTAATTTTTTTGCTAAAAAGGTGTTGTTTGGACAAAAAATTGCCAAATGTTAGCTTTTAATTTACATAAAAAAAAGTTCTTATTATTTAATTAAAATAGTTAAAAAAGAACACGTGGCACCGTACTGTATCTTTCCAATTGTATTTAAGGATTAGCGAAACCGTGATTCAGAAAGAACAAGAACTAGAGATGAGCGATTACGTGATTTTTAAAGTACTCTACGAAGAGTGAATATTATTTGTAAATCAATGTTACATTGAACAGTGACTGCAGTCGCAGTATGTTATTTTTCACCAACAAAAATGTTACTTTAAAAAACATATTACGTTTAAGGCAACAATATCGCAGTAACAGTTACTTCACATGTTATATCACTGTCGTTTTTCCATGATTTCTTATTAACGGGTATATAAATCACTGGTACTTAAATATGGCTCATATTTATTAAAACCAACAAAAGGTTCGATTAACGATAAAACAATACATAAACATACACACGGCAGAGTGCTGGTATTTTCGTCTAATTTGTCTGTTAATAAAAAAAGTGCCAAATAAAAGGCAAAAATAGTAGTTTATTTAATGTTTTAAGATAAAAATAAATAATTCTTTAATTATCACCATTAAAACAAACATAAAAATTCAATTGTCCAAATTTTTCGGAATACAGTACTTTATAGTCGATTATTCCTTAAATAATTATAAAAAATTGTGCAGAAAATTTACATCAAGCTAATTCGGTTTTTTTTTAAATTACAAAAAAGAGCAGATTTTTCTTTCAACATTAACGGAAAATAATAATTTCTTCTAATAAAAAGAAATTATATGAACTTAAGCCAAACTAAAAATCAAAAATTTGTATTAAAAGACGATTAGTTCAACAATAAATAAAAATTAGCTTACAAAAAAGAAAATAGGTTAAGAGCTCCTAAAAATAAAAAACAAATTCATTCAAAGTATATTTATTTTTTTCCTACATCTCAACTCATTTGTTCAAATACATATGTATTTACATATACATAGGTATGTGTTCTTTTCAGAAAACTTATTTATTATTTTTTTTATTAAATAGTTACAAGAAACTGCAATTGTCATTTAATACAAAAAGAAATAATTCATAATTTTTATTGTTATCCTATATTTAGGTCACAAATGGCGTTCACATCGTAAATTGATTGCACCCACATTCCACTTAAACGTTTTGAAAAGTTTCATTGATCTTTTCAATGAAAACTCACGCAATGTAGTGCGTAAACTAGAGCTCGAAAATGGTAAAACATTTGATTGTCACGATTATATGAGTGAGGCGACAGTTGAAATTTTATTGGGTAAGTAGCGAACAAAAGTAAATTAAAAACATAAATAAAATTTAATTTTCTTTTAGAACTTTTTTATAGTTATATTTACTACAGGCGATACTAAATAGAAATACAAAAATGTTAACAAATAATTTAAATTGTATTATTATCTAAAAAACAAAGAACGTACAAATTTGTTTTGCATTTGCTTTTATCACGGGCCGCATAACTATGCCAAAGAAATCAAATCAATATACATATAATGATTTTTTTTTTTTTGTCAAAAAATATAAACTTTACACCCTTAACATATATAGTGATAAGTTTGTCAATTCGTTTGTAATTCTACAATAATTATTTGCGGCCTCTCAAGTAAAAACTTATTTATATTCTGCATCCTTATACACAGGAAAATCGGTTGAGCCATGTCGTCTGTTAACATCAAGTTTTCGGAGCCAAGTCGAATCATACGAGCACTTTTTGTTTTCAAACTTTTAAAAACATATCTTAACAGATTGCTACTTAAAATCAGCAAGATTGGTTCACAACGAACTGACATATAAGCAAAAACCTGAGGTAACTAATTTTTTGGGGTAACAATAAATGCATATAAACCTTTATATCCCAATAAATACTTTGAAGACGACGAGCTAAATCGGGAAAACTTTGTAGAAGCAAGGAAAGTGGTAGCCCCAATACAAACAGACAATTTTATAAAGTTACCGGCTTAAAATTACAGATTATATCTAGTATAATGTGTACATTTTGAAAATAGCTATTAGTTGGGTAGGAGATAGGAATCTCGTAGCCCTTTTTAAATGGAAAATTTTATGAAATTTTTAATATATTCGAATATTTCGAAAACTGTTAAAGCTATTAATTTTAAACCTGTTACAAAGTAATTCTAATGCTTTTTTTTTAATTTTTGGAAAAAATTAGATGATCAGGAGAAAGGGGAATAGCAGCCCCTCATCCACCAAAACGACAATTTAATGAAATTTTTAATACGCTCGAAAGCTATTATGGCTATCAACTTCGGAACTGCTACAAAGTAATAATTGTATTGTGCCCGTACATTTTGCAAAAAAATTAAGTTCGAGGAGGAAGTGGAATGGTAGCCTTTATTCAACCTTATAAAATTCTACGTATAATTTTAATGATATTTTTATGTATCTGAAAAACTTGTACAGCTATCGTCTTTAAACCTGCTATAAATTACTAATTACATATAGTGTGATTGTACATTTTGAAAAAGAAAATAGGTGGAAAGGAGCAAGAGTAATAGTAGTCCCAATTTGAAAGTAAATTGTTATGAAATTTTGAAATGCTTTTTATCTAAAGCTATTGATCCTAGTTTTGGCATTAAGTAATTCCAGCTAGACGATAATATTTTTTACAAAATTTCTTTCATGAATTTTATGTTTCTGGGCGGGAGGTATAGAAAAGTAGGCACCCCCCTTGGCTACAAAAACAAATATTTAATGCAAGTAATTTCATTAAAAATTTTATCATGAATGTAAGTCATACTAGACTACTATATCACACGATTTACGAAGTATTAACTTGCAAAATTTTTAATAAAGTTACATTCATAAAATTCGGAGTACACTAGTATAGGTAAGTAGTTTTCACTTTTGCCATCCATGATTAGAAAGCATTTTGTGTAAATTGTTTTTAAAAGGCGTATGTGTCCTGTCTATAGTTGTAAAAACTATTTTTCAACTTACTTTCCTGGAACCTTGTTTTTTATCCCTTCATTATATAAAAAATAGCGATTACCTTTTCTTCTAAGTGATATTCCTAGAATGCTTATATAGAAGAGACTACCGTCTCAAATAAATTTAATTACCATATCCTGCATTCGCACTATAGTTATTAACATCGCTTTCTAACAGCACAAATTGCATAACTCCAAAAACATTTTTGTTGCAAATAGTATCTAAAATAGCGAAGAAAAACTTAATTTCTTTTTTCATTATTATTTTTTCTTAGTTTTTTCTGGCTATTATTTGTATTTTTTCAGTACGTATGTAATTTCTTGAAGCTTGACTTTTTCCATTGCATACCTACATACATATCTATGAATGTACGTCACGATAACAAGTTTTTATTTGTTTCTTTATTTTGTAGTTGCAATTCGCACAATACCGAAACATGCTCACTGTTTGCAATCAGGTTTCTTGGTTAGATGGTTAAGTGATTTCTTTGCCTCCCCTGTATGTGGGCCAAAGAAATGAAAAGTTTACTTACTATTTGAATAGGTTGTTGGTTGGGCATTAGATGTGAATAAAAAATGTTACGCAATATTAAATGATTATTTGTTACAACTTTTTTTTCTCTTTGTTGGTATTGCAAGCTATTTTTTTGCAACCAAGTAGTATTTACTTAAAGGAAACTAAAACAAATATGGTGAGGTCAATGTAACCGCTTACAGAAGTAGTACAAATTGTGGTTGTAAAGTTATATTTTGAAGATGGTACAATTAGAATATTATGAATATAATTTAGGAATCAGCATATTTTTTTCGAAAGTGGTTAAGGTAATACATACATATTAAGATTAAAAAAAGGAATAATAAAACATATTACTTATAAATGCAAGGGTTAGGATTTAATACAAGCAGGAAGTATTTATTCAAAGAAAAATAAACAAATTAGGTTAATGTAACCGCTTACAGAAGAATTAAAAAAAACACTTAAAAAATGGCCAACTTTCAAATATAAAAAATTGCCCTAATTTCAGAAATGAAAAATGCCCCAAAAATTAAAGTGGCTGATTTACCTCAAGGGAGTATATTAAGTCCAATTCTGTACTGGCTTTACACAGCAGATATACCAACCAACAGTTTAACACACACGTCGACATTTGCTGATAAGACCGCTTTTCTCAGTAATCATAAAGACCCTAAAAAAGACTTGAGTCAAGTAGAAAAATGGGCAAAGTTATAGGGACTTAAAATAAATAGACAAAAATGTACCCGCGTTACTTTAACTTTACGCAAAAAAAATCCTCCCGAATCCTTATTAACAATCATATAGTGCCTCAACGAATTAAGACGAAATATCGTGGCATTCGCTCGGATCGCCGCCTCAGGTAAAAGTCCCATATATAATAAGTGGACACAAATTAAATTTAAAACTGCCCAAATTCATTGGCTATTTTATAGAAACTCTGTGTTAACTTCTGCTCTGTAACTCAATTTTAAAACTAATTTGGTGATGCGGGTTACAATAATGGACCACTGCTCCCGTCTCCAACATAGAGAAAAATTAAATAGTTTGACGCTAAAATCTTAAAAAAAAATAACTGGTGCTCCTTGGTATATCAAAAACAGCAACATCCACAAGCATCTGAAAGTTCCACTAGTAAGATGCAAAATCCTAAACTATGTGGACAAGCATTTAAATAAGCGGGAAACAAATCCAAATCCGCTTGCTCGAAACATGTTGCAATAAAGTGGGCACACTCGTCTAAAAAGAAGAGATACTATTGCGCTTAGATAAAACCATTTAAATTAATTTACTTATTTTCAGAATTAAAATTTTATTCTGGCATTGGCTGGACTAATATAACTCCCGATTATGGATTCAATAATAAAACATGTAGTGAGGGTATAAATAAACTTTTACAATAAAGCTTACAACAGGAAAACTTTAGTACGCAAAGTCCATTTTGAACATATCTTAAAGGAATGAACCAAGTGTACCCTGGAATGAACGTTGTGCTAAAATGTCTCTTAAAAATTTTGTTATAAAGAGCTACCTTTGGCCAGAGTAATAAATTAAAATTCCAGTGGATATGAACCGTCAGCTTCGGCAGAGCATAGAGACTTCAATAATTAAAAATACTTCTGAGTGAGGACTAGAGTGTTATG
Source organism: Melanophora roralis (assembly GCA_963583895.1). Lineage (NCBI taxonomy): Eukaryota > Metazoa > Arthropoda > Insecta > Diptera > Rhinophoridae > Melanophora > Melanophora roralis. The sequence continues at coordinate 20,790,084 of OY757190.1, read as the reverse complement.
TGCCTTGCGCCAAGCCCAAAGCCAATTGCCCAAAACTCTTTTTACCCCAAAGTTTAAAAAGTTCGGTCGGGTATAAAGACAGAATATTTTTTAGCAAGGCTAGTGCGTAAAACAAATGGAATTAGATAAAAAGCACCAAAAAAACGGGAAAAATTACTACAAACTACTTGTGCTGTTGGCTTCAATATAAAATTTTGCGACCATTTACACTTTGGGGTCATTTTTCATTGCGGTTATTTTTCAAGAAATTGTTTTGGGCATTATGCTGTAAAAAATTTATGAATATAATTTTTAATTGGCTAAAGTAATTTCTGTTATGTTAAAATACTCATCTCTCGAAATTATTTTTTTCAGAATAAATACATTTGTTGATCCTTTTAAACTTATATTGCGTTAATTGTAAATATATTTTTAAAATAAACAAGTTCTTTGCTTCTCCTGAAATTTTAAAATGCTGGAAAGGGCGTTTTGCATTTTCTGTGACGATATAAATATTCATAATTACAAGGGTTTAGATTAATAATGTCCGTTAAAATGTGGAAAGTATTACGAAAATCAAAAAACAGTTTTCAAATTTAGTAAAACCGGTGGTAATCGACGAAAGAAATAGTAATAAACATATTCACTGGGCACGATAATTTTGCTTAACGCATTGGCTGCGTGATTTTCTTATTAAAAATTTTACTTTATTTGCTCCGTATTAAACTAAAAAAAATTTTTACAAATGGGAATAAATTTTTATATATTTTAATGACTATTCACGTGCATACATACATACATACATACATACATACATACATATCGTACATATGTACATACCCATCCAGCAATTTTTTCATTTTTTAATCAAATTTGAGTCTTTTTTGACTCCACTGCGCGATTAAAAAGGCAAAATATGCGCGCATTTTCTGAGCATAAAAGATACTTTTGTCGGTAGAAAAAGTTAACTTCCCGTGACTCTTCTTGATAAGTCTTTTATGAGTCTTTTTTGATATCAGTTCAAAGTCATTTTCGACTCCGTTTTAAGTAGTATTTGAAGTGTTTTCTGATCATATATAAGTCTAATTTTAGTTCGTTTGTGACTCTCTTTTGAGTCGTCTTTAAGTCATAACTATAGTCGCTTTCGAGTCTTTTTTAAGTCACTTTATTGTCATTTATCACACATATTTCTATTTTATTATTTATTTTATTATATATTATTATTGACATTTTCAAAATACATATGTATATACCATAAAAAAACAAAAAAAGAAGGTAATTAAAATTGCTCCGTATTCTTGTTTTGTCCCATATGGCTGTTTAAGTTCTTCTTCCTCTTCCAAGTTTTCTACCTGTCTTCTGCATATTTGATCTACAACGTTTTTCCCCTTTCTTGCTTTGCATTTCACTGTTTGATTAAAATATCTTACTTTAAGGATTTTTGGATAATTACTTAATTCAGTTACACGGTTTTATTATTAATCCTTTAATTTCACTTTCACAGCAAAACAAATTTTATACCACGATGTTACTTTTTAAATGAACAAAAATTTAAGTGTTTGACATTTACTTAACAAGCAGTGTTCAATCCTCTATCTGCGCAAAATATGATCATAAAATACATAATTTTAATCACTTCTTAAGCGCCTGCATGATCTGTTTTTGATTAAGCATTTTTCAATCGTAAAGGTGAGCGGAAAATGATAATAAATGACGAAAAAGTAGTCACATTTTAAACGTCTGGATGGTTAATTTGCGATTGCTATACAATTTGTTATTGTATTTAAAATTAAACTCATTTCACTCAGTAGCGCGAATCATTTTCTAGTCCTTTTTTGATCGTGTAAGTGATTAATCAGTTTTTGATCACCAAAAGTACTCTTAAAAGACTCAGAAATGTGATTTTTCGAAAAACAATCTTCCAAATGCTATCTGGGTACTAAGCTATGGACAGACCCTAACTCGTATTTTAGAAGTCGAGATTTTTTGGCTAATTGTGATAATTATAAGTGTGTATGAGCAGACCATTTATTGAAATAAACTAAACTCTGGGATTATAAAAAAGTATTAAAATGTTTTTGCAAAAGCTTTTGAATTTTGAAAACTGTTAATATAAAATATTTCTCATAAATTTACTTTCAGAAACTGCCATGGGTGTTTCGAAAAAGACTCAAGATAAATCTGGCTTTGAATACGCATTGGCTGTAATGAAAATGTGCGACATATTGCATATGCGACATCGTAGTCTCTTTTTAAGGAATGAATTTCTGTTTTCACTTACCAAATACTACAAAGATCAAGGAAAACTTTTAAATATTATACATGGCCTTACGAAAAAGGTGATTAAGAGCAAAAAAGAGGCCTTCTCCAAGGGTACAAGGGGTTCTCTAGCCCAATACGAATGGAGTAAAGATGGTGAATTACTTACAGAAAGTCTTAAATCAAATGGTGTAAATAACAGAAAATATGAAAATGTCACATCCGTTGAGGGCTTATCGTTTGGGCAAGCTGAAGGCTTAAAAGATGATTTGGACGTGGAAGAGAATGATGTGGGTGAGAAGAAAAGATTGGCTTTTTTGGATTTGCTATTGGAAAGTGCCCAAAATGGAGCAGTTTTAACGGACACAGAAATAAAAGAACAAGTTGACACAATAATGTTTGAAGGTCATGACACAACAGCAGCAGGTTCCTCATTCTTCTTATCGCTCATGGGAATACACCAACATATACAGGATAGAGTTCTAGCGGAAATTGACGACATTTTCCAGGGTTCTAGTCGATCGTGCACTTTTCAAGATACTTTAGAAATGAAATATTTGGAAAGATGTTTAATGGAAACATTAAGAATGTACCCTCCAGTACCACTCATAGCACGTGAGTTACAAGAGGATTTGAAACTGGTGTCGAATAATTATATTATACCAAAAGGAGCTACCATAACTGTGGCCACCTATAAACTTCATCGCAACCCTTTAGTTTATGAAAACCCAAATGTTTTTAATCCTGACAATTTTTTGCCTGAACGTCAAGCTAACCGCCATTATTATGCATTTGTACCGTTTTCTGCTGGACCTAGAAGTTGTGTCGGTTAGTTGTCATTCCACATAATTTATGCTCCTTTTAAAACATTTTTTTCTGTTTTAGGTCGCAAATATGCCATGCTTAAATTGAAAATTCTTCTGTCGACAATTTTACGCAACTATCGTGTTTATTCAGATATGACTGAAGAGGACTTTAAACTACAGGCCGATATAATATTAAAGCGCGAAGAAGGTTTTCGTATACGTTTAGAGCCCCGCCGACCATTAAACCACAAATCATGTGCAAGAACTACTAACACCATTGAATTGTCTAATACAACTTCAGTTAGTTCTACTGCTTAATTTTTTTATATACATATGTATGTTTATACTTATATATTATTTGTTTCGTTTCCTTTTTTTTTCTTAAATATCGTTATTTTATTTTTTTCGTTGGTTCCTTTTTTCTTTTACCACAGAAAAACCCTAATAATTTTTTTTATAGTTAAAGTCATTATTTTTCTATGGTCAAATAAATTAAGCATGGGTTGTTATTTTGAAGCAGCATTTTAACAACCACTTACCATTTAACTTTTAAGTAGATGTTTGGTAACCAGTTCTTTAAGATACGTTCCATGTTGCAAGCTTAGATCATACATCCTTGGACCAGTCAACCAAAAAAAAAAAAAAAAAAAATAATATATACATATGTATGTTATTATTATTTAGTTAATTTTTAACTAGTTTATGTTTGTATGTATATTAGACATCTGCATGAATATATTCATTTGATTGACTATACACAACAAAAACAATATTCATTCAAACATTTTTCATTCTATGGGAGATAAATAAAGTTAAACGAGTAACAGCACAAGAAAGAATGTATTGTGTGTTACACTCAATGATACAAGGCGAACACATTCATTTTACAGTTTTCGTTTTGAATGTGTATAAAACTCACTTGAAAATACAAAAACATAGCAAAGTCTCATTACAGTTAGACTTTTTATAAAAACATTCAGGGGCCAAATCGTCGCATTCGATTCGAATCGATATTAAAAAATTCTTATTAGAATTCCTATACTCAAAGCATTGACAACTCGATCGATCGAATGAAATTTCGATTCGAATCGAATGCGACGATTTGGCCCCAGGTGTTTTTTCGAATTAATTAATGTTTTAACAACAACAATAACGACAAATTTGCAAACACAAATGAATGCGCTCAATATTAATTTTTTACACCAATCATACAACAATATTTACACATTCTATTCAGTATTTATTTATATGAATGTATGGGTAATATTTTGTTTTTGGTTGGAGTTGTTTTTTATTTGCTTTCTCTTGTGGGTTCATTCATTTAGTTTGTTTAACATTGAATGAAAAACACTATGTGGTTGAAAAACAAGCTAATGTATTTAAACGGCTTTTGAGTGTAGTCACGCAGACGTCTAATATATATCTCTCTTTTATTCATTTTCAATTTACGATTTGTTTCCTAGGACTTTCAAAAAAAATTAAAATTTATCAATTTGTATGCATAGCAAGTGTTTTTCAACTTAATTTGTATTATTTTATTATACGTTTTTTCAATATTGTTTTAGGTAGTCTTATGTTTATGCATTTATTTAAGAGTTGTTGTATTTTGGGTTAAAATTAACTTTTATTGTTTTATTATAAATCATTTGTTAAGTATGTCTCTTAGTTAACAAAAATTTAATAAAAAGCAAAGATGAATAAATAATGATTTTTTAACCAAATCTAGGAAAATTGCGATTAAAATTGTTTTCAATAGTTTTTAATTGATTGGTAAAAGTTATTTTTAGGGGAAAACAGTTTGTCCAAAGAGATATGCACTAATTTTTGCCTTAAAAAAGTCTGCCCAGTCGTATACTTTTACCTGTTGTTGTAAATTTTAATTCGGGACATTACGAGCACGAAAAATACAAAATGTTTGAATAAATCAATATGCCTTTTTACATATAAGCTTAATCTTTTTATTAAACCTGTTGATTTTAATATTTAATTATTCAAATTCACTTTATTAATAATTATTCAAATGACGCTGTCTTTACTGTGTGAATACAAAAATGAGAATAAATGAACTGACATAGAATGCAATTACAATAGAATGAAAAATAAGAAGAACAACGTACACATTGTTAAGGGGTTGCCATATAACTTTCAACACTCCTCCTCAATGTGGATGTTGTTGTAAAATACAATTTAATTTAGTTTAATTAAATTCAAGAAATTACAATGTTTAACCCTCGGTAAGTTTTTTGTCAAAATGTCGGCGATCATATCCGCCGTTGGACAATAAATTAGTTCAATTTCCCTGTCTTCAACCAGCTCTCTAATATGATGAAACCGTATGTCGATGTGTTTACTACGTTTGTGGAAAACTGGATTTTCAGCTAGTTTTTGAGCTCCTTGATTGTCTATGTGCAAAATGACGGGGACATCGCTGTATGCATTCACCTCAATCAATAACCGCTTCAAATAAATAGCCTCCTTTGCGGCATCTGATGCTGCCATATATTCAGCCTCTGTGCTGCTAAGCGCGACTGAAGACTGTTTCCTTGACTCCCATGATATAAGACATCCATTGTAGAAAAACGCAAAACCTGTGTATGATTTTCTGTCTATTACGTTACCACCCCAGTCGGCATCTACAAATCCTTGTAAACCACCATCATTTGATTCGTATACCAACTTTAAATTAATAGTACCCGCAAGGTATCGCAATATGTTTTTTAGTTTTGTCATGTGTTCGACGTGTGGATCGGAATTACGTTGAGCCATCTTGGAAATAGAGTGCAAAATATCCGGTCGAGTAGATATCGCAAGATACATCAGAGTACCAACAAGCGACTGATAATCTTGTTGCTTTGCTTTTTCACAATTTGTATTGCAGTATACCTGGTAACCAGCTTCCAATGGTACCGCAACTGATTTGCAGTTTTCCATACCATATTGTTGCAAAATGTCGCGAATATACTGCGTTTGACTTAATTTTATATTACCTGTGTCGCCTTCGCGCTCTATTTCCATTCCAAGAAAATGTTTCAGTACACCCTTATCATTTACCTCAAAATTTTCAGCAATTTGCCCCTTTACTTTATTCAAAATCCTTATGTTGCTGCAACCAATAATCATGTCGTCCACGTATACTGCGATTAACACGAGATTGCCTTCTTCAAAAAGTTTGTATAAGCATGGTTCGTTGTCGCATGGTTCAAAATTCAATTTTCGTAAAACACCATCCAGTTTAGTATTCCATTCTTTACCGCTTTGTTTCAACCCATATATTGCCCTATGCAAACGTAAGACTTTCTCTGGTGATTCGCTATCAACGAAATGTGTCGGTTGTTGCATATAAATTTCATCCTGAAGATTACTGTTCAAATATGCTGTGCTCACATCTATTTGATGAAGATGCATTTTGCTCTGGACAGCCAACGCTAAAAGCAAACGTATAGTTGAATATCTCACTACTGGAGAAAAAGTTTCCTGGAAATCAATTCCGAATCGTTGATTACAGCCTTTGGCCACTAGGCGTGCCTTGTACCGCTCGATTTCTCCATTAATATTACGCTTTAAAGCGAAAACCCATTTGCACGGTATAGCCTTATGACCTTCAGGTAAGTCCTCAAGAGACCAAGTTTTGTTTTTTCTCAATGCAAGAAATTCGTCTTTCATAGCTTGTTTCCAAAAATCTTTATTTTCGCTTGCAAATGCCTCTTGTACTGTTTGTGGTACATTTTCAGTAACAGCTACACACAATTCATTACCTGAATTAACATTATATTGTTTTTTCGGCCTACCAGGTCTACCACTACGAATAACTCTAGGTCTTCCAGGCCCAACGTTAATTTCCTGTGGCTCCTTAAATCCTCTGAAACCACTCTCATCATCGTCATAACTATCATTATCAGCCGTATCAAAGCTCTCATTTTGATCGGAAAGTACAGAAGGTTGGCAATCATTGTCAACTGCAGCTGCGCCTTTGTCATCCACATTAAAATGTAATGTTAGATAATCCTCTGCCTTAAGAGGTGTTTCCTTGTTGTCTCCGTGAGATTCGTTGTCAAACAAGTGCTCATCGAATAAAACATCACGCCGCTCGATTACGTTACGTGTTGTGGGGTCAAAAAGACGATACGCTTTTGAAGTGTTTGAATATCCCACCATAATATATGGTGTGCCTTTAGCTTCAAACTTTGATTTTATTGCTGATTTATTCAGACTTACGGCATACGCACCAAACGTTCTAAAATGTTGGACACTTGGTTTTCTACCCAGCCACATCTCAAATGCTGTTTTGTTTTCTAACTGTTTTGTGGGGCAACGATTTCTTATGTATGCTGCAGTATTAACAGCCTCTGCCCACAAATATTCTTTTACACCAGCATGCACCATCATACACCGTGCCATCTCAATAAGTGTACGGTTGGCCCTCTCTGCCACACCGTTCTGCTGAGGGGTATACGGCACTGTTAGTTGCCTACCAATGCCCTCGGCCAATAAAAATGAGTCAAACTTTGAATTTACGTATTCACCGCCGTTGTCGGTTCGTAATGTTTTTATTTTACAGCCTGTTTGCCTCTCAACATGTGCCTTAAATATTTGGAATTTATCGAAGACTTCGTTCTTACTTTTAATAAAATAAACAAATATTTTGCGTGATTTGTCATCAATAAATGTAACAAAGTATTGAGCGCCACTAACAGACTTTACTTTAAACGGACCACATACATCCGAATGTACGACTTCTAATAGTTCGGTTGTCCGGGTATTACTTTCCTTAGAAAACGGTAGAACATGTATCTTACTTAACATACACGTTTTACAGCAGCTTGTCTGATCGTTTAATGTTTCAACATTTATTCCTCGTACCATGCTTTTGCTTGACAATTCTTGCAGACTTTTAAAATTGAGATGGCCGTACCTGTTGTGCCAAATATTGTGCATGTTACTTATAGCACATACTCTTTCTACGGTATTTTCATTTGTTGCCACAAACATATTGTCTTTACGTTCTGCCTTTAATACAACAGTACCATCTTCCCTTTTTATAACTGCTTTCTCAGCATCAAATGTAACAGACAGTCCGTAATCAACCACTTTGTTAACAGAATTAAATTCGCCTGCAGCTCGGAAGAAAATAAAACATTTTGAAGCAAAATTTCATAACCATTACTGTGTATTAATACGTCACCTTTTCCACTGGCATTAATATGGCTGTTGCCAGCTAACGAAATAACTTCATTATGTTCTTGAAAACGAATAAACATCTCTTTGTTGTTACACATATGCGACGTAGCGCCGCTGTCAACGTACCATCTTTTCGAATTTAACGAACTTGCCGCCGCCAATATTGTCATCGCCAGACTTTTGCTTTTATCTTTCTTGACACACTTACTTGCATAGTGACCTGCTACGCCACATAAAAAACACTTGCCTTTGAACTTTTTGTTGCTTGGTTTTCTTTCGTTGTCTTTGTATTTGTGCGTTGATTTTGCAATTAACGCTTGTTGCTTTGAACTTGATGCTACTTGTTCGTTGTTGTTTTTATCATCTCTTCTTTTGCCCTCTTCTAGAACTTTCTGTTTTAGTAACGGAAAATTTGGCAATTCATCCCTTGTTTCTATGGCAATAACAAAATTGTCGAAATCTTTTGGAAGGCTTGATAACAGCATTATCACTAAAAGCTCCTCCTGGATTTGTATACCACTTTCTGCCAACTTCTCGGAAACCTCAGAAAATTCATTTAAATGATCTACCACGTTGCCATCATCGTTCATTGACAAATTAACCAATCGTTTGTACAATGAGACCTTTTGCAATGGTCCTCTTGGCATATGCACTTGCTGCAGCTTCGTCCAAGCTTCATGAGATGACTTACAATTTTTTATGTACCCCAGCTGTGCTGGTTTCACTCCTAAACAAATAGACGCAAGAGCCTTTTCATCATCGGATTCCCATTTCAGTTTGCTATCACCTTCAGAGTCGTTCTTTAGTTGTCCGTTGACAATTTTCCAAAATCCACTGTGGATAAGAACGCTCTTCATTTGGATGGACCAACTATCATAATTGTTGTCGTCCAACTTTTCAATTTGTATTACAGGCGCACTCATACTTGTTTTATTATTTAAGTACTTTAATTAAATATTATTTAGTTTCCAAACACAATTTAGGTGCCTGGGCCCATAACCTGTTGATTTTAATATTTAATTATTCAAATTCACTTTATTAATAATTATTCAAATGACGCTGTCTTTACTGTGTGAATACAAAAATGAGAATAAATGAACTGACATAGAATGCAATTACAATAGAATGAAAAATAAGAAGAACAACGTACACATTGTTAAGGGGTTGCCATATAACTTTCAACAAAACCCACTTTTGTATATAAAATATATCAAAAAAGAAAAAAAATTATATAAATATCTAATATATAGGTTAAAACAATTAAATATATAATTTTAAATACAATTAGAAAAATTTCAAAAGGCGGTAAAAAGCTACTTGAATTTATAAATCACATTAGTTCACATAGATTTCATCTGTGCCATTAAATCATCCAGATTTACCTCAGCCGCACCTGATACGGTATTTTCATCACTGGCTAATTCTTTATCGGGTGCCTCATAAGCTAATCGCAAGCCGGAAGCAACAGATGCTTCTTTACATTTGTCTTCCGATATCTGTTGCTGGTTATCATTTACTAGCTCAATGCCCCATTTATTATCATCGTGTAAAGGTTGTTCGTCTTCTACTGGTACTTCTGGCTCAGCGACTTTGGGTCTAGCCTGAAACTCTTTTTGTCTAGCCTGACAATGGCGATCATCACACTGTGTATTAGGTTTAAGAGACATTTTTGGGAAGAAATCATTCATGGCATTATAGCCCAAGTAATCGGAAACTTCACCAAAATTTAGTAAGTATTTTAGGGTATTTTGTACCAACATACCGGCTGTAATGCCCATGGTTGTAGGTAAGGAGGCTGCACACACGCCCTCACGTTTTAAAGTGCGCTCATCTATATTCTCTGCCACTACTAGAGGTGGAGCACATGCAAAACATGCCGTCTCTCCAGGTCTAATAAACTGAATATGCCCTGATACCGCATTTTCCGAAACACCTGACTCGAACCAATTTAAGGATAGTTCATTACACGCCGTGTTTATGGCCATACGAGCTTCAAAATTATCCACACAACTTAAAACTAGATCAACAGGTTGTCCTGCCTGTATGCCACCATTTGCAATGGTATCTAAAAATTTGTCAAACGACTCTACAGTGGTTATATTATAATTATGAGTTTCTATCATTACATCAGGATTAATAAATGTCAATGTTTTTGCCGCTGCTTCTACTTTTGACAGACCTGCCTGATCCGGCGTAAAAAACAAACGATTCATATTGGCTAACTCCACTTTGTCGTAGTCAAAAAGTATCAATTTCCCTACACCACAACGTGTTAACATATCGGCAGTAACACTGCCGACACCTCCCACACCTACAACGGCCACTGCCTTGTCACGTATACGTTCATATTCCTTCACGATTCCCATACGTTGCAGTGCCATTAGGCGACTGTATGGATTTGTGTCTACCACTTCTGCAGACATTTTTTCTATACGTTGTCTGACTGCCTGTGATTCATGGCGCTGTTGTTCCAGTTCCTGTTTAAGCTCGGCGATTTTAACTTGTAGTTGTTCAATGGCAGACATTTTTTGTATAAATCATTTAAAAATTCTACAATATAAAACTACAATTGCATTCGTGTCACTTTCAAAACAATAATTTGTCACCTTCTTCTTGGTGCAAAATGTTTTGTTGGTAGACTGATATAACAAATGTTGTAAATTTGACATATAGATGTCACCACAAAAAAAAAATCATTAACCCTCGGAGAGGAGCAATGCAAGTACCAAATTTCATATCAAATTTTTATATATAAGTTTAATGTTTTGTAAATTAATGCATTGATTTTAGAAATATTTTTAACAGAAAAAATTATTTATTTATTTTTAATGTCTGTACACATGTGTATTTTCATAAAACAAACTAAAAATTTTAAATTATAACTAAGAAATTTTTACAATTTTTCATATCGCAACTTTTCGACATGCTTTATTTTTAAGCTTAACTTTATCCTTCTCTTCTGATGGGATTCACAATGAGCCTGAGGGACTCCAGGTGGAGGTGGCGAGTTATACTCGCCACTACCCTTCGTAACCTAACCTAACCTAACTTAACTTTTTTTTTAAATATTTATGCTTGTGCATTATTATGGCTTGTATTAGTATACATATATATTTAAAATAACTATAGTGCAGTTTAATAAGTGGCTCATCTCCGCAGAGCTTCTAACACATTTAACTACCTGGATATTTAAAATGAACAAATTTTCCGGTGTTCTTGGCAAAAATATTTGTTAATTCTTCTTCGTTCAATGTTATTTGATGCAGCCGCTTCATATGATTTGCAAATCTTAAAACAGAAAAAAATTAAATAATTAATATAATATAAAATTATATAAATAAAATAAAAGTAAATTATATACAATAAAAAAATAATACTTATAAAATAAAGTTAAATAAACTAACATATAATAAAATAATATAAAAATAAACGAAAATATATAACACGATTAAGTAAAAAAAATAACATAAAATAAAATTATACCGAAAAAAATAATTAAATAATATACAATAAAATTAAATAAAACAAAATACCATAAAATAATATTATACTGAAAAGAATAATATAATAATATAAAATAAAATTAAATTAAATAATATAAAAAATAATTACAAATTAAATAATATATAATAAAACTATATAAGTTAAAAAAAATAAAAAATAACATAAAATAAACTAAAGATAAAAATCTTACCTTATTCTCCTCTCAAAACCAAGGCCGGGACAAAACTCGCACTTATACGGCATTCCAGTATGCTTAAACAGATGAGCTTTAAGACTATTGCGATTATCATACACTGCTGAGCAAAAGTTGCAAGCATGAGTTACACCCTCATGCTTTTGTAGATGATATGTCAGCCTGACTTTAATCGCAAATCGTTTGTCACACAGGTGGCAAGCATATGGCAACTTCCCGGTATGAGTGCGCATATGAATTTCAAGTTCAACTTTGCGTGGATATGCCTTTTCACATTGTTCACACTTATATGGACGTTCCCTGTGTAAGCGCTTATGAGCCGAAAGTTGTGCGCGACCACTAAAACTATTACCACAGATCTTACAACTAAATCCACGTTTTTCTTTATGAACAATTTTTACGTGCTCTTTTAAAAGCTCTATGCTTGTAAAATTATTATGGCACTGCGCGCAGGAAATTAGATGCCTGAAGCACTTTGTCGAAAAATGTTTAGCAAATTCATCTTTACTATTAGCATTTTTATCTATAAAAATTATAAAAAAACAATTTGGATTTTAGTTTTTTTTTTATTAATTTTTTTACTATTGTTAATAATATTTTATCCCACGCGATGTAAATAAAATCATATCGTTACCTTAATATATAAAGGCCTTTTATTTCAAAATATCACAATTAGCAAAAAAAAATCTTGACTTAAAGAGTACGGGTTAAGGCCTTTCTGTATTAAGGTAACAATATACAAACATATCTTAATTAATTCAAAAAACTGTTTAAAAGCCTGTTTATTAAAAGAAAATATGCTTGGATTTTGCCTTAAGAAACTTGGTTATTTTAGGCTTTTTACTTTCATCTCGATCAGAATTTCACCGTAACTTAAAACATTTTTTTTAAGATCTAAAAATTTATTTAAATTATTTAAACTTTTTATTATACATTATCTTAATATCTATAAAATTTTAAGTCTATTAAAAAAATTATATTTTACTTAAATAAGTTTTTATGTACAAAAATTTAGTTAAGTTCAGCAATAAAAAGCTGTTCCTGCTTGTATATTTATAAAATATTTTTTTATCCAGTAATTTCTATTCTTGGTGCTCTTCATCAGCAGCATTTTCTGCAAGACGTCGACCATTAATCTGCTTAATATTAACATTTTTACCGGTATTTTTTTTAAACATTTCATTAAGAGCTTCTTCGGACATTGAGGCATGATGCACACGTGTCAAATGACGTGTAAATCTAAACAAATAAAAATTTAAATTGACTTTTCATAAAACAAATTTGTTCAAGAAAGTACTTACGTACTACGTGTTGCGAAACCGTGATCATCACACAACTCACAACGATATGGCATGCCAGTGTGTTTAAATGAATGTGCTTTAAGCTTCTGTTTTGAATTAAATTCCGCACCACACTCCTTACAAGAGTGTTTAACACCAAAATGTTTTTGCAGATGATAGGTGAGGCGCACTTTTATGGCAAAACGTTTATCGCACAAATGACAGGCATATGGCTGCTCGCCTGTATGAGATCTGAGGTGTACATTTAAATCGAATTGTCTGGCATATTTTTTATCACAAAATTCACATGGTATGTTTTTCTCCAAATGCAATTTCATATGATTATCAAGTTGATTTTTTAATTTGAAAGCATTTCCACATATGGTGCAAACATTATCACGTTCTTTATGCGCCTGCTTACAATGTATTTTAAGTAGATATTCCGAAGCATATTGGCGTTCACAATCACCACAAACATAAACTATACTTGAGTTCTCGCTATGGTTGGCTTTTTCGTGCTGGTGTAGCGATTTGGAAGCTTTAAATTCCCGGGCTATTTTAAATATTAAGTGAGATAATATTAGTTTATCTCTTTTGTTTTTAGCGGATTTTAATTTTTAAAATTAATTTAAAAAATTTCACTCTCACATTTTAAAGGAAAGCTCTGATAATCCATGTTAGTTATGTAATTTAGGGATTCTTTTCAACCCTAGTAAACCTTGGGGGTTTTTTTTGTTTTAATTTCACAAAAATTTCAACTTTTCCCAGCAAAATATTTTTTAATTTGCAAATTAGATTTTCATTATTTTAATAGATTACAAAGTAGTAAGGTGTTGTTACGAATATCATTATTTTTAACTAACGAATATATGACCTTTTGGTAAGGATCTTAGTAATTACATTTTACATACATATATAGATAAAAAAAAAACTCAACTTGTTATTTGAATTTTAAGTTAATTATTGAAAACTAGTAACTTAGTTAATTTTTGTTCACACATTTGTAAGAAGTCCTTAATTTCAGACAAGTTCAAATAAAAATTAAAAATATCTAGCCTTTCTTTTTCTCCAGCATTACTTGCTAACGTAAAAGGTAAGCAAAGTTTTTTCTGGGTAAAAAAAATCTGATTGTCTATTACTATTATCAAAACTATCAGAATGAGATAAAAAATAAACTAGTTGAAAACATTTTAAGAACATTGTCCTTTACAATTAGCACAATCCCATTTTTAAATATGGGATTTATTTATATGCCTTTGGTTGCAAACAGAGACCAAAAAATACCACTTTAAAAAAGCAATAATCCCCATTCACAAAAAACAACTTTTTAACGATATATAAAATATAGAATAGGAAACTACTTATTATAAGTTGGTAGGTCTAAAAATATATTACTGAAATTAAAATCATAATACTTACGACAAAAAGCACACAAATATTGTTTAACATCACTCGCTTCTTTATTTACATCGTCCTTACGTTTATGCATCTCAATATGTTTATCAAGGTTTTTCTTTAGCAACTTTTTATGGCAGATGTCACATTGCACCGATATCTGTGAATCTCCTACTTTAATGATCTCTATAACATTTGTATTTTTATCTTTTAAATCATCTTGGGTTGGAGACTTTTCTTCTTCGTGCTCTTTAGAATGGCAATGTAACAAGCTTAGTTCATCAAATGTTTTAGAGCATCTAAAACATTGATAGCTTAAGGGCTTTGTTGAAGAGGTACCGTTAATGCATATTTCAGCTGTGCTATACAATTCGTTTTCATGTTTGCTTTCTATGTGTTTAATTAAATTTACCACATTTTCCTCGGTGCACTCGAACGGGCATTTATCCCCTAAGCTATGACAAATGACTTGATGAAGATACAAAATATTTTCAGTATAGAAAATATTACTGCAAATCGTGCATATATAGGTTATATTAGACGAATTATTATTTTTTATTGGCATGCTATGACGAAGCCTTTTGTGCCGTTTTAGAGTGAAGCGGCATCTAAAATTCGCTTGACACTGAGTGCACTTATATGGCCGGCTTTGTCTGTGTATGTTCATATGACCCTCATAGGAAACGTCACCACGTAATACAATACTACATTCACTGCACTTCCATTTTGATGGATGAAAGTTATTTATTTCGGTGTCATTAAATTCTATTAGATAGTCCTCATCGTTCTCGTCTTCCAGAAGTTGACAATCTTCGTCAGAATTGTGATCGTTTACGTTGACATTTTCTTGAGCTGCTGCCACCTGCGCTAAATCTATTAGCATATTATCGTGTTGAGAATGATCAAGAATTTCTTCTAACATATGAATTTCTTCTACATCATTTGCTTCCTAGAAATAAAAGTTGTCAAGTTCAAAACTACTAAAATTTTGTGGCTCACCTAATTACCTCTACTACAAGCACATCTCCATGTTCTAGTGCCTCCTCCATAACGCAAACCTGCATATCACTATCGTCTACGGGCGTAAAATATTCATTTTCCAAAACCTGAACTTCATCTTCTTTGGGATTTTGGTCAGCTTTAAGCTCTTGTCTCAACTTTTCATCGACTATTCGTACATTTAAACTAAACGCAGATATTCGATGAAGTTCATTGCAGCAGTTGTTGCATATTTGCTGAGGTAAACCATCATCCTCGCCTATTTGTACTTCTGCCAAAGAACGTATATTATCAGCGTATGTGCTCCCAGGTTTATGTTGTTCAAATATGTTATAAAATAAGTTTGAATTTGTATCTAAACAACAGCGGCATCGTTGTTTCATATTTTTTAACTTTTGCAATTAAAAACAAACAAAAAAAATCTTCAATGTTGTTGACTGCCGCTACTACTGACACAAAAAGAGAAGACACACATTCGATTACAAAGCTCCAATTTTTAGTATTTGTAGTGCTGCCAGCCTTAAACTGGAAAATTAAACAAGAATGGGCTTAAGCATTTTTGGAAAAAAATCACACAATAATTATTAATTTGTTATAGGTATTTGCATGTATATTTAAAATAAGCAAAACAACAGAAGTTTATTTATTTTTTAGTTTTTAAAAGTGGTATTAAATTTTGATCATAATGTCAGTGCAAATAGTTCCAACATAATTTCGATATACCAAATTAATATGAGAAAGTACCTATCATTAATACTTATAAATTTGAATTCATTTTAAATGGCAAACAGGCATGTTCTGAAAATCGCGTGGTTTCAAATCACTTGCGATTTCAAAATCATATTTGTGATTTTACGCAATTTATTTTTTTAATTTATTGCAAAATTCTAAATAAGGCTATTAAAAATATAACCAAGTAAATTTGAATTGGCAGGCATTTAGCTAAACCGGTTTAAAATCATAAAAGCTTTACAATTTCTTGCGATTTCAAATCACTTTCACAAAAAGTGATTTTCAGAACATGCCTGAAAATTAAATAAGAAAATTATTTTTATTTTGTGCGAACATACATATATACATAAGGAAAATTAAATTATTTATACATAAATTTAACAGCTTTATAATAAGTCTTAATCACAGCTGCTGTTTTTTATATTGTTTACAATCTGAAAAAGAAAAAAACTTTGATTTTGTACAATCTAATGCTGTTTAAAGTAAGAGGTGCTTGCTGACAAAAATGATACATAAATTAACTTTTACCTACACAACTACAATTTTTTATTTAAAAAAATAATTATTTTTAATTTATATACTACAATGACAGTGTGAAATTTTTTAATCTAAATGCTTAACAGCCTACGCTTTATATACTACAGTTAAAAAGAAATCTTCGTGCCGTAATGGACAGTTCTAACCAGAACAACCTCTGCATCCACAATGCACGCATTCCACGATACGTCCCTCTTCCAGCTTTGATTTAGGAACTCGACAGATACAATTTGTGCCAAAATTTGTATCTCTTGTTTGAATGCAACGGAGACAGCAGAGGTTTTCATAACCTGATTTCTTCCATTTCGCTATAAGGTTAGCATCAGCAATCTTCTCCTTTAAGCAGTAGTCGTACAAATCACGGCTAATGGCCTTGCGGCGATAAAATAAATCATAAATATATCGTGACTTTTGATGATGAATTTTAAAAATTGGCCAGAGTGATTCCGTAATACGTTTTCCTTCATGGGGCTCAGTTTCGGCTAGAAAGAACGTTATTAAAAACGTTTCATAAAACTACAGAAATGCAATGTGAACAAAATTGCTTACTTACCTTCTCGCATTTTTTGTTCCAATTCTTCCAATGTGGGTTCTATTAATTCCCATCCATCTGGTGGAGACTTACGAGACCTTCTAACTTTTGGCATTTTTAGATAAGGTTTAAGGCGAATTAAATATTTTTTTTTTAAACAAGAACTCAGTTTTGCTAAAAATGCATGTAACAATGCGTCGTTTATGAAACAGGTAGAACAACAAGCCGGCGAAGAAAAATGACGGCGGCAGAGATGGAAAAAACCGGCGACAGGCATGAATTTGTCTCGTCAAGACGTACAATTACTTAACAAGATTCTTTAAACATATACACATATTCCAGTGATTTTGTATTAGCCGCAAGGCCAAAGCAAAGTGGTTTTGAAAAAACGATAGAGAATGTTCGATTTTTTATTTTGGCAAGCCAAGTACACGAAAAATATCTTTTTAAATAAAAAAATCGATATGCATTTGTTGCGAAAGAAATCCAAAGTTTGTATGAGGCCATTACACAAGTCAAGCTTTAGTACGCAATCATGTGATTAAACTGCAGTATTGAAGCACTAGTTTTTTTTAAGTTTATATGTTTTTTTTAACATTAATCTATTTAAAAAAATGTTTAAAGGGAAATAGTTAAAAATAGTACTATAAGTACATACATAAATTTAAAAATATAGTTAATTGTTTTAAACATATTAATATAAATCAATAATTTTAACAATTAAAAAATATATTCGTTACTTATTGTTTTGTGGGCTTTAAAAAAAATTATAAATTGCAAATAAATAGCATTTATTACGAAGCCTTTCCGACGGCAAACAATTTTTTATACATATTATGTAATTTAAAAAAACTTGATAATTTGATGATAAATGACGACAATAAGACATTGCCAAGGTAAATTAAAATATGAGGCAACCTCGCTAGCACAGCTAGTGGTTCTAATGTAATTTGATTCGAGTTCTGTATGCAAATTTGGTATTTAAATTGAACTTAAATAAAATGGTTTTGTGCAAATTTGGTACTTAAATATAACTTAAAAATAATTGTTGTACTCAAAAACTGGCAATTACTTTTATATCTAACACAGATTTTAAAGAACTCTGTCACATTCATGCATGAATGCGTTTTTATGACAGAAATAACGATAAGTGTGATGTTGATTTCTGACCTTAGAAAAACTTTTTAGAAACTTCATATTTCAATATTAAAAATCTTAGTTTTCTCCGATATAAAAGAGTTTTTAAATTACTCAACGTATATAAGCCGAGGCGGGGCGATTAAGTCAACGGCGGTCGTTAGCCGGCTTAAGGTTGCTCGGCTTGTGTCTTTAGTAACAGCTGTCTGACTAGCGGTGATATTATGAAAGTCAATTTATAAACTTGGCACCACTCTGTAGTGCTGCCGGCTTTTATTGGTTGCACTAAATGAAAAATTTTGTAAAGTAAATAGCCGGATTTTTCGTCACGTAATACTTTTTAATTTTTAAAAGAGCAGACAGTAAAGTGCAGTGAAGTCATGCCCAGAAATAGTTTATTACATTTAGCAAAAATTATTTCTGTCCTTTATATTATTGTATTATTATTTTCTTAATTATTATAATTATTTTATGATGACTTTATTTTATTTTTCCTTTTAATGCTTTATAATACTGAAGTACATACATATGATATGAGGATGATTTATCAATCAAGGGATGTAGACAATTTAATTGGTGAAAATAAAAATTTCCAATTTTGGCGATTTTTTAAAGTTAAATTTTCTCACAACGGCAGCACTATTACTTAATAAAAATAAATTTCTCTCAGTTTAATAGTGATCTCTCTTTAAGATGTTATAATAAACAAGTGAAAATTGTTCAGTTTGGTTTTTTACCAATTTTATTTTAAAATTATAATGTAATTTGTTTAAAAACAATATACACAAAACATAATTCTAAATAAAGAAATTTTTAAGTACGCGATTATTTCATGTGAACAGAGCAGAGACCTGCGCCGAGGACTTTTGTCGGCGGCGGCGGCTCGTTAAAAAATTGCCGGCGGCGGCTCAAAGCCGGCTCCGCGACGGCTGAAAGTACAGACACATATATGTATGTACAATGCATTAGCACATACTTATTTACTAAACGTTGCAAGGATGATAGTTAATTAAACCTTATTTTTTTAATTTTAAACGAAAACTTATAAAAACTGCTGCCAATTCCAAGACAGACGGCACTCCTTATGAAACTTTCGACGTATGGTACTAATATAAAGACGAAGCAAATTGTTTTTAAAATAAATTTTTTCTATGGGATTCCACCAATCAGAAGTATATGCAAAAAATACTGGAAATAACGATGAAAATGTTAATGGCAAATAGTCAGATTAAAAGTTTTATTAACATATTAGTTTAAAGTGCATTAAAAATCTCTGTTTGTTGCATTATTTAGTGTGGTAAACGCAACAAACATAAAAAAGTTTAAAAAATGTTCGAGCGGCGGCTATTTTTCAGCCGACAAAACGCCGAGAAAATATCGGCGGCGGCGGCTATCACAAACTTATCGGCGGCTTGGGTCAGCCGGCTTTCAGCCGATCGGCGCAGGTCTCTGGAACAGAGTGCTACCTAATTATAGCAGAAACAATATTTGTGTGTATGTTTGTAACATTCTAAAATGTAGACAATAAATACAAATAACTAGTGTAAAAAATTAAATTTATTTCTTAAATTAAGAAAAAAAAGTGTTGAATTCTATTGGTTAAACAAAAATATATACATATTTGTTTTAGGTTTTTTATTATTATTTGAAGTTATGCATTTCTATTACGTTTTTCCTTATTCCTCTTTTCATATTTAATCTTAAAAACACACACAGACGTACCATTTCATTATTGTTTTGTTTTGCTATACTGTAAGTATTTATGTACGTAAACGTATTAATTATGTGAATTATGTGTAATTTAAATAACAATTTTAAATTTGTGTTAAAAATATACTATCCATGGAAAATCATGCTTAATTAATTTTTTCTGTCTTGTTTAAAACGTGATGAAAAATTCAACTTTATAAAAAGTAATTCATTTCATGTATGTGCATAAACATGCATCCCATGTAAGATATTGTCATAAAGCATTGTAATTGTACACCACAATTACGTGACCTTTTTTTATGTTTCTCCTTAGTCCTAAGGTAGTTGGTGGTCCTAAGCTCATAAACCTCACAATAATATTGCAATTTTTTAACATGCTTCAAGATATTGCAGACAAAATAGCAACGGCTTTGGAAATTCAAAAACCGGAAAAAATTGTCCCAAAATTTTATATTAATAAAGGATTTTTGGAAATTTACTAAAACAGTTTAAATACAAATTTTTAAGCACATTTTGTCAAAAATGGTAAAATACAATAACGTACAATGGTAATAAAACATTTATCATTAAAAAACGTATTTAATACCCAAAATTCCAATAAATATCGTTACTGTTTTTCCCAGCCGGCAGGGATTATGAAAGTAGATGATATGTAGCATCAAATGAGCCATTCGTGCTAAAAGACGGTAGGTACAAGCCGTTTTCCAGAAAAGTGTCTTTATGCAAAACGACAAAAAAAATTGTTACTGATTTTTCTTATCCAGCAGGGAGTACTATCAGGGGTAAACGGCACAGATTAGAAAAGTAGACAATAATTGTCATTGATACCTATTATGTTCTTATTTATTACAACATTTTTTTAAAAGATTAGGTATTGAAACTGTTTTATTTAGTTAAATATTCAAAATCCATGAAAATTTTTTTAGGGATTTGAAAGCTGTGGCTGCTTTTTTGAGGCTAACTTGGCGGACGTAAGTTTTTATATGAAGTGTCCATTAATATTGACCATTTTTTTGTTATAACTATTTAAAAACATGAGTGGTTGACTCTTTTTAAGCAGATTACTGACCGTACATTTGAAAATGCGGATGTAGATAAAAGTACACTCTTCTTGTGGGTTAATCAAAATTTGTTAAGATCATTATTGTAATGGGCTACAGAAAATTTGGCTGACCATTTCAAAAACATACATTTACCATATAATCACTTGTTTATATTTTATTTTTACCACCCGAACTTTATATGTTAGGGCACTGCTACACGTTCAATATAACGCAATCCAGAATCGCGGTATTTATTGAACGTGTAGCATGCAGTATTGATGGATCACGATTTAAATCGCAGAATGGCCTAAATTATAAAATCTAGATCGCGTCATAAATAATGAACGTGAAGCAGTGCCCTTACAGCTCGCTTTTTACAGCGTAGGTAAATCGTAACATGTAGACCCTGTATTAAAAAAAATTGTAAAAATGGTTGCACAAAACTATAGCTGATAAGAATGCAAGTACCAAAAAGTTTACATTTTACAAGATTTTAACCTAAATTGTACTTATGTGCTAACAACGAAACGCTAAATAATGATAAAGAATAAAATATATTATTTTTTTAATATTAATTTGAAAAATTTACATTTTCAATTAACTTTTTAAAACGCAAAAGGCTTTCTTTCAGCAGAAAGAAAGGGGTGTATGTATATTTTTTGTCAGGGAAAGTCCTAACTGTATTTTTTCAACTACAGTCAAAATAATGTTTGTACACATACATATACATACATATGTAAAAATGCAACTCTTTTCCGAACAAAAAAGATATATTCCTACTTGCGTTACGTTTGTTTTTGCTGGAATTACCCAAAACCACTCTTAAAACTAATAACATTGAAACACATTTTGTTAGCATTGCTAGAACTTGCAAATTAATGTGTAGAAAAGAATTCGCCAATAATTACCTTAAAGCTATTATATTATGTATTCAATAAAATTTTTATATATTTATATATTTATTTAATATACCCATACAACCATACATACATATGTATGTACATATATGCACATGTTTTCAAAAGTGTCTCACCAAAGTAATTGTTTTGATTTCCTTACGAGATCGTTACAACCGCTCGAAATATTTTTCGATTTCGGTAACAAAATTTAAAAATTGTCACAACTTTTATATTAAAGGATTGGCATATTACACATTTATCACGCGATCTGGTACATACATATGTATAACAAAACTTATGATTTCTTTTAATCAAAATATACTTTTATTGGCAAAATGTTAAAATTTTTGACCCAATAAAATAATAAGAAAGTTTTTATAGAAAAACAAAGATCCGATTTGCGTCATTTCGGTTTGCGTCGAATTTTTCCGGTCCACATTAACGACTAACATCGGGGCTCTTATGTGGCTTTTTATTTCTTTTACGTGCAATTTGACGCGAAATAGTTTTTTGTGTACAGTAGAGTACCGCGTTATCGGTATTTTGCTAACTTCATAAAAAAAATAGATATAAATTATTTACTAAAAAAATGTAAAAAATTTTTTATAAGATTTATTTTCAAAATAAAAGTGATGAAAAAAGTTCTCTTGAACAAAGAACTAAAATGTTATAACGAGTTCGTAACGAAATTTTTGGTTTGCTGGGATGTTTTTGTATATAACAAAGAACCACACTTAAAAAAACCAAATCAAATAGGGGGTGTGAATGTTTTTTTTTTTGAATTTCATATTTTAAATATCATATAATTTTGCATACATTTATTTATTATTTTTATTAAATAGAAAAGTACTGAAAATATAAACTTACATACGCTTCGCTGCTTTAATATACACTTTTAAAAAGTAAATTGCGCGCAAGTGACTAAGTTTAATTATAAAACGGTTTCTTTTTTTTTGGGGGAAAATATATAAAAGATCTGACTGTACTCTTACTTTTGAACAGCACATCACTTTATTACACACCCCTAATTTACTTAAGTAAAAATGTTATAGTGGATCAAGCCCGACCATACTATGCTCTACACCACATTTGTATGGGGCTGTATGAAAAAAATGAAAATTTTTGTATTCAGTATAATAATAATTGGGGGCATTAAAATAAACATGTGTGAAAAATTTTGAGAAGGTAAAGTAATATTCGAGCCTTTAATACCCCAAAATGCTTATTCCAGGAGGACATATGTTTGGGGGCTATGTCAAAAAATGGACCGACTATCACCACAAACAATAGGCTTCGTGCCAATGCCAAAAAACTATACTAAACATATTTTATCAAAATACATATGTATGTTCTAAATTGCGACCTGTATTTTTGTTACAAGAATACATAGACATCTAGCCGGACGGAAGGACGGACGGACATGCTTAAGTCTACCCAGCTAAAAAAAAAAATTGATGCGATTTTTTACAGACCACATTTAAATCACATCTAAAGATGCTATTGCATATTTTCTGGTTTTGTTGCATTCAATTAAATGCAGAAATAAAAACTGGCATTATAAATGAATCGCCGATGTCATTGTTTTGTTTGTATTGAGCAACGATTTACACTCGGTTGAAGTGTTGTAATAAATTTTAGATTTATATCACATAAAAAGCTAGATATAAAAAGAACATTAAAATCGCATTTTAGATCAGAAAATTCCTTACTTAGTAGGAGTGTTTTTTCCCCACATATTAAATGCAGAAAAAGTTCAAGTTTTACATCTACTTCAAAATAACACCTTAGTATGGAAATTTTGTAGCATCGAAAATGTTGATTATATGTGGTTTAAATTTGGCAAAAATAAATAGCATCTCTCCAATGACAAACCTATGTAAAATTCATTGGTTTTTCCTCAAAATTTGAAATGATTCAAGTAAGCTAGCTCTGGGTTTTTTCTACTTCTTTTTCCTCACTTTTTTTACTGGGTACTCAGAAAGTGATTTTGAGTCGATCGGTATACTTGAAGGTAAGTCTCAGATCATTATTTTTGGGTGTTACAAACTTCTGCACAAACGCAGAATACCCTACCAACGTATTAATTTTTTTAATCAAAATTTTAAATACGGAAGGGTGTCAACTGAAAAAAAAATTTGAATGATTGCAGTTTGAAATCGCGCGATATATAAATGTTTCTTTCAGTTTAAATTTGAAACTTTCGAATGTAACGCATTTATTTATATTTCCTTTTTTAATTTAACTTAAAATTTAATATTTTAACACTTGTGTGCTCTTTATTATTAGAAAGTTTTGAAATGTAATAATCATTTAAAAGCAGAGAAGAAAATATACGAGCAACAACAAACAAACAAAAATAATTACAATTTGCGTACATCATAATATTAAATAAGTTTATCAAACTGAACGTAAAGAAAAAGTACAAAGTGATTTTCAAACAATGAATTCGAATACGGAAGGAAATCTTTTAGAGGTTATGGATTTAGCGCGCACTTTGCGACAAGAGCAGCTGTTTATACAACAAGAGCAGACAACATTTGCACAATTAATACAAGCTTTAGCGGAAAACTCTGCATCAATTACAAAGGTAAAATGAATAACAACAAAGAAAATAAAAATAGTAATTGCATCAATAAAGAGTCCTAAAAAGGAAATTATAAAAAAAAAATTGCAGCCATTAACCCCCTTATTTCCTAAAACGCAACGCCTTAAAAAAAAAAACAAAATGTATGGAGAAGTTTTTTAAATTTTATTTTTTTCAATGCAATTGTTTTTGTTATTTTGCGTTGCGTTTTACGTAATTAGGCCATAAAGTTGTTCGTATTTCGAGTTCAAACAAATTTTAAAAACTTGAAAATAAAAATATGTATATACATATACATAGTATATAAAAATTTCCAAAAAAAAAGAAAAAGTATGAAAATAATTTCGCTTAAATTTACCCCCTTTATTCCTAAAACGCAAGGCCCGAAAACAAAAACAATATGTATGGAAAAGTTTTTTAAATTTTAGTTTCTTCCATACAATTGTTTTTGTTTTTTGCGTTGCGTTTTACGTAATTAGGCCCTTAATCTATCACAAACGTTTTAAAAAATATTTTTTTTTGTTTGAAACAAAAATTTGTTTCTTTAGCAGCATTTTATATGTAAATACACATACATACATATGTATGTATGTAAGCTAATCGTAATTTCGTACAATGTACGAACTTTTTCGTAGAATATACAAAATGTACAAAACTTTTGTATAAATAATATTACACAACGAAGTTGTTTTTTTTACCTAATTTAAAATAATAAAAATGATGTTACCTAAACTTTTGTTTATTAATTTCTTTCACTTACATATATTACAGTTGGCCTATATATGTGCTCAACAAAGGAAAAACCTAAATGATTTGATTATTTCGCGCCCCGATCTGGGTCCTTCACTATGTTGTCGTCGTGCCAGCAGCTATGAAAATGTTAAGTTTATTGATGCAAAAAAAGTGTTGAACTATGAGGTAAGGAATACTAATTGAATCTGCACATTCATATTATAATAACTTTCTAACAAATTTAATTTTTGTTTACCTTTACAACAGCATGCTATTGCATATGAAGATCTATTCAACTATCTTTATAGATCACCATATGTTTTGGCCTTATTTCTATCGACTGGTGATAGTTTACCTGATATAACACCAGCTCATATGAATTCCATTATACAAACCATTTCTAGTGGTCTGTTTGGTAATGCAATCAATACCAAAGATGTAGAAATGGTTTTGAAATTATTAAGAGAATTGATAGAGATACAAATTGTAGTCAGCGACAATCCCCGCAGATTATTAAGAGCAAATTCATCAACATTTGCTCGTATATATCATCGTTTGAACGAATCAATGTTTTCCGCAAAAATATTTTTAACAGCTGCACTATTTCAGCCCATAATGAGCGTATTAAGTGAAACAGATACCATGTTAGATGTGGACCCGCAAAAGGTTGTACAAAGCTTTACGACAAAGGAAAGAATTAGAAGGTAAGTGAGATAAAACAAAAAGAATTAGATTTATAATTGCATTGTAATTATTTCTTTAAATAAAAGATTTGGCACAGAAACTTCGGATGAATATCAAGAGAATTTAAATAAATTTCACATCGAAACAATAAATCAATTGTACAAGTTAGCTAAAATCTTTATAGATAATTTACTTTATAACTGGTCTTTGTTTCCGTCAACGCTAAGATGGCTGGTGCAGACAATGTGTCATCAGCTAAAACAGGCTCATAGATTTTCTGATAAAATTATTAATGACATTGTAACCGATATGGTTTTTACACATTTTATTTGTCCAGCCATTGTTAGTCCAGATGTTATGGGCATTATTGATGCTCCCATATCAGAACAAGTACGATTAAATCTCATACAAATTGGCCAAATAATACAAATGTTAGCTTTGGCTAAATACAATGAAATAGATTCAAAATATGCTGAAATATATGCAAGGTTTGAGGCCAACAATGTTACCAAGCTAATAGATTTGTTGTTGGTAACACAATCGGGTGAGGATGTAGTGGCAATATTAGCTCAGCAAAGTGATTTTGAGAGGACACATTTGTTGATCACCCAGAGGGAGTTAAACTATTTCACAGAATTCTATAGAATATTAACGGTTACAGATGAACTTGATATTTCTGAGGAAGAAAAGGAAAAATTAAGAAAGATTTTAAAGCATTTGCCAGAAAACACAACTACGGTAAATTGTAATGCGGCAGAAAGTAAAAGCGAAAGTCCTTTAAAAGAGAAATCTAAGCAATCTTTAAAAAATCTAAGCAAAACTACTAAAAGTAAAATAGCAAAAAGTATGAATTTTTCAAACGCTAATGGCAGCAATCAAAATCCAGAGGAAGTAAATGGCGTGATCAGCAGTAATAATGTAACTAGTTTGAATGTAAATGGCTTAGAAAATCCCACATCTCATAATAGGTCCCAGCAATTCTCACCAAGCAGAATGTTAGCGACAGTGGATAACGAAAACGTGCCGGTTTTAGTTTTCAATCTCTACAATGGGGTTGAGCAAAAACTGCAACCCCTTTCAGAGGAAGAGGTGCTTAAGATGAACAGCATTGGCCAGGATATATCCAGTGGAAATTTGGTTGATGCTGAAAATTACCAACAGGAGTCTACAGTTGATAAATCATCGGTAGCTAATGGATTTGACGGCATCGATGGCATGTCTGATATTATTAGACCTATGCATAGCAAAAATAACCGATTTTCCCTATCACATGATGATGCTTCAATTGGTAATTCGGATAACTTAGAAGCTGTCAGTGAAGTGCCCTCAAATCATTCGGTGACTAGCTCTTTAGAGTTGGAAGAAAATGCCGAGAATGATAACTTGTCAGATATGGTTTCGGCTAATGTTTCTGGTAGAGGCACTCCAAACATAAGCGGAAGG
Source organism: Melanophora roralis (assembly GCA_963583895.1). NCBI lineage: Eukaryota > Metazoa > Arthropoda > Insecta > Diptera > Rhinophoridae > Melanophora > Melanophora roralis. The sequence goes on along the minus strand of OY757190.1, from coordinate 20,762,458 downwards.
GATACTCCCTCCTCACAAGTGACTGATGGTGAATCTATAAACAATGCTTTGCCAACTCCTCAAATGCAAAAATTAATTTCAAAAGCTCGTTCTGATATACAAGATAAGTTTTGTAAATTTGAAATAAAAAAGTTCGAAGGCGATGAAGCAGTTTCGATTATTTCGGATACCTGGTCAACCGATGTTTTAGCCAGTGACTCAGAGACTATAGATAACACAGAACGGGAACGTGAAAGGAACTTTTCCACACCTTTAATACCGGCAGCAGTAGTGTTGCCAGGCGACAATAATTTTGATGTGCTTTCTAGTGCAGGTGGTATGAGAACTGGATATTTAGATGCTTCTGATCAAAGATCTGAGTCTAATTGGAGTACTGACGTTCTGGCATCAGATTCTGAGAAACTAAATGAAGTTGATACGGATGATAATGTAAGTATTACAGCTAGATCTGATATATTAGATTCGGGGGCAGTTTTGGAAAGGGAACGCAATCAGTTAGCAGCTGCTATATCGGCACCCCCAATGAATCGTCAACAAAAATCATCAAGTAATACCCATTACTCAGCCACAAATCGCAATAGTCGTAGTTTTAGATCTCCCTTGCCAAATGTTCAAGGGGTTCATAAACTATCTGTATCTAAAGCACCCTCCTCTGGTAGTGTTGATGATGTAAATGGTAGTGGAGGTAGCAGTGGTGGTAATGCAAGCGATCGTTCACAAGAGGATTCAGCATTTTATGATGCCATTAACTCGTATGATGATAACTCAGTTGCAGCTACCAATAACAATCATTATCATCATCACTACCGAGACGGTTCTTCATTGGCTAGAAGTTCGGTAAGGACTGGCAATCAAATGGAAAATACATTTCAACAAAATTACAAATCTATTACAAGCGAAAAAGGGAAAGAAAACTTTTTACAGGCTGGCGGTGCCGCAAGCTCATCGTCATCGATTCGTATGCGTAGGCAGCCTTCAGCTGAGAGCAGCATTTCAAATCAGAGTATTAATTTAGAGGAGTTAGAGGGAATACCCAAAATACCATGTTCTTTTTCGGCAAATCGCAAGAAACGCAACCCAAGTAATGGTAGTAATGAATCTAAGGATTTAATAGACTTTTCAGATTTTGAAAATAAAGACCTAATGCCTCCTTCGATAGCACCACCTGAACCACCGGTATTGGACATTTTTCAAGATGACTTAGTGGAACGGCGTGACAGAACAACACTGCAAAGAAATTCCGTCTTAGATGGACGTCGCAATGGCATAATGGCTTTGAAAGGTGGTTGTGAAAGTTTTGAATCTGGTTCAAATACTACACCTTCTCTAAGAAGACATCAGTCTTTAAATTATGAAAATCACGAGATAGTGTTGAACTCTGTCCCCAAAAGAATTTCAGCCTTGCCCAATATCTCTCCTCAAACTGATGATGATAAACGTGAACACCAGCAGCAAGAAGAACAAGAGCAGGAAATATCGTTTATAGATAAAGGAATATCAAACTTAAATTTAAATGATTCGACCGAGAACAATGTTAGCGGTAGTGTTGAACCTTCGCGCAGTACTGCCATCAATCCAAACCACCCCACTTCGGCGGGTATAATGGTTTATTCTTCGTCAGCACAAAAGCCAACTAAATCAACTGGAGCCATTCCAAAAAGCATTAGCTTTGATGCGTCTGCTGACAAAGCTCATGGACCATCCACATCTTTTTCATGTGTTAGACAAAACAGAAGCTCATCACGGCTGCTGCAAGATCCCTTACGTGCCAATGGTCCTTCCATTTGCTCTGGATTACCTACAACTAATTCTGGTATATTTAATAAACTAAAACAGGGCATTTTCAAACATCGTCGTGGCCACAAGTCCAGACGTAACTCTGCCATTAACTGTGACGACATCTTACAAACTTCACGAAGCGTTTCTTTCTCCAATCAATCAGAGGTTTCATCAGATATTGTAGGAACCAATTTACCAAGTTTTTCTGCGACTACATCTCAGGAACGTAGTGCGGGTTTTTATGATATAAGTGAAGATATTTTAGCAAAATATCGCCGCAAAGTTAGTACGTCAAGTGAAGCAACAAATTCTTCAATGGGCAATGGTGCTGGAGCAGTTGGTGGCTTAGCCGTAAGTGATATTCATAAAGACCTAAATGGTCAAGCGGGGTGAGTGAAACATTATTTTATTTCGTCTTAATAAATTATTTTAACTAAATGCTTATTTTAGTTTGAATCAACATACTTCTCTTCATGACAAAATGATTGCGTTTAGCATTATCAAAAGGAAAATACGAACTGTCTTGTCGAAGACTGATTTGCATTCAGGCGATTTTCGTCACACAACTGTAAGTTATTTTTGATGCCAAGAGCTTTAAAGAAAATTATAAACCATACATACATATATTAGATTTACTAAATATCCTTTTTGGGTAGATTGTAATTAAAATATAACATACGTATATTATGTCTACAATCCAATTGCACTTCGAACTTATGTAGTTATACATTTTTTTATATTAAAAAAATTCCCGTAATTAAATTAAAGTGCATATAACGAGTTATGGTCGATATATGACTGTGAACGTACCCATGTTGCAGCGTAATTGAAAAGCACGGGTAAAAAAGCGTGTTGTATAATGTTATTATAGTTGCTCGAGAGAACGATCTGTTCTTCGACTGTCTCTTCTTTCTCTTTCGTCGCAACAAGAGCACAAACCAGGTTGATTAAGAGTAACTTGGACTTGTGCAGATTGCGGCCAATTATTTGTCGAAACCGGCGACCAGGTGACGTAATCGGTTGTTTACAACAAGGCCGCATACGAACAGGTGTTTTCTTTCATGACAGCTGTAATATATACATCCGACTTTTGTTTAATTAACACCATGTCCTTTTCATCGTATTTCCTGGAAACGGTGATGTAAGCCATGTATTCTTTGAGGACATCCACTAACAGAAGTAGAGTGATCGTACATTTAAAAAGTATTTACGATGGTGTTCAAGATTGTGGGAAATCCGTTTATTTTTAATTATTCACACGTTAGCAGCTGCCCTGACTGTTGTCGGGATCGCGTGATCGCATGATCGCATTGGTTGAATCGATCTGTAGCTTCACCTTATGAACCTATACTTACACACTTTAGCTATTCGAATTTGTGCATTGAGTTATCAACGGCCAGCTCTAAATACTTAATTGATATTCGAAACTTGGTGCTCGTTACTTTTTGAAGATTTAGCATCGAATGCAACTTATAACAAAAGCCTAAATTACCTTTTCTTCGTTCAACAATTTTCTTTTTCAGTATACGAATACATCTCCCCTTTTGACGTACCTTCAAATTCAACTGGCTCAAGCCATAAACTTGCAAAATTTTCAACAAATGTCATATGTCTCCGAGGCTATACGTTGTATATCCCAACTGGACATCAGTCAGCATACAAAGCTGATAGAAGAATTACAAAACGACATACAAAAACGTCAAAGTTATTTACAGTATTTAATGCGTTACCGCCAAAATCTCCTAATGATCATGGAAAATGTTGAACAATACGAAACAAGATTAAAAAGTGAAAGCTCCACATGTAATCGATATTTAATGGCTGTTTGTATGCGTTTATTTTTTGAAAAGAGTCAAACTAGAATTGAATCATTCCTTGAAGATTTTGCACGTCTGACTGTATCAGATGATAAAATTGATTTAATTGAAGAATTCATTGACAGTCTCATGGAAGAATTACTCTCGGTGGGAGGCGTTTTAAATGGTATGCCCGAAAGTTATACGACTGAGGCTCGCGTGTCATTAGAGAGAATATTGCTGCAGAGTATGTATCAACAAGTTATGTTTCCTAATGAGGATGCCGATTTATCAAGAGACTGGTAAGTAAATAACTTATAACTAAACTCAAAAAGTTATTAACTTTAAAACTTTTTAGCGTTTTATCTGAGCATATACGAAAGTTACAAAATGTTATAACACCCTCCCACCCGGCTCTTTGCATACCACAAATTTATATGTCTGAGGCTCCCTGGAGTTTTGCTCAACAAGAGTTAATTTTTATATCTGCCTATAAAACTCCTCGCGAAAAGTTGCAATGTGTTATAAGGCAAGGCATATTAAACTGATTTTATTAAAAAAAAAAGAAATAAAAGGTTTCATTGGTTTTTTAATTGCAGATGTATTTCCAGTATAATGAGTCTGTTACACATGTCCAGTGGAAGAGTACCAGCGGCTGATGATATTCTACCCGTACTCATTTATGTTGTCATAATGGTAAGTTAAATGTATTTTTACTTTAGGCTTGCTTACTACACCCTTTTTAGTTGAAAATATTAACTCTATTTTTTAATTTCACAAAAACAAAAATTGAATTAAATTTTTCATTTACAATTTAGAAAAGTAAAATTGAAAATAAGATTTTCCATTTTAATTTTAGAAAGAATAACTGGAAATAAAATTTTTATTTTGAACGTGGAACAGAACAATTGAAAATTAAATTTTTTATTCGATTTCAGAACCAAACAATTAGAAATGGAATTTTCATTATAAATTCAGGGGGCTAATTACGGCATTCGATTCGAATCAAAATTCTACCCGATCGATCGAGTTGTCAATGCTTTTAATATAGGAATTCTAATATGAATTTAAAAATTTCGAATCGAATCGAATTCCAAAAACAACTAAAACTGAGATTTTTCGTTGAAATTTCGAACAACAATTGAAAATAGGAGTTATTTTTTTGAATTAAAAAAAAACAATTGAAAATGAGATTTTTATATTAAAAATTTTAAAATAACATTTGGCAATGAAATTTTTTTGGTTGAAATTTAGAAAAGTGCAATTAAGAACGAGAAAAATAAAGCCGAGGCATTATATAAGATTCTTATGATACTTTATTTCTCTAAGGCCGACTCTGGGGAAGTTATGGGTGTTTTTACATAATTTTTGTAAATTTTGTATGGCAACCCCCTTAGATGTTTGGGAGGGGAATCTAGTGGGGGTCAGTTGCACACTTTATTCTTCTAAAGGCGACTCCGGAGAAGTTTTAGGGGTTTTTACGTTAATTTTTTTCAAACTTTGTTTGGCAACCCTGTAAGGGGCTGATGATAGGGGGTAAATATGTTCCACAACAATGTTTGGGAAGGAAAATTATTTAAGGACGGTTTTACATTTCACCTTTGTAGGAACACCATGGAAGCTGTGGGAGCGAATTCCACCAAAATGTTCGTGAGGAAAAATTTATGAAAGTCGGTCTTACTTTGCACCCATGTAGGGGCAACTTCGGGGAAGTTGTAGAGGTTTTTATGTACAAATTTTAGGAAAATTTACAGAGGTAGTTGTGGTTGTTGGCTTATATTTTTGTCAGTTGTCGGGCGATTTTGCAAAATTTTAATACGAAAATTTTCGCAAATATACCTGATGTTTTGATACCACAAGCAGGTCGGAGAAATATCAAGGGACTTTAGAAACTTGGTTTCAATAAATTAACCGACAGACGGACAGATGTACAGACGGGCATTGCTAAATCTACCTTCCTATCTATAAGGATCAAAATAAAATATTCTTTATGGGGTTGCAAATGGGTAATCAAGAAATTACAAACTAATCACTTATGTGAAGGGTATAAAAATAATATTTTCTATAATGATCTAAAAGAAGCAGAGAAGCTTTTAAACACTTCTTTAAACAAAACATAATATATATATTTATTCTTACTGGTTTGTTTTTTTTTATTAACAAGGCTAATCCTCCTTATTTATTATCAACTGTGGAATATATAACTTGTTTTATTGGTGAAAAACTTGATGGTGAAGAAGAATTTCATTGGACCTTATTTGGCTCAGTAGTGAAATTTATTAAGACTATGGATTATTTGGAACAATAAATTTCCTACGAAAAACTCGACAAAAAAAAAACATTACTGTTACCATCAGTGTTATATGTTCTTCGTTTTTTGTTTAATATTTTAATGTAAATATTTTGTTTATAATGTTTCTAAATTCTTTTTTAAAATAGTGTATACGTGGAAATTATTTTAGAACGTGTAACAAACAGCCTTAATGACCACTGGTTTATACATACAAACATATATTAATGTTTATATATTTAAAATAGGTTTCTCTGTATAGTATTTTGTAAAACCGTTTGTATTTGTTTTTTTTTACGATAAACTATATCAAAGGCCATTTTAGATTCCCTCGATTTATTTTTGTAGGATGCAACTTTTTGTAATAAATTTTTTAATAAAAGTTTTCACAAAATGTAAATTGCTGTTAACAATATTTCTTTGAGAGTATTAAAGTATCCAACAATGCGACAAAGTGTGTATTCTAAAATAGACTTAACATTTTTTTGTTTTACCAAAAAGCATTGTTTTTACATTTTTTTTCTTTTGGCAAATATTTTTTTCATTATAAGTCTGCATTGAAAAACGGCATAAATTCTTTTAAATTTTTTGTTGGAAGGTTTAAATATTATACTCTTTTAACATCTACAAATTGTTTCGTTTAAATATTTATATTCAAACATTATAGTTGCATATGGTCAATACTGGATCTTGTTTAATTATCATTTTTGATATTTGCTATAAAAAATTAAATAAATACAAAAACATACATACAACAGGTAGATACATACTTCTTACAATCTATATTATAATAAAATTTAAAATTTTTAAATTAATATTAATTTATTTGCTTTCGTATCATTAACACAATAGATTAAGATAAGAAAATAAAAACAATAAGTTGTACGCAAAATAAAAAAACAGCAGAATACAATTGTATTTAGCTAAGTATTAAAATATGTGTTTTATTTTAAACGATCGAATCCAAAATTTTTCGAATTCGTGCATTTGCATAATGTACAATTTTTTAAAAACCAATTTACAAACGTTCGAAAATTAACTTTTATTTTTTAAGTGCAAATTGATTCCAGTTAGAAGTTTTTGAATGACCCACATTAAAAATTTCTTCTTCAAATTTAAAAATTCTAGGAAAAGATCAAAAAACTTTTAATGTCTATCCAAGATTGTTTTAAGATACAAAAAATTAAAATAATATCGATTGTTGGGAAATTTTTTATATGACTAAATTGGCAAAAATGACTAAGATTTTTAATCAGGATATCTCAATTTTAACGAATTGCTGATCATACGTAAGAAGCTAATGGAATAGCAAGCTGTCATCCTGTCGAAGATCTCTCATTGTGGCGAATGGTTTTCACATTTTCACATGCAAACATAGCTTCAAACAATCTGTCTTATCGGCGTGTGAAAGGCGGCTTTATAATCGAAAAAATAGTATGTATCGCTTTGTTTTCCATGGGTCCTTTCCAGTATTTGGCGAAGTGTAAAGATTTGTCCGATAGTTGATTTGTATCAGTTCGTCAAGTTTGGGCTTCAATCTTTCGCTTAATATGCCGGAAAGCATCTTATAAGCGATTAGTATGAGGCTCATTTCGCTATGGTTTTGTCTCTTTTTTTTGATTCGGATATAGCAGGCAGTTGTTTCAATTATCGAACATGCTTTTATGTATGCACCTTATCAACTTTTCTCCTCAAGACTACTACAGCTCTATAGGGTTTTCGCTCGAATCTGCGGCCTTGTTACTTTAAAGCCGGTCAATTGCTGCTTGGACCTCATCTGGGTTAGGGGGTTGACATTCAACTCTTATCATTTGTTGACTTATACGGCCTACTTAAATTGAACTTAGGACGCAAAGGCAACAATTAATGGAAGAAGTAATGGTAAACACAAAAGAGCACAACTCATTAAAGATTTTTCAAAGGTTAAAAATATAACTTTAGTCGAATTTTATTTTTTTGGTTTTTTCAATTTCGAAAAGTTTGACTCGTTTTAATTTATACCGTGTCAACTCGAATATTGTTATACTCAAACATGTTTGATCCAACTCGTCCGACTGAAGTCACTAATGTTCGATGCAATTTAATTATTTTTGACTAACTTGCCAACATTCAACTCAACTCGACCTTGTTTGACTCAGCTTAAACGAAAAGGTGTAAAATGAGATTGTTTAAAAAAAAATACTTCAGCAGCTCCTTAATACAGTTTTGGTTTATGTAAGTTGTATGTTTCTGTAATATGTTATTATGACATTTAAGAGCTAATAACACACTGACTCAATTCAAAAAGTGAAAAAAACAGTTATGTTTTAATTCCACCTAATGATTTTTGATATTGCAGGGTTTTTTTTGTAAAGGCTTATTTTCCAATTTTTAATAAAAGCATTCGAAAACAAATTTTGCTTTTAATAAAATTAATGTTTTGTAAAAAACACTTTAATAACATAATAAAACACTATTAATAGATAGATAATAAGCGATATCTTTATGACAATTTATGTATGAATGATTAAAATGAATTTATAATTTATATATGTATTACTTTTATCACTACGTTACATGATTTAAAAATTCTTTTATTTAAAAAACGTGTTTTGTGTTTCTACATATTTATCTCATATTTCGATGTGTCAACATCAGCACCATTCATTAAGAAGGCATTAATGTACATTTGTGATAAAATAAAGATATTGTGGCTCTTAAGATACTGATAGTCTTCGAAACTTGGGGGACATTTTTTCATATCTACGAAACAATGAGTAGCCCTCGTTGAGACCGGGCAGTCGGAGTAGGGCGTAGATGCTTCAACAATTTCTCCCTTGCCAGCTTTTATTACATTTTTGAGGGCATCTATGTTACGGCCTGAAATGCGTAAGATAGCTCTGATACCGGTAAATGCACCTTTTCGATTGCCTTTTACGTCAGGAGCTAATTGTTTTCGCCAACGATGCGCTGCTGAGGCAATAACCTGTTCGTCAGGTGACAATAATGGCAAATTAAGGGCTTTACAGTTACCCCATTCGTAAAGTTCTTCGTCGATAAAAACATCCTTAGCAAAACATTCCTCAATATATTTAAGGCTTAGCACCCACTTCCCCGAAGAAATGCAACCTAGCATCTTCTCGCCACGATTTGGTTTTTCGCAAACGAAATGAGTGCATTCTGGATCGAAATTCACTAAATTTTCACAAACCTTTAGGAAAATGTAAAGTATAAAAAATAAAATAAAAATTTAGCCGTAAATACAATACTTACCTCTCCACCTAATTGCAATATTTTACTAATAACATTATCTCTGGTTTCCTCATCTGAGCATGAAATACTAAATCTGGGAGTGCCTTTAAATTGCATAGACGCTTCAGTTACTTTTGAACGCCTTTGGGCTCCAAATTCTGCTGGATCTCGCCATCCTACCAAATCTTGTGTATGTAACTGTTCGGATTCAAATGGTTGTACATAATGAGCTTCCGTTTCCATGGTTTCAACTGGAGATTGTGGACGATCTATATTTTGGCGGTTACGTTTTAAGCTTTGACGTCTTGAATCACAATTGCGTAAGTATTCGGTAATAAGTTTTATTTCTGGCGAAGTCGTACTATTCGCTGATGGCTTATTGGTTGTAGTGGCATTTTCTGCTGCATTTGTTTCTTCAAAACTTATTTTATCGAAATTAATTGTAGATTTTTCCATTAGTGAAGCCTTTTGACCTAAGCCACTAATTGATGCCGTATTATTAGACATACTTCGTCTCTTTGATGCATTTGATGCATCGGGACTTTGTGTACTAGGCACAAAAGTATCTACTTCTCTTGATTTATCGTTTTGTATATTATTGTCATCATTAGAATTGTTGTGGATAAATATTGACCTAGGAGCTGCACTACGTGTTACTTTATTATTTAGTGGTGTGTTGGCATTTGAATTTAAAGTTCGTCTTTCAGGTTTCTTTCCTGAAGAAGTTCCTGGCTGGTCATCATCTTCATCACTGTATGATATGCCCACTACCTTACAAGTTGCTCTCATTACTCGCCTACGTATTTCATCTATTGGAGTATCTGGTTTACGTTTTTTCGTAGGCAAACGCCAACGCCTTTCAAACTCATCCGCCATACGTTTTTTAAATGCTGGAGTAGTACAAAAATCTGGAATACCTTTAGGTGTCGGTAGCTTACGATTAATTGGAGTACAGGCCTGTCTACGTATACGTTCCAGTTCAGGAGTTTGGTTATTTTTCATTTCATTTATAACCTCTCTTAAGCACTCGCGTTCATCTTCATCTTCTATTTCGCTTAAAATACGTTCCATAAATTCAAAATTATACGAGGCTTGTCCAAAATTATTTGGTGGCGTATGTGGTGATTCCGCACCAACATTATTTGGGTTCGGTACAGACGGCTTGGTGTTTCGCTCAGGTCCAGACAATTCGGAAACTCGTTTATTCCTTAAGGGTGTAAGAACCTCAGCAGTTTTTTTATTTTGTCCTAAATTTTCAACAATATCAAAATTATTTTCAACAGCATCTACATCCAAGTTAATCGGCACTCTAGATATTGAAGGTGTTGCTTTATTTTCAGTCTTATTAATGCTACGCTCTCTCAGCGCAGGAGATACTGGAAAATCTTCCGGACTTTCGCCGACCAGGTATGAACTGTAACTAATTTTTTTGCCTTCTTTAGCACACTGTAGCAACCAGTCAGATGTTACAACAGGATAGTGCCATTTAATGGCACCTTCATACTTAGATCCCTCGGGCGAAGGACAAATCAAAAGTGGTCTTTCCTTTTTTACAAATGTTTTATTCACATTTGCTCCCAGCAATTGAGCAATCGAATCAATAAAATCTCTTTCTAATAAAGAGTAAATGGAAATAACAATTGTCATTCCCTCCAGAGGGCGAGAATCGGCCGTATGTGGTATATGTTTGTGATAGTATTCGATAGGTACTAATTTGTTGGCTTTTATACAACTTTCCTAAAATAAGCAAGCACAGGAAGACATTAAACTTTTAACTGCTTATTAAGCTAAAAAATTCCTAAAACATATATGTATGTTGATGCTAAACTTTTAAGAGGAGATTCAATGGCTGCAAACTAAGCATATTAACCTAATTACTAAATTAATGTGATAATAAAAAAAAGCAATCTGAATTGTAATACGCGGACGTGACTAAAAACATAATTTTTAATTACAGAATAATTTCTTGCTAGATTAATAATTTAAAATTATTTCGTAAGATAAACAGATTTTGAGATAAAGGCTCTACATAAGGCTTTGCATTCAAAATGCATAACCATTTTATTAGTTAAGAAAAAAAATATTTAAACAGGGGCACTTACCACATATAACTCTGTTACAATGTGCCTGGCTTTAACTGGTAATACACTTGGATCTAAAGTACTTTCAAAGGAAACAATTGCATAATCTACTGGATCTCGAAAAGTAGATAGAACAACGTTACCATGTGCTGCCTCACACTCACTTATCATTTGCGTATAGAACTCTTCAGGAAAATGATCCTTATCAATATACAGCGATGATCCTTGGAAAAAATCCAGATTTTCATAGTCAATTGTAATACCAGTACTTTCTGTTAAATCAGAAGGTTTGACCTGCAAGGGAGCCGCCGGAGGTTGTGGCGGTGCTAAATTTTTGGGTGTTATTTGTGTTGAAGACGCTATAGGTTCATCATTTTGGTTATAAGATATTTGCGGTAAAGGTATAGATGCTTGTGGCACATTTTCTTGGGAGTATTGTGCAATTAATACTTCTTCTTCCGCTTCAACTAAATGTTCACTGGTCGAAGCAGGCGTTTGTAGAGTAGCAAATTGTTTATCATCTTTTTCGGGATCTTTAGAAAATAATTTCTTTTTTATTGGTTTTTCGGGCTGTTTAAAACTATGATTCATAGACCGTAATGTTCTTTTAGATGATGGTGATGGAGCGTCGGGTTCTCGAGAAGTTGGCAAGGAAACACGATATATAGCCTCGCTAGCAGGTTGCTTTAGTTTGATACTTTCTTGTAGCCAATCTAAACGTACAATATTGACAGCTGAAAGATATATAATAAAAAATGGTTTTTAAGTTTGAAATTCAACGATCGATTTGTGGCTTAATAATAGTTACCTGCCAACAAGTTATCCTTTTTCCATGTTTTAAACTCATTGTCATCTAATTGTCCCACTATTATATGAGTAATTTTCTCATTGACCACATCATAACGTATCGCACCTCCTACGTTTAGAATACGATTTAATTTCTCCCTCTCTTCCGAACGAAAGCCACTCAAATAAATACAACAACCGTCTAAGAAACTTCCAGCTCTTTTAGCTTTTTTTGGACATATTTCTTCGTATACCAAACGATAGTGTGTTCCAGCACTAACTTTTTTTAAAACATCTTTTTTTAAGTCCTTTGAAACTGGTGCAGCAGGAGCTAAAAACGTTGGGTCACTTCGTGATTCGTTCATAGCCGAACAAACGGTGTCATTTACAGTGCTGACGTCTTGGTTAAATCGCTTAGTGCTAACCGAACTTATTCGTGAAATATCAGACAAATGCGTGTTATCAGCAGCAGTGAAATCTGCTATACTCTGGTCAGTTTTAGTAGGAGTAGAAACCTTTAAAGATTTTACTTGGTATGGTTTTGTAGGTAAGGCAAAACCTTTTTGTTCACTATCAAATATCCACTCAGGTAAGAGTACGTCTTTTTTATAACGGACAGCAGCCGCATACTTTTCCGAATTAGTTTTATCTTTTTCGGTTATGACAATATCAACTAATTGAGATCGAAAAGCACGATGATACGTGCCACCATTTTCGTTGACTATACGCATAACCTTAACAACATGACAAATATTGAAAATTGCATAGAGTAAAAAAAATCTTTGAAAATTAGAAATTATAAAACTTTATCATAAGACAGATTTGTTAAAAAAATATAACAAAAATTTTTTTGCAATAATCAGTTTTTAACGATAAGAAATTTTATTTAACACCACATTTACCTCATTCTTTTTATCTATATCCAATCCTGTACAGGTAATATTAGTACCAAAAAATATAGGCAATTTATATTTATCAAACTCCAAGTCAGTTGCTGAAACTTCCTCATTGGCACAACTTCTTTCCCAGGCACGTTGAACCCAATCAATATGCATTACCGGTATTCCATTCAATGTAGCATGTTCATATTTTGCAGATTTTATGGTATTCGATATTAAATGTGTAATAGATCTACTAAAGTTTTGAAAGTAGTGTCCACCCATCCACTGGATTAATGCCTTTAATTTTTCTTTCTCTTGCGGTGTAATTCCAGTTGCGGATATTTGTAAATCTCGCATTGCGGTCGTATATACGGGACTGGTACCTAATGGTATTTCTTTGTTTTTTAGCAAACAATTTATTAGACATGGTGGACCTATTATAATACACTTGGTCTGTTGAAGCTGTTGAAAAAAATCGCCCTCAAAATGATCAAATATGAAAACGTCTTTTTTTGATAGCCTTCCAGAGGCTATTAAAGGAAATCCTTCGCTTGCCTTAATTTGACGTATATTTTCTTCTGGTATGTGATTTTGCAAATATGCCAGAGCCCTTTTAAAGTCTTTGCTGGCTTTGTCATCGTCTGTAACGCTACTGCCAGCATTATTTGTGGCAACAAAATATGCATTTATAGTTTCGTTTAAACTCATTGAATTTTCGAAGTTCCTTATTTTTAGTTTTTTTGTAAAACGTAAAATTTTAATGAGATTGTGAATTTCTATACCAATTGTGCGCCAAATTAAATATTTCAACTGTCATTATTTTGTATAGGCCTGCCAGACCTATGTTTTCAAACCAGTGCTGCCGGTGCAAAGGAAAGCATGTACCAGTTCAAAAGGTGTTATTTTAGAGGATCATGAAATGCAGCGAACAAAAACACAAAAAGTTCAAAAAAGCTTAAAAGGAAAATATTGTACATATCGTTGGGTGATATGCAAAACCACGTAACTAGGAAAAATTCTAAATCTATATATAAACATATATAAGTATATATTTTTAAAAACACTTAACAATAAATTTACTTAATTTTAGAAACAAAACTTGGAATGAAATGGCGGAAAAAAGAAATATTTTATAAGCACTGCCTTTGTAATTTAAAAAATTTGTTTGCCTCTCCTGTAGAATTTTGAAAATTATGACGATAGATAATAAGCTGTTTATAATATATTATTTTGTTTTTGTTAAAAAATCAATACCCTCATAAAGTATGTATATACAATTCTATAATATAAAAGTTCAAGCCCATATAGGAAGCTTATTAAATGCATCAACTATTTTACAACCCGTTGATTTTATTTACCTAAAATTTTTGTTAAATTGTTACTGTAGCGATTGCTAGAAAAGTTTTACGATTATAAATTTTTTGATACTTTTTCATGTGAAATTTGTTTATTAAATTAAAGATGTAAGTGCAACATTTGTCCGCAAATTTTTTGAGTTCATGCTTAAAGACATTTATGTGTTCCCAATTTCTTAAACATAAGCGATTTGACGCAACAATTCTGCCAGCGTTATTGCTTGTATTAAGACATGTCAGATTGCGTGTCTTGTCGGGGCGTTAAGCATTTTAACACATACTTTTTTATGTGTTTTTTTAATGCAACTGTCTTAAGGTGAAAGTCCGTGACTAAAATATAGGGATAATCATATTTTTGTGCTTCCCAATAATCATCTGGCAGCTTGGCCATATGCCTAAATATAAGGGTTGCCGGAAGTCAAGCGAAAATTTCGAAAACAACTACAATATTTGACATTTTCATTACAGGAAAAATAATCGAACACGTCAGCTAGCCTGCCAAAAAGTATTTTTTTTATTGAATTTTTAATAAAAACCTATAAAAAACAAAGTTTTTTAGAAGTATAGATTCAAATTATTACACTCTTGAAATGGTAAGTAAATATTTATCTTTCAAATATAAGGAAAAGTGCTAAACCCTATCTTGTGTGTTGCGACAGGTTCTGATAGCGGCTGCAGTTTGTACCAAAAATGGAAAAGGTTAGTGTTGTTTGTTTCATATTAAAATTTTACAAGGATATAATAAATAATAAGTTTTTTTTTTTATTTTTTACTGTTAAGTTATAATTTCACGTCAATTTGTGGAAATGACTAAAGCACGCATTGAAGGCTTGTTGGCTGCTTTTCCCAAACTCATGACTGCTGGAAAGCAGCATACCTACGTTGAAACGGATTCGGTGCGTTATGTCTATCAACCAATGGAAAAATTGTATATGTTACTAATAACAACTAAAGCTAGTAATATTTTAGAGGATTTGGAAACTTTGCGTCTATTTTCAAAGGTTATACCAGAATACTGTCACACTTTGGAGGAAAAGGAAATTTTGGAGAATGCTTTTAACTTAATATTTGCTTTTGATGAAATAGTAGCATTGGGCTATAGGGAAAGTGTTAATTTGTCCCAAATAAAAACTTTTGTAGAAATGGACTCCAACGACGAGAAAATTTACCAGGCAGTACGCCAGAGCCAAGAGCGCGAAGCTAAACAAAGAATGCGGGAAAAGGCTAAAGAGTTGCAAAGACAGCGTATGGAATCGGCCAAACGTGGGGGTCCAACCGGTAGTATGAGCGGACGTTCTAGTGGTGGCTTTAGTTCAGACGGATTTGGATCAAATAGCAATAACGGCAGTGGTGGTATTACTGCATTTAGCAGTTCCCCCTCTATTGAAATGGACAGTAAACCAATTGCCTCCAAAGCACAGTAAGTAAATAATATTTCTAATATAAGAAAAATTAACTAAATTATATATTTTGTGTAGGAAACCAGTATCACGCAATGCTCTTAAGCTGGGTGGAAAATCAAAAGACGTTGATAGCTTTGTTGATCAATTGAAATCTGAGGGTGAAAAAATTGCCAATTTAACACCTGCTGTTGGCGGCGTTAGTGCTGCTGTAGCTTCCGCCAAAGCAAAAATTATATCGGACATTCACGTGGAAAGCATACATTTAAAAATGGAAGATAAGTTAGTCGTGCGCATTGGCCGTGATGGTGGATTACAGCAATTTGAATTATCTGGCTTGTTAACTTTACGCATAACTGATGAAAATTTTGGTCGCATTAAGGTTCAGTTGGAAAATAATGACACACATGGCATACAATTGCAGACACATCCAAATGTCGACAAAGAATTATTTAAAACACGCTCAGTAATAGGCTTAAAGAATCCAGCTAAACCCTTCCCTATGAATACTGATGTGGGTGTTTTAAAATGGCGCTTTGTAACACAAGATGATTCTGCAGTACCATTGACAAGTAAAAAAAAAAATTACTATCGATAGCATTTTAATTAAATCATGTTTGGTTTTTTTTGTTTCAGTTAATTGTTGGCCTTCAGAAAATGGTGAAGGTGGCTGTGATGTTAATATTGAGTATGAACTAGAGGCTCAACATTTAGAATTACAAGATGTTGCTATCATTATTCCATTGCCGTAAGTTGCTACCTATATAGTACATACTTTATATACTTATTTAATATGTTAAATTTTTTTCAAATATAACTATTATGTATTTTTACTATCAATGTAGTTAAATAGTTGATAATTTTTACTTTACAATTTAGTATGAACGTTCAACCATCTGTTGCTGAATATGACGGCACTTATAACTACGATGCACGTAAGCATGTTCTTACATGGAACTTGCCTGTTATTGACGCTAGCAATAAATCTGGTGCCATGGAGTTCAGTTGTAATTCATCTATACCCGGAGATTTTTTTCCAGTGCAAGTAAGTTTCGTAATATTATAAAAACAATCCTTACGAGTAAAATTTTTTTTATTTCTCAAAGGTTTCATTTGTATCAAAAACTCCTTTTGCTGCACTAAAAGCTAAAGATGTGGTTTTAGTCGATAATGATAGTGCAGTAAAGTTTTCAACGGAAAATATATTATTTGTTGACAAATATGAAATTGTTTAATTTTGATTTTTAATTTTTCATCACATATATTTCAGATAAAGATATAATTTTTTCATCAATATTATTTTAAAATTATAAAAATAAATATATATTCTCCTCTACTATCTTTATGATTTCTTGCCTATGCTTTTGCCAAGCAAATACTTACATTCATAGTGTAATTGAAATCTCTCATTGTCTAAATCATTTTGGTTTTTTTTAATCTAAATGAAAAAGTTCAAGCGTACTAATAATTAAGGAATCAAATTAATGTGCAACAAAAACTTTTATATATAGGGACATTCACTACAAATAAATAAAAATGATTACACCAGAAATTTGCAAAGTTTAAATATTTAAGTTTATTATACGTTTAATATAACAAAAACTAAAATACAAATTTATAAAACTATTGTAGAAATAAAAAAGAAAATAAAAATACATCTGTAATATCTAAAATACTTCTTAAATTTATTTTATAGGTATAAGCTTTTAGGAACTTTTTTATTTAAGTTCTCATAATGCGATTCGGCTTCGATAGCATTTCGAACCTGTTATAACCTGGGGAGTAATATGTAAATCGATTCGAATCGAAAATCTTTCGAATTTGTACAAATTAAATTATATTGTACGATTTTCGAAAACTTATTTACCAACGTTCGGAAATTTATTTAAATTTTTTTATAAAAATTTACATTTTTAGAAATTTTTCGCAAATTTTAAAAGTGCCACAATGTTTATTACATGTTTAAATTCGGCAGCAACTGATATTTTCTTTAAATTATTTCCTGAAACTCTTTATCATTTAATCGTATTAAATAATACGAAATTCCTTTCGAAGGCTTTTTCGATTCGAATCGAATTACATAATAACCCCGCTGTTTTTTTAAATAAAAAAGAGTGCAAATTACGGCATTCGATTCGAATCAAAATTTAAAAATTCTTATTAGAATTCTTATATCAAAAGCATTTACAACTCGATCGATCAAGTAGAATTTCGATTCGAAACGAATATGCCCCCAGAATGCCAACATTTTCTTCTTGTGTATTTTTGTTGGGAATGTTTGCTTACAAAAATATTTTAGACCTGGCAACAATACTCCAAGTCAACAGTTGAATCAACCCTGTTTTATTATGTCTGGGGTTAAAAACAAAAACAGCTGTTTTATTTACTTTGTTTATCACTTGTTAAAACTGCATTAGAACAGGAAAGTAATTTGCATTTTTATAGAGATTTTAATAAATTTATACAAAATTTAAGCAATGGAAGAACATTTAGAAAAAGTTTTAAATGATATGTAAGTAAGTTTAGGCCATGGAATAGTAATAACACTAAAAAACATCTAATTGCAGAAGTTCACAGCCTGAAACTGTCGGCTGTGTTATTACAAATCGTCAGGGCTTATGTCTGGGCGGTAAATGATGTTAATTACTCAATAAATATAAATTAAAGCTATATATGTTTTTTTTAGCTAAAGGTAAAATAAATCCAAAAATGTCTGGAATTGGCATGGCACTGTCGGAACAGGCTTGTAAATTGGAACCAAATCGTAATCCGCCCACAATCATTTTGTACAGCGGAAACAAGTTCATATCTAAGTTTTTATTTAATTAAAGCTCCTTATTGACATCAATTTGTTTTCTTACAGACGCTGTATTATACAAAAAGATGGCGAGATTACTGGCATTATATATAAGCAAATTTCTGATTAGTCATTGTTTTGGATGCTTCGGTAGGCTAGCTTAGAACGGAGTAGTTGTGTGTGACAACAGGCTTTAAATTGGAAACAAACAAATGCTGCATAAGCTGAACTCTTACTCATGCTTCCACTTAAGATTAATTGCTATTTAAGTCTTATTATAACTTTTATCACTTTTCTGCGTCATCTTTTTAAACTAATCTTTTTTTTCTTAAAACACAAAATCTGCTGAATGTCAAATCTTTAATATATTTTTGCACAATGTATGTAATAGGTAATATAAGTGATCAAAAATAAATAAAAATTGGTAAAACCAGAAAATTATATAGTGTTATTAAATAGCTACAAAAATTTTGGTTAAATTTTAAATTTTGCAAAACCTAAATTTATGTATCAGACAAATTACCGAAATGGTATTGCGAATTTATCCGACTTCAGACGAGCTTCTGAAACGCTTAAGCGCATTCGTAACTTACTTAAGAAAGAGTCGAAGCTTTTGATTTTCCAGGTAGTTTTAAAAACGAAACGCTCAGAAGTGAAAGCAACTATACACTCAGTCTTACACAATTCTAAAATTAAGCAGAAACAACATTATTTAAAACAAGTAAGAGCGCTATATTCGGCTGTGCCGAATCTTATATACCCTTCACATTGGTCTTTAAATATACTCAGCCGAGTAATTTTGTACTGCAAATAATATAATAAAAACCCTTGTGCGAGTTTTAAAGCCCATAGAAAAAATAACAAAATTTTAACGTTCGTATGAATAATAGAAATAGATGAAGAAGATTTGAGGTCGAGAGTTTTAAAAGTTTTCGACATTATTCATATTTAAAGGTTAATAAAATTTATTACATGTTGTAGTCCCCCTGCTCTTCTCCAACTTTTTCACCAAAATGTATGAATTATTTGATTATTACTTTTTGTAGAATATTCGAAGTCGATAGCTGCAATAGTTTTCCAGAAGTAGCGTATCGAAAATTTTATAAAAATTATTCATTTGTATGGGAGCTACCCCTTCTTCACCCCCCTTCCAAAAATCTTTTTCCTCAGAGCGTAGCCCTTGATGTCCAATCACTTTTTGTAGAACATTTGATTTCGATATCTGTTATAGTTTCCGAGTAAAGCATATCGAAAATTTAACAAAAATTGTTAATATGTATGCTACCCCTTTTTCTGCCCCCCCTCAACAAATTTTTTCTTAAGAGCGTAGCCCTTGATGTCCAATCACTTTCTGTAGAACACTTGGTTTCGATATCTGTTGTAGTTTCCGAGTTATAGCGTATCGAAAATTTCATACAAATCGTTAATTTGTATGGGAGCTACCCCTTTTTTTGCCCCCGCACAAAAAATTTTTTCTTTAAAGCGTAGGCCTTATTGCCCAATTACTCTTTGTAGAACATTTGATTTCGATATCTGTTATAGTTTCCGAGATATAGCGTATCGAATATTTTATAATAATTGTCGATTTGTATGGGAGCTACCCTTTTTTTTGTCCCCACTCAAAGAAATTTTTCTTTAAAGCGTAGGCCTTATTGCCCAATTACTCTTTGTAGAACATTTGATTTCGATATCTGTTATAGTTTCCGAGATATAGCGTATCGAATATTTTAAAATAATTGTCGATTTGTATGGGAGCTACCCCTTTTTTTGCCCCACTTAAAAAAATTTTTCTTAAAAGCGTAAGTCTTTGCGTACAATTACTTTTTGTAGAACATTTTAAGTCGATAGCTGTTATAGTTTCCGAAATATAGCGCATAAAATATTTCACCAAATTTGTGCAATTGTAGGAGAAATACCCCTTCCCCTGGTCCTATCTTAAAAAACTTTTTCCATTATTTAGGTCCCTTCTTTAGGAGTATCCGTGCCAAGTTTTGTGGCAAGGGTTACTATACTTACTGAGATATATAGGGATATATGCACGGATTTTGTCCTAAAAAAATGGGTTACTCTGGGTTTTCGCTTATATCTCGGTCAATAGTGAACCGATTTTGCTGATTTTAAATAGCGATTGCCTCCAGGATATTTCTAATAGTTTGACACCATTAACTGGTCTGTATCTTTTTATTTGACTCCGGAAACTTGATTTTAACAGACGGACATCGCTAAATCGGCTTCCCTATCTATAAGGATCCAGAATATATATACTTTATGGGGTCGCAAATGAATAATAAAGAAATTACAAACGGAATGAAAAACTTATATATACCCTTATCACTTATGTGAAGGGTATAAAAATAACACTGTGATAAAACCCAAATAAGTGTGTTTTTTTATTTTATTTTAAAAAGGTTTCTTGTTGGCTTTAAAACAAAGTTGACCTACTTTACATTATATGTATGTATGTATGTATATAAAAGGTTTTAATTAAAAATGGAATATTTTTAAATGTGTCAATAATAGAAGTTATTTGTTTTGATAACGAAACGTTTTAAATTTAAAATATAGCATTTTTAAATTCATTACGTGCTTTTTTGCTTCTATGGTTTGATTTAAGCCGAAATGCAGAATAGAGGTAAAAGCTGAGTTTAACAGTACGATAACTGGTAAAAAAAACCGAAATTTCGAGGAAAACAAGATAAAAAAACAGTTAGTTTTTGCTTTTTAATATTTTTAGGAGTATTTTAGCAAAAATTTTATTTTATCTTTTGTTGCAAGTATTAACGGAAAAATTAAAAGTCGTGTCAATTATTGGTGAATTTGGCAAAAAACTACATAAAAGTAAATTTTTTATTAAATATTGGTGCTTTAATTACACAATACCAAATCAATAAAAAAGTACAGTTTGTGTTATTTTGCACATTTTTTTAATATGCGACTTTCTGTAATTATAATTTAATAAAAAGTCTATAAAAAACATAATATAGAGACATTAGGGTCATAAAGGTTAAATATAAATACTTATAAGCAATTTATTTTTACCGTACAGTTTTTTACTAGAGTAAATGTGTGTTTATCAGGGTTCAGTTGATAAGTTTACTCAAAATTTTTTAAAAATTAAAAATTGTTACTGTATTGCCTTGGAGTAAAACATAGAAGCAGTTTATGAAAACTGCAGGGTGTTTACAGGAATAAAAATGTATTTGTTTAAAGACTTTGTGCAGGACAAGATATGCTTTCATGCATTGCGTATGCAAATATACGCATTTAAGAAAAAAAATATTTTGTACAAAAAGTAAGCAAATAAAATGTAAAACTTTTAACTTCCTTCTTAATTGTACGAATCACAAAAGAAGAAAGTTTTTTTTTGCCAATTAAAATGTAGAAAATAAAGAAAACTTTAGAGAATATAAAAGTTTCTGGTTGAATACGAAGGTCACGAGAAAAGCAATTTGTTGACCATAAGTTTTAAACGGAATGCTACGAGTTTTGCAGTCTTTAGCACATGGAAAGTTCGCAGAAAAGTGTGAATGTTTTTGAAGTAAAAAGATTTTTTGGAATGCCAATTGTGGTGGTTTAATTTAAAGTAAAAGGCTGTACGTGTAACTGTTATAAAGTTGAAGGGCTTTTAGTTTTTTTTTGTAGAAACTATTATACAATATTCCTGGTTCCAGGATGTATGTAAGGAACGCGAGCATATGCATTGATGGTTTTTGTCATTATCTCTTCCTTTAATTATTTTATAAAAAAGGAAAAATGTTATTTATTGTATGATGCTGTATCGGCTTGTAAAAGCATGGTTGGATAATTTGAAAAAAATAAATACAATATAAAAGATTTTTTAAGGGCTAATTTGACAAATTTCTGTTGAATAATTTTCAAACAAGCTTTCTATAAACCTACAAAAATTACTTAAAATATTTGCGTACAAATTTTGTAAATATGTAAATAAAATAGCTTATATGAAAATGTTAATGCAAATAAAATAAATACTTGCAAACATTTTTTATGTAGAAACAAGAAAAAGCGCAATATTCGGCTGTGCCGAATCTTATAAATCCTTCATATTGGTCTTTTCGTATACCAAGTCATCTGATTTATCCAAGTTGTTTTCAAACCGCAAATATAATACATAACAAAAACTACTTTATTTTGGGTTTGAAGTCGATAGCTAACCTTTTACAAAAAAGATCTTCACAAATTTTGCACGTTTGCATGGGCGATGCTACTTCCGAGCTCCTCTTCAAAAAATTACGCGCAGTGTACCTTGTGGAAGGTTTGAGGTCGATAACCCTAACAGTTGTCGATATTCTTCGTAACAAAAATTTAACACAAATTTTTCATTTGTATGTGGGCTTCCGCCTCTGCTCCCTCTGCTTCAATACAACTAATTTTTTTTCCAAAATATGGGAATTATTGTACTAATACTTTTTTTAAGACATCTAAAATCAGTAGCTGTTATAGTTTCCGAGATATAGTGCATCAAATATTTCTCAAAAATGGTTTATTTAATTAGGGCTATCACTCCCTCTGCTCCTATCCAACTATTTTTTCTTCGAAAATATATGTTTTATATTGAAACTAATTTATAGCAGATTTAAAGTCAAAAGTTGTTATAGATATGCACATATAAGCAGAGGAAATCGCATTGCTTGGCCTTTATATCGGTCGGTAGTTAGCCGATCTTTCTGATTTTGTATAATATTTATATAATATTATTATAATATTTATATTAAAGGGTTGCCATATATGAAAAAATAACATACTTATATAAATACATATAAATATGTACTTAAAAATATAAATTAATATAGGAAAAAACTTTTTAAATAATTTTTAACAGCAGGGGCCAACGCGAAAGGATGATTAATTACAATGTGTGGGTGCTTTTTTACTGTGTAAATTATCTAAAAAACAATGCAATATCACCAGTGTAGTTCTTGTTACTTATCGTTTGTTTTGCTCTCTTTGTTATGGTTGTTTGTTTGTCCCATTTTGTATACATGTAAAATTTGATTAATCTTTTGCCCCCGAAGACACTCTTGACTAACATTGACTTTAAGTTAAACAGAAGATATTTACTACCAACACTCTCTTACGGGTTTCGAAAACGCATTCCACTTGGCTAGTGTCGGGGAAAATACGTTTTAAATTTTTTTTCGTTGGAAAAGTATTCAATTAAAAAACGAAATTAAATATGGAAATATAAAAATAAATTGTTTATTTAATTCTTTTCTTTAAGATAACCCTCGTATATTTGGCAAAATTGTTAAGTATGATGTACAGTAAAATATTTTTTTTAATTTATCCAGATATTAAAACTTGTTAGGCATTGTAACAAAGATTTTTTTTAGGACTAAAAAAATTGAAAATTTTTTACAGGTAAATGCAAAGTTTTTATAACTATAGCATCACTTAGATAAATTTAGTATAATTGATGCAAATAATAACCCTCAAAAACGTAACTAAATTGTATTTGTGTTAATGTTTATGTTTAAGTTTTTTTTACTATTTGGCAACAGTTCTTATCTGTCCATTTTTCCATATTTGCACACATGTAGTATGTTTATTTAGTAGTGTACCTGTGCCTAATTCATAATAAATATGTATATACATACATATGCACATTGTTTTTTTTTTAAATATTTTCTAAACAAGTTAACAAATTCACAAAAACAACAAACAAATACAAAATTTTAAAAATTAATGCAATGAATATACATAAATGGAAATTCCTTTAAAAATGTTATATTTTTAAACAAGGATATGCAATTACATGCATATAACTTTTTGAGGTAAATTTTTAAATTATTTGTTCCATGACATCCGTTTCCTATTTTGTTAAAACGTGATGGTATTGCCTTACAGTCCTTTTTTTAGTTAGTTTTTGAGCTTGTTAATTTTTATATTTTTATTTATTTATAAGAAATTTTTAAACTTATAAATGGCTTATAAAAAAAGATTATTAAAAATTTTTTTATTACATGAACTTAAAATACACATATTTAGAGTATTTAGAAAACTAAATACACAATTTGTTTTTTCAAACTTAAGGTTAATTATTTTTATTCCTTATTTGTTTGCCAATATTTCGCTACTCTTTGTGTAGCTGCTTTAGGGCTAATTTTTGTTTTTTTATTTATTATTAACAATTACAGTTTTTTATTTAACAAACAAATAAAAATTAATTAACATAAACAAACAAATGCCAATATTGAAAAAATTCTTAAACAGTTTATACAAAATATTTTTTAAAACATTTTTAATATCCGTTTCCAGTTTTGTTAACTAAATGGCTATAACTATGAGCAACATTCTCTGTATCCGCCTAAAAATTAATCTTACGTGCTGTTAATATATTTATAATTTGCAGCATGTCTTTTTTATAACGACGTCTTTAATTATTTTCTGTATTTAAAATCGTTACATTTTCAAAATTTGGATAGTGATTTTAGCTTGCACAATGAAATGCTTAAGATGTTTTTTGTAAATTTATATTCCTGTACTTTTGATCAGATTTATGACCCGCTAGTCTAGTCTTTAACTTATTTCTCGTGGTACCTATTATACACGTTCACAAAAGGAACAAAAAGTGTGTGAATAAGTGTAACTGATATTGTATGGTTTTGCCAATGCGCACTCACTCTACTATTATTAACAAATATTGTTGTTTAAAGTTTTGCATTGAGTGCGTAATGTATTTTTTTTGGGCTGAATAACTATAGTATCATGCATGTTTTCTTATAACTGTTGGTACAACAAATAAACAAGATCGTTAATATAAAAGAATGTGAATTAAACAAAAATTTGATTTTTAAAGTTTATTGTAGCTATAGTGTTTAAAAATGAATAAAATAAATTAAAAAAAAATTTTTTTTCGATCTCAAGCTTAAAAATTAAGATAAAATAATATATATTTAATTTGTATTCTTTAATAATTTAAATTTTAATTTAAAATTTGACTTAAATGTATATAGTTACGATGCAGTTTTAATATTTTTTAGCTAAATTTGCTTAATTTATTTAAAGAAAATTTAAAAAATAGAAAAACTGGCTCATGTAGCCAGAATAAGAAAAAACAACGAAAATACTTATAGTTAAACATCATTATTTGTATGTATGTGTTGCAACGAAACATAAAAATACAAATTTGTTACTCTTACTCTTATTTTACCATACCACACCATATTTAATTAGAGAAAACACCAATACCAACTTATAACAAAAACACGAAGCTACTTATCAATACGCACTAAAAGCTAAAAAACACACAAACTGGTGTAAACAGATATATCTTTGCAAGTGTTTAGTACCTACATAAACCTGATTACAATTTGCTTTAGCATTTATTAACTACATTTCACTTCTCTAATTTATCAACTTTATCTTTTGTCTTACTAAATAATTTTAAAACAGTGTTATACATTTTATGGAACATTTTATGCTTAGTTTTATCATAAATATTTGCATTATATAATCTTTCAGAAAGTCTACGTATAAATTAATCAGACATGTATGTAATGTTTATATAGAAAAAGACGTTAAAAATAAAATTTTTGCAATTTAGCCATTAAAAAAGTTTTTGTCATCGCTTTGTCCTAGGGTATTCTAGATGTCCTGAGACTACTTGCTGGTGCTCCCACCTGTCAATGCGATAAAAGTTATTTATCGGTAAAGTGGCAACCAGGTACGGTTGACTATACTGAGGAGACGACGCCAACTAATTACCAAAGTGATTACTTAGTACAACCTTTTATTGGCTCTATCAATTTGTGACCCGTATGAGTTGCTAGAATATGCTAACGGGGATACCAAGCATTGTTTTGACAATATTTTGTACACTTAAAACAACGTAAAATTAACAAAAAAAGTTACGTTTCTAAAGAGAACTTGAACAGCACAAATACCATTGCAAATGTAATAATATAGGTTGCCTACAGCTGCCCTAAATATACATTAGAAGATATGTGCGCTAGTTTATTCACATTTTCGAAATTCATAGATTTTGCTATTTATAATAGATTTGAGTGAGAAAAGTTTTATTATTGACGGATATTGATAAATAACAGGATGGTTGACTGAATTTATGAGTACGTGCTATGAAAATCAAAAGTTTACTTTAAAAAATCAAACCATATATTTATACAAAAGCTCTTTAAAATAAAAATTTTAAAATTTGATTCGAATCCTTGATGTATTTTTTCATTTGAAATATTAGTTAACAAATATAAAATGAAAAGTTTAGTAGATCATGAATATTGAGCATTAAAAGTTGTCTGTAATAACACAAAATTGTAAGTTTAGCATGGAAAGTGTTTAATTCATATAAACAATTGTATTTATGTTTAGAAAGTGTATCAAATGCTGTGTTGTTAAAAAACATGTTCCTAAAATGTTTATATTAAATTTGTTAACGTACATGTTTTAAGCAGGTATTAATTTGAACATACAACATACTTACATAAACTACAACATATGTGGTAAAGTAAGCGAAAGCATTTATGTTTGTTAAAGTGTTATTTTTAGATAAATGTATATTTTTGAATTTGCAAAATGTATGTTTTTTGTATATTTGAGAGACTCTGTGTGAATATTTAAATGTTTTTACTTATCTCTATCATCTGTTGGTTTATTTATGTATCTATGAATTGGTTACTCTTGCAATTATGTCCAATACCACTACTCTGAAATAATCATAAATAACGAGTGCAAGTAGAAAATACAATGTTTTCACACTTATTATCTTTGTATTGTACATATATGAGATGCAGTTTTTTTTTGCATTTTATTCTAACAAGCAGAGTGGTCATTGTCACTAGTTTTCTTAAATTTTTTGGGGGAAATCTCTGATATAATTTTGTTTTATTAATACGTATGAAAATAAATCTCTGTTAAAATTAAGTTTAAAAGTAAAAATCAATAATAACAAAATTATGGCTTCACGGAAACAAGGATATATTTTTATAATATTTTTTTTCTACGAACTATTCAATATTCATATTTTTTAAGACTAAGTCCAATATTTATAACGAATTTTACAAAATTTAGACCCCTATAAACCCTTTTGAATTTAAAAACAAAAACAGTTTATGAAAAATTAACTTAATTTAAATAAAAGCTGATAAGTTTGAATACTTTTAAAAGATAGAAACAAAAAATTTAGAAGTAAGTACAAACATATATGAAATTAAAATATTTTTTCTAAATTTTTACCAACTTGGCAAGTTTAAAAAAATATTAAAATCAAGCTATTTTTTTTAATTTTTTTTTTTAATTTCAAGTATTGAGTACAATAAAGGCAAAAAATTATCAAAATAATTATTAAAATTTTCAGTAATATTTTACAGACATAATTTCTAAATCAAAACACTTAAAGCTTAATTTCACAGGGCCAAACCTCTCACAGTCTTCTGAAACAAACCTTAAGAAGAAGTCATATAATTTTAGTGTCTACCTATTACTAAGTGAGTATAATCACACTTGCCACACTGAATATGCTCTTTAAAACGGTCTATGTTTCTGATAATTTCAAGTAAAAGATATGTTACTTAGCTTATACCAAAACCTGGGAAACGATCGTTTTTCTTATTTTTTCATAACAGAAAGCAGATTTGACCTTGTAAAAAAGTATATTGAAAGTTAGGACTAATGACCAATTTAAAAGTCAAATAAATATGTTATAACCATATGATTTTGCCAATTTGTTTACATTTTCAGAACAAAACAAGGTATCTTTGTCGCGTTTTTCATTACTTATTTTGTTTTAACATTTGTGTTTAAGAGGGAATTTTTGACTGTGCTTTGCTTTCGGTAACAAAACACCGAATGAAAAAACTGTCAAATATTACACAAAAAAACGAAAGAGACAATTGCTTGAAATAGCCAAGTACAGGCGATTATTTTTACCTTTTGTTCCCCTCACCACAAATTAAAAAAATCATAAATTAACTCAAGTATTGCCCCACCAAAATCGTCCAGTGTAAGCTTAGACTAAACTAGGGTACACTAATATGTAGTAGTGTAGTGTTAAGAACCCAGCTGATTATGAATTCATCTTGGAATTTTGTAAAAGTTAGTGTCAGACTTATTAATTCCCTTTCTTAAACACAAAAAGGAAATTGCAGAGAGCGAATTTTTTTAATTATCCTTGATACTACCTGTATTGGTGTACCCTGGATAGGGTGACCATTCGTACTGAATTCATCAGTACATGTACGGATTTTTCTTTTGGTGTAATGATTAAAAGCTCGTGTACTAAAATGTACGGATTTTTGGGAAAAAGTACTGATTGTACTGATTTGATATTTTAAATAATCTTCCTCGAAAAATTTTTGTATTAGAGCCAAACTTGAAAGTGAAATATTTTTTTAGCAAAAGAAAGTGTGTTAAAACTATTTTAATCAATTGGCAGATGTCCAAAAATTACTATATATTTTTTTAATTTTTTTAAATTTTTTATCTGAATCAAGTATCGACGTGCCGCCTGTCTTTTGATTACAATAATATAAAGACACCCAAGCGGACGGACAGACATGCTTAAATCAAACCAGGAAGTGGTTTTAATGTGTTTGCTATAGTTGAAGGTAGATCTAAGACTATAAAAAATAAAATGCGTACTGATTTTGACCCAGAAATAAATGGTCCTCTTAACCCTGAAATAAACCATCTTAAGTTAAAGAAAAGTTCGTCAAGTCGTATGATTTATATTTGATTATATATTGTGTATACGTTTAAAAAGAGAAGAGAGAATGACACTGATTCAATATAATTATTAAAGCCCGACCGAACGTGTAGCTTTGAAGCCGCAACGTCCCAGAACTTCGGTTAAATTAATATTGTTCGGTTGAACCCGAATGCAAACTAAATGCAAATTGAACGCATGCTGTTTCACTAAATGAAAGTTTATTTATTTATTTAATTAAAACAAAAAATACATAATAGTTTTATTTTCCATTAACGCAGCACTAAATACTTGTATTTATAAATATTTGAACTCATTAAGGACTTATTTTGTATATTTTGTAAAAGAAATAGATTTTTAGCAACATTGACCGAAAAACATTTCTTACCGAATCCCAAACCTTAGCTAGAACCCGTACGTAAGGTCGGGCTATACTGAGAATTTAATACGTAGCTTATACCTTAACCCTGTCAACGCTTATTTGCTTATTTCTCAAACTAAAAAAAGGAGATTAAAAGTTATGGGTAAAGCTCTTAACATGCCTTTAGTTAGAAATAGGTTCGGGTCGTATGATTGATTTATATGTTATTAAATATTACGTATACGTCTTAGAAGAAAATTGGTTGTTGTTAAAAAAGAAAAGAATTTAAAGTAATTTCCCCTGTAATTATATTAAGCAGGGTAGCCCTGGCGTTATGTTACTTGTCAAAAACATTAGTTCAAATATATGTTCTCACAAAAATACAAATATTTAACATTACAACACATTTTACAAGCAGTAATGACACAATTGTATGCATATGCACATATGTATATAGGAAGGCATATACATATATAAATATGTATGTATTTAGATACCCTGAAGGAAACGTAGGGGAAAGTGTCCCCCTGTCACCACCTTGTCAAATATTTTGGTGCTTTTTGTAGACACTGTCAACAATTGTCAGCAGCATTTAAAAGCTTCAGCTCGCCACAAAATGCAATTACGAATCAGCGATGTAATTAATGGTCTTTATTAATAGTAAGTTTTTTTCAGTTGAGCTTTAAAAGTGATACATACAAGTTTTTTTTTAATGACACACACATGTTAGATGTCTATAGCAAAAATCATTGCTTGTCTGAAGTACTGGTGACAACATCAATAGCGAGTTAATACAGTTTCACTATTGACATTTTCTGAAGGGTAAAGGCAAACAAATATTAGTATGCATAAACAGTTAAACGTTTCGATCGATATATAAATTGTTTAACTCAAAAAAACCTAACAATATTGCATAATTATTTTTCATAATTAATTTTGCCACTAAATTGGCATCAAATGAAATATTTGTTTTAAACTTCTACATTTTACAAATTTACATTGGATATACTTTGTTACTAAACTGAAAACAGTAAAATCCTATTTCACGGCAGACAGCATTGAGTGCGCCAAAATATATAAAAAAAATGAAATGGTGGCAAGAATTTGCAATTAGAAATAAAGCTTCAATTATGAAACTAGAACTGATTTGAATTAATTTGACATCGAATCGATAAAAAATTTTTTAATTATTCTTCATCACTGTAATAATAATTTACGAATATATCATAATGTGGCACAGTGGTTACTAAAGTAAAATAATCAAACATTAAATGGCTTTGAAAATGTAAGCTAGAATATGTACTTTATATTTTGCAAAAAAAGACACAAGTTTATCTTAAAATTTATATGTGACTCTTTTCTGATTACATTAAAAATAAGATATAAACATCTTGCATCTCAGCGTTTTGAAAGTAGAAATCAAAAACAAATACGCTTTTTTAGTTGTAAATTTGTGCGATCGTTTTACTGGTAAAAGCTGGAGTTTTAGCCCCTAAAATTTCAGAAGCTGTTGATAGAGTTGACACTTATTTTATGGAACTGTAGTCTGTTTAAGGTATATGGGCTTCGCTGTATGGATTTCGCTATGTGGGCTTCAATCCAACTTAAGCGCTTTTAACTTTAATTAGGAAACTCCAATCAGATCAGATAGTGAAGAATCTGGTGCTGAGTACTACGACAAGACTGAATTGTCACCGATTTGCAGATTGGCTTAATGTTTAAGCTACATAGTATTTGAAAGAAATATCGGAGTCTTTATATAAAGTTAAGCTTTACTAATATATACTCTAATTACGACTTGTCCGCGAATGCCGAAAGCTCTTTAACCGGTTGGGAGGAACGCAGGATCAACCGTACTACGTTGCTAATGAACTGACAAAAAAACTGTATAAAACTGGATGAGGTGGTTAATGTCCACTTATGTGGCATTTTTTATTCTTTCTGCAATTTCCGTGCAAAAACATATTCTATTAAACGAGACGGACAAAGAATGAGAGACACTGTGACCACAACTACTAGTCATTTAAGATTTGGCAGCCACACTAGTAAATGGGACTGTCTTCAAAACGTTTGCAATAGTTGTTGAGATGCAAAGGGAGAGAAGTTTATCCACGCACATACTCTGCTTTTATCCGGCACCAAAAAATGTTCGGGTCAGGCACTTTGTTTCTTGCATTAAAGAATTTATGGGAAGTTATTAACCTTAACCTGTCAGACTCAGTATCATTGATAGCGGTTAGTTCTCAAATGAGAAGCAACTATCCATCCCTTATCTGTAATACCTTTCTGTTTTCTCCCCAGGTATAAAAAGGGGCCAAGAAAACTGACCCATCTAAGCCATTACATCTTCTTGTTATTATTTCTTAAGTTGCCTGCTTCACAAACTAAAAACTTTGGCTTAAAAGAAATTCATTAGATAACTGGCGAAAATCCAATTGATACCCCTTAGGCTAAGGATACATTTGAGGAGAGGGTGTGGTTTGATGAGATTTATCCTTTTTTTTTATTAAAAGAAGTCCATTGCCGAGGCAGAGCTTCATAACTGTACATTGTAACGCCAAATTAATTTAAAAATTAAGTTGTATAGATGAAGTACTGGTTTTTAGTTTTTTTTAAGTTAAAAACAGTCCGGATGATTTTGGACGCACGGACGGATGGACAGAAACCATTTAAATTACTCAAATGGCGTTTCCGATTAAGTCTGCATAAGTTTAGAAGGGGAGCTGGCAATTTACCTATTGATGTTAAAACGTTCGTCTACTGAGAAAAAAGGAAGTTTATAGTTTTCAATTATTATTTTTTTTTTTGACCTACTGTGCAATAATATTTGAGCGTTTGACTAACTAAATGGTTAATTTTAGTTTGTTTATATTTGCTTAAAATTCTGTAAGTAAGGACAATAAGCCGAAAAAGTATTTATGTTTTTTTGCGCTAAAGTGATTCCAATCGAAATCCATGGTGAGTAAAAAAAACTTGTAATGCTAAAATCAGTTAAATTTAATTAAATGAGTATTTTGTTTTGGCATTATGGTTTTAGTTTACATTTGTATGTAAATGAAAAGCAAAAAAGGCAAATATGTAAATATTATTGAATATTTTAAAAATCTCATGGAAACTAAAATAAAACTATGTTGTTTTACATAAATTAAACTAATTTAACTGATTTTACTAAATATGGCTTTTGGCAATAACGACTCGGGAGAATGAAAATTTTAAAATTTTAAAGAAATCAAATCGAATCAAGTTAAATAAAAAAGATAATTGAACTAGATGTAGCCCTAAAAAAATTATATTTGATTTGGCAAACTGAACCAATTATTAACACATTTTAAAATTACTGTGGGGTGATCAAAATATTCATTTTAAAATGTATTCTAAAGGTCCTTAAATCTTTGACTTAAAGGTTGAAATAAATACAAAATACAAGTTAAAGTTTCCCACTTTTTTGTTTTTAACTTTAAGATGATGTTAAAAAAGAATCAATATCAATTCATTATTAACACCCCAATTTTGAAACAAAAAGCTTATCACCTTTAAAACGAAATTATAATACAACACCACCGTCACCCAACCATAACCATCGATAATGCCACCTTAGCCGCTGTGGTTATCAACATCATCAGTGCCATTACCTTAAACCATTTTTAGGCTTTTATATGTAAATGCCACTAAAAGAAACCAGAAATTGTTGTTGTTTTTATAAACTCCTGTACATTTTATTATTTCTTTTTGTTGCCTTTGGCAGAAAATAAAAAAAATAAAACAAAAACTTTGTTGTGGATTTTTATGAGATTGAAGGCCTTTAAGTGCTGGTTGTGCCCTGTAGAGCAAAACTTTGATACTGGCAATTACAATGTAACAAAATAATATTAAAATTACTTTTATGTAAGTGAATTTTTATTGTTTAAATAACTATAATAATAATTTTTTAAAATATATTTTATATATTTGAGAACAGTGTGGAACCCCCACTATTGACAACTGCAGGGTAATTACTTCTGCTTTATGCGTCTGTATTTATGTGTCTGTTTTCTCGCTTGCAGGCAAATACGTTATACTTAAGTCTTATTTAATATCATCAATTTACAATAAAATTACAAGGTCGTTGCTTTAAATAATTACTCTCATTGTCGTTAAAAATTAACATAAAATTAAACTTTTTTCTAACTCGGAAAATTCGTGCCATTGTTTTGTAACTTTAAGAAAATTTGTCAACAAAAAGTTTAACTTATTTAAGTGGCGAAAATATGTCTCTTAAAGTTAACAATAATTAGTGTTAGTGTGCGTTAATGTAGGTGTGTATGAATATAATTTTTTGACTGCAGCTTAATTGTTTTTGTTTAAACATTATCTTTAATTCCTTTTCCGTTAAATACAAAAACATATAAATAATTACAAAATTGGCATGATTTTGCTTGAGCAAGATTGTTCAACCGTCTGCTTTCCTTAAGGGGGAGGGCTAGCTGGTAGAATAATTGCAGAGTTTAATCAAAAATAGTACTAAAAATATATTAAACAAGTGCTACAAACGATTAAAAGGAAATACATGATTAATTGAATGAAAATTTGCGGCGTCTTGTACTCAGCTTTGGCGAGAATGCCGCAGGCCCTGTATCTAAGGAAGTTTTTTTTCATTTCAAATGCATCATTTGAAATACAACAAGATTTGTATTGGTACACACAAAAAAATATCTAAGAAAAACTTTACTTAAATCAAGCCATTGCGGTGTCGAAAGTACGGTGAGTGCGGTTTTTTCTTAAATTAAGTAAAATTTTTCAAGTACGAATTTCTTACTTTTAGCCACAATTAAGCTAAAAAAAATTTGATTTAAGCCGTAAACGGGATTATTTCGAAAATGAAATGTTATTTTTTTGACTTATGGAGCTTTATTAAAGAAGAAAAATTTTATATTTTATTATTATTTTATAGATACTTAAAATTTACAATTTAAAAATTTCATTTTTGTACTTACCGAAGCTGAGATTCGAACCAGGGACTTCTGCACTGCAGCACAAGCGCGTTACCTATAGGCCACAGAGACACTTTGTTTTCAAATGTAAAATAATATATTAAAACAACAAGCGTTTTTCTGCTTGATTTGTTGAAGCAATCCGAATAGGCTTGATTTAAGAATATGTAAGTAAGGATCGTTCTTAAAAATTTCAAGAAAGATTTTGAATAAATTCAAGAACAAAATTCTTGATTTCAGAAATCGAGTTTTCTTTCTGTGTAGCTTCTCCTTGCTTTTGTGTCAAAAGCTTATGCATCTGATTAAAAACTTTGCATAAACTAAATGAGAATTTTTAGAGGTTTGCTAGAATTGTATAAAACTATTGTTATCAAAAGAAAGAGAATTATAAAAAAGTGGTTTGCATGTGCAATATGTTTTTTATGAAAAAAAACTTCCAAAAGTTACATTTGTGAAACTAGATATACCTAAAAAATCCATGTAAAATATGATATAATTCGTTCGAACATGGCATGAAATCTTTTGTTATTTAGCACCACGAAATTTTTGAGTAGAATATAGAAATTGTATAGTTAACTGTATAAATTTAACTGTCCAATGAATTAAAATCTTTTTAAATGGGAAACAAAGGCGACCCTTTAATCTATTTAAAAAATCTAGTGAATTTTTTTACAACTAATGAGTCTTTGGTGACCCCCACTGAATATTGATATCTTGAACGCCCTTTTTACAAGAACCTTTTTTTTATTTTGTTTCAAAAAGGTTTCAATTGACCAGTAAGAAAAGGAGCTACAAGGCATCTTACCCCTCCCATGTAACATTTATCTCTTGAAATTCCACAATTCAAGTCTATCACTTAAATTTCAGAGTTCAAATTAAAATTGTAGGTATATGCCTGACCTTTACCTACAAATATGTTTTTGTATAATGATCTCTTTGATCAATATATTCAAACTTTGACCAACTGTAAAAGAAAAATTTAGACTGGAATAGAAGTTTATTATTAAATAAATTATCTACTCTACTTTTCAGAATAAGAAGCTACTTTTGTTTTCAATAGATGCTGTTTGATAGTTTTATTAAGTAAAAAGCTAATGTGCGACGCACTAAAAATAAAAAGAGACCGGGAATGCACGAAAAAGTGGTTTGAAATTGAACCGAAAAGGTGATGTTAATAAAACGCAGTCGTGAAGGCCGTGTGATGCCATAAATTATTTTGAAACTACAAATGTCATAAAATTTGGGAGCTAAGAAAGATAAAATAATAAATTTAATATATAATTTGAAAATAAAATTATATGCCTCTTTAAAACACAATCCTTGTAATAATTGGTTCAGGCTACAAGGAATTAATTTTTTTTTTAATGTAGAACGTCAAATTCTTCATCGAGTAAGGCAAAAAAATTTTCAACATCCTAGAAAAAATGTTTCAGTTTTTTACTTTTTTAAAACAGAAGCTTTTAAGGTTTACAGATAAGAGTATTTGTAAATAGATATGCTCTTTTATGTATATATGTTGTATATGTATACTGAACAAATTTTTCACAAAATTTAATTAATTATATACTTTTTGTGTTTAAGTTTCTAAAGTACAAAGGAACATTAAAATTGCCTTATGGTCATACACACATGCATACATATGCTAAGATTTTCTTTACACATTTTTCGATTGAAATAAAAGTTTATCACTTATCAGGATTTTACAACATAAATCGACATTTACTTTAGGGGGTTTTTAACTAATCAAACAAGTGGAAACATCAATCCACAAAATCAAGTTAGTCATTGATTACATAAAGGTTTAAATTAAATTTTTTTGCTAAAAGAGAAAAAAAGGTAAAAATGCTAAACACAACACATTACTTAAAACAAAAGAAAAGTTTTTTTGTAACGAACCTTTAATGAAACTTAATTAAAATGCGATTATATCTAAGTGAGTTTTGTGGAAAGTAAACACCTACACACAATTTTTAATACGTTTGGGAAAAATCCCAGTGTTTTTACAAACAGTTTAAATTTTTCTTACACTTTGGCTTTGTTTTTATAGAAAAAGTTAACATTTTTGTATTTTAAATATAATAATTATTGGGTTTTAGTTTTATTATTAAAGGTAAATTGCCAATCCAGGTTTCATTGAGAATAATCAAAACTTAAGGCTATGGAGTACATTAATGTATTTATATGTTTCTGCTTTACAGCCATTAATATACAAATGTAAAAGAAAGCAAATATACTTCAAAGACCTAATCTGGGAAATAATTTTTTGGATTGGAGCAGGGGACGTGGTTTTCCCCCCATAATGGCACAATTTTTTTGAAATTCTTTATTCGCTTAATCTAAGGAACTATTACAGCAATTGATCTCAGAAACTATAACAGCTATTTACTTTAAGCTTTTTACAAAATGTAATTGTGTAGTAATGCCTACATGCAAAAAAAAAAAATTTGTGAGACGGAGGCAGGGATAGGGGAAGCCTCCACACTAGTGAACAATTTTTATAAAATATTTGACATCTCAAAATATGTAAATCATCTATCATTTTCAAATTGTCTACAAAAGTAATTTACAAAAATGCCACCGTATTAGGAAAAACTTAGTTGAATAGGGACAGAGGGAGCAAAAGCCAGATATTAAATGTCTTGGAAACTGTTAAAAATATCGACCTCAAACCTTCTGCAAGGCATTTCTATTATTATTTGTTTTTTTATGTAAATCAAAATATTTTTTAAAATAGAAGCCTCAAAGTAAAATTGCTCATAAAACGTTAAAATTTTGTAAAGTTTTCTATTTTAAACTACATATTATAATAATTAACGATTCGAAAACAACTTGGGTAGCTCAGATAACTAGGTATTCAAAAGGACCAATAGAAGGTATAAGATTCAGCACAGCCAAACATAGTGCGTTTCCTTGTTCTTCTTCTAGTACGCGTTTTATCCTCATTCCTGTATCAGATCAAATTTTAAAAAAATTTTGTCATAATTTGCATAAAAATTAAAAAAAAATTCGTTTCAAAATATAGTTTAGATCGGGTTTCCTTTCTTTTCTTTAGACGACGGGCACTAGTGTGCGGATTTGCGAATCATCGGTTTAAAGCAATGATCCGCAAAACCCCACACGCGTGTGCGGGCTCTCCGAGCATTAAAGAGAGTAACAATACAAAAATTGGTTTTGTAGTCTCTTGTGCCAGACGACCAGTGTGACCAGCTAGGATATTAAAAATGTTTAATGGACAAATTTTTAAATTATATTATATCTGCGAGTCTTCATTTTCGTTAAAAAAATTCAGAAATAAGCTATGTAATAAACGTGTTAAAAGGTCTTATCCCCATAAAATATTTTCAATTTTCAATTTTATGAGATTATGCAAAACTAAGTAGTATGACAAAATTGTTTCGCATTTATTAAAATTTTACCTTAACATAAGCGGCTTAATTTTTAATATAACATTCCAAAACTTTTTCAATGCAATTCTATCATATTTTAAACTTTCAACTATGGTCACCCTAGTGGCAAAAGTTATCACCAGGGAGAGGGGTTTCATGCAAATGCATATTTTTTCCCTTAAGCCCAATAATGGTTTAACCAAAATATCTTCATAAGATAATGAATTTGCTTCAAAATGGCATCAATTTGTAAGTGCATATTCCTGCATATTTTGATGAAATTGCATATGTTTACATATTTTTGGTATAAATGCATATTATTATATCATATATTGCAAAAAGTTTGAACTTAAAAGAAGTAAATATCTTTTGGGAAAAGATTACGCATAAAACCATGAAATAGTTATTTTCAAATTTATTTAAATTTATAAAATTTTTCTGTTACTTATGTAGTAGTGCTTAACGGCTATAAAAATTACACTTTTTAACAGCTGCCGACAATGTTGGGTACATAACGTAAATTTAACAATAGTGATCTAACTAATTTTTAAAAAATATACCAACGAGACTATTCCGTGTGAAACTACGTTACAAAACTTCACCAAATTGTAAATTTATTAAAAGGAAATTACTTGTAGGTCTCTATCGATGAGACAACAGACTTTAAAGAGCGATTTGTTGCTAATGTAATTGTTGGTATATTGGATTCAGAACACCAAATCATGCTACGATTGCTAGAGCCTTTAACGACATAATTACGATATAAGGCGAAAGCTTCAAT
Organism: Melanophora roralis; assembly: GCA_963583895.1. Lineage (NCBI taxonomy): Eukaryota > Metazoa > Arthropoda > Insecta > Diptera > Rhinophoridae > Melanophora > Melanophora roralis. The sequence continues at coordinate 20,723,886 of OY757190.1, read as the reverse complement.
CAAATATTATTATATGTTACTGATGCTGCACCGTATATGACCAAATCTGCAAAATATTCAAATGTTTTTTACCCCAAAATAATTCAGGTCACTTGTCTGTCACATGCAATGCACAGAGCTGCAGAAGAAATTAGCAACCAATTTAAAGACGTCGATCTTTTGAGTTCTTATGGAAAAAAATATTTCTTAAAACGAGATCGCATACAGCAGTATGTAAAGAAAAGTGTCCTGACTTAAGTCTTCCACCTCAACCTACATATAATTACAAGGTGGGGAATGTGGCTAGAGGCTGTCGCTTATTATGCAAAGTACTTTGATCAACTTAAATATGTTGTGGAAGCTTTAAATAAAGAAGACGCTATAGCAATAAAGAAAATTGAAAAAAATTTAAATTTGCATTTAATTAAACATCAGTTAGTATTTATTAATGCAAATGATGCGGTTGAAGGTTAAAATTTAGTGAAAAAGTTCAAAACAAGCTAGATGCAATGCAGTCTTAAAAAAAGTAATGGAAGCAACACAATCAAAGCATAAGAATGTATGCGCGTGCCGATCCCTGGTTTATTGCACAAAAAGAAAGAGCGGCTGCGAAAGTGATAAGAGGTGGAGCCCACTTCTGTCAGTTTCTTTATCCATTTATGAAGTATAGAAAGAGACTGTTTAGCTTTTATCCGGCACTGGATGATGTTCTGATCAGACACTTTGGCGCTGATTGACTGAAAAGCCTGTTGGATGTGTCTAATATTGGCCTAGCTAGTCTATAATTCTTCAAAAATTGTAAGAGCTGACTTGAAGAAAAGCACTACTACGGAGCGACTATTGCCAACCATTTGAATTTATCTCTATCTTTATGGAAATTTTAAAATCAGAGCTTTATTGATGTTATATACTTCCTTTAACAATTCTTATAGCATCTTTTTACGAACTGTTTTTATTTTCCATTTTTTTTTAAAATGTATCTTAAATAGGCGTTCTTATTCAATTTTATAATGAGAATTTTTGTTAAGAATAATACTGGAAAAGTTATGTCGCCAAAACTAATCAACTATTTATTTTGGTTATATAAAATTTACGACATTCCGTTTTCTGATCTACGAAAACACTCCTTTTTTCTTGTTCTTCTTATCACTTATTATAGTTTTGCCTTATCCATCTTTATTCATATGATGGTAAAGGTTAACATGCTTTTTCATGCATGAGTTTTGTCTCGCTTTCGTTGTGTTTTGATTTTATTTTACACAATCCGACTAAGAGTAGATTTTGACAAAAAAAGCTCCACAAAAAGTGAGTATAGGGTTAGAAAGAGCCAAATTAAAAAAAACTTAAGACGAGATCAAAAGTTATGAAGATTTAAAAATTTCTTACAAATATGTGGAATATTTTTTTTGTCAAAATCTACTTTCAGACGAACTTTTCTTATTGATTATTTTTCAAGAAAAATTTTATTATAAAGTTTAACTAAAAGGTCTGGTTGAGACAAATTACAAAATTTTGTTCGTCTATGCCTTTCGATTCGAATCGAAATTTTCTCTATCGACCTCGTTTAATTTGAAATAGTTTGGTCACAAATAGCATTTACTTAGTATATTTTGGATTTTTTGCCTTTTCGAACTTAAATCTTATGCTCCTTAATATTTAAATTGGAAAAGTATATTTTTTATTTCTATTTTGATATATGCCTATTTGCATGGGGAATCGTAATCAAAATGAAGAATAAGAACCATTTCTTTCTATCTGTTAAAGCTAAGCAGATGCAGATTAATTTCCCATGTTGGCCCTTCTTTATGCCATTTCTTGTTGAACTTTAAAATAATTTCTTCTAAATGGATCCATAGATCGTGAAAGCTACCCCAAGCTTAAATTCCAAGCCTCTAGCCTTAAGCGTTTGAGCTGTACGATGGCGAATTATTTAGCGATTCAATGTATATGTACACACAAAAAATTATCTAAGAAAGCTTTACTTAAATCAAGCCATAGCGGTGTCAAAAGTACGGTGAGTACGGTTTTTCTTATATCAAGTACGAAACTTCTTACTCCAAGTAAAATTTTTCAAGTACGAATTTCTTACTTTTAGCCACAATTAAGCCAAAAAAGGATTGATTTAAGTTCGGAACCGTACTTGATGTAAGCGTGAAAAAGAATGATTTAAGCCGTAAACTGGATTAATTCGAAAGTGAAATGTCATTTTTTTGACTTATGAAGCTTTATTAAAGAAGAAGAATTTTATATTTTATTTTTATTTTATAATTTATAATTAATTTATAATTTAAAAATTTAATTTTTTGTATATACCGAAGCTGAGATTCGAACCAGGGGTTTTTGCACTGCAGCACAAGCGCGTTACCTCTAGGCCACCGAGACACTTTGTTTTTAAATGTAAAATAATATATTAAAACAACAAGCTTTTTTCTGCTTGATTTGTTGAAGCAATCCGAATAGGCTTGATTTAAGAAAATGTAAGTAAGGATCGTGCTTAAAAAGATTTTGGATAAATTCAAGAATAAAATTCTTGATTTTAGAAAGCGAGTTTTCTTTCTGTGTAGTCAGTAATTTAATCAGTAGCGTTGGGTTTTAATAATTAATAAATGTTAAGATTTGACTATACTTTCCTCGGCCACAAATTTGCAAGAGTTTTAAATAAAAATCATATAGACAAAAAACCAAGACATTTTTTGGAACATACACATAGTATATTGCTGACTTAAATATTTTCTTAAAGCCACTTGAAAACTTTTCAAATACTCTTTACGGTCCTCAGAAGCACTCATGCACATAATGTTTTGTATCTACCAAAAGACGTTGACTTGATTATCATGCGGTTTAGTATGACAAACTTTTTGCTTTATTCAAAACATGCCAGATTTTTAAGTTTTCGTTATTGCTCCCTCTCTTTGCCCCTCCTTTTTAAAACTTTCCATATCAGTTTTAAGATTCAAACTCTACATCCAACGGCAATAATCGTGTTAACAATGTTGTTGCTACTTTTACCAACTAAAAAGTAAAACCACCAGAAAAAAGTGTCAAAAACATGGGTGTCTATGTTTTAATTTTGATATTTACAGTTAAAGGATGTAAGTGAGTGAGTGTGTTTGCAGCACAGCACAGCATACAAATAGGGGAAAAAGTTGCACTAATGTTCATTTGTATGTATTTATGTAATTTTGTTATGTTAATGTGTCTGTTTTAGTTTTGTTGTCACTTGTAAAAACATATTCATTTACACATGTACAAACTTGCCGTTTTAAATGTGCACCGCAAACCTACACACGTATGCATAAAGACTGGTTTGGTACCTCTTGCTATTACGCTTAGTCAAACGCACTTTTAGAGCTTTTACTTGGCAATAAAATAAATGTTGGCAATAAAAAATTTTTTTAAAGTTTAATATAATAAATAGTTTTTCCTTTACATCTTATATTTGGAAATTTCAAATCAATGATTTTCAAATAGTTAATAATGCGGTAAAGTATAGGCAACGACAAATTTAAATAGAAGTTAGATGTTGCTATGGGCGGGCATGTGTTATGAATTTTAATTATAATAACTGTGGAAAATTTGTTTAAAATTTCCTTTTGGTTTATGCCAGCTGTTGTTAAGGGCTTAAGGACGTGTTTGTTAACTTTTTTATTTACCCCAAAAATGTCACTGTAAACTTTTATAAATTGATATAAAATGATTTTAAACCCAGTTACTTTGCTAGAGAATATTTTACAAAGTGCTAATTACATGTTGGAAGAAAAGTTTTAGGCACGTTCTTGTACTGTTGGAAAATGGGTATAGTTCTAGTAAAAAAAGGTTTACATAATATTAATTTTTAGGGGTGAAGAAAATTAAGTATTAATTTGCTTAAAGTTTTAAGTGTTAAACATTTCACACTTTATTTAAAATTCAATTAAAGACAGGCAGGTATTAAAGTTTTTACCTGATCTATCCATGGTCTATTATTGCTTCAAGAATCACATAACTGCGGAACATATTAATTTTAACAATAGCGGCAGCTGGGCTTAACTGTCACACCTAAGAAAAAGCGGCAGCCATTGCTGTAGTTTTAAAAATAAGGATATGAAAAGATATTAATAATGACAAAAATATTATAAATTTTTTTAGCAAAAAATCTGAAAAAGGGGGAAAAATTAAAAATGTAACACATTTTACCATTAAAAAAACTACGAGGCTTGCCTTTACTCATCAATCCGGCATCCCTAACTTTTATTTGTGAAAAATCAAATTATACCAATTTTGAATAAATAAATTTTATGGGAATGAGATTTTTCACAAACTAAAGCGTTATTCTTAAGGTTTCGCTCTAAACTGGGCATAAATATTCGTGCTGAGATAGGCATAACTAACCATTCATTAGCTTTGGTGATGCAGAGTATCCAGCGTTTAAGCCGCTGTATGCATGGCCTAACAATGGAAGTTCAAAATAAATCTAAAATTTTATCTTTTGAAACATCATGGTCATCCTATGGTGTCGTCTACCAACTGAATGGCTGTGTGTTTAAGTAAAAGTTAGTTGGTTTGTTAAATGGTTGTTCGAGTGTACTTGCGTGTTTACCAACCACCCTGTGTAACAAGTCATTGACCGGCAGTTGTTATCAGTTTCCATTATACCGTTTATCTAGATACCCAACATGTGTCCAAACTAAGCCTCCTGATCTTAGCAACTTAAGAAAGTGTCCAAAGATCCCGGCTTAGAGAGTTCCTACTAATTTCGCATAAACGGGTGTGTGGAAAGATCCAAGTTTATCCAGCTTGTCTGCTTGTTTATTACTGTGCGCAAGGACGCATAATGAAAAAATATTAGATGTACGACCTAGCCTAAACAACTCTTTCTTATATTGGCTGGTCAGTTTCGACACAGTATGTTTCTGTTGTTAAAGCAAATACTTTGGTCTGAAATACTTTGGATTTATCATTCAAACAATACGAAGAACCAATTCTAAGGTCCATCTGTACAGATTCTGCTCTCATAATTTTTGATGAGAGATACTCGCCCGTAGAGGAAAGCATTCAGTGCCTCTGAAGGGCAATGTGGCAATTTTTTGTAATTTTTCTAAAGGGGTTACCACTTAGGGATGGGATGGGTCAGGGATTGTCAACTTCTACGGCAGTCGGATTTGAATGACTATATGGTCCCAAGCTTGACTTTGGGATCTTAATTCAGGGAGTGTTTCCGGAGGGGGAGGAGTAAAAGGGATCGGAAAGGCTGTATGAGGGGTGTGCAGTCTTCACTGATGGATTATAGAGGGTGGTGGAACCCGGTTTCCCATTTTGTATAATAGATACGGGAGTAGGGATATCATACAGACTTCCGGACGAGTGCAGTGTTTTTCAAGCTAAAATGCTGGCAGTGAAAAAAGCTACAAAACTAAAAGGGAAGGACGCGGATGAAAGAGGGGACATGACAATCTACTTTATAAGTCAGAGCGCCCTCAAAGCTCTAAAGGGACATTATATCAAGTCTAGACTTGTGGGCGACTGTAGGCGTGCCTTTAGGTAAATCTTAGGGACACGCAGGGTAAGGTTCTTTTGGTTGTCTGGTCGTTGTTACGTTGCCAGTAATAAGACTCCCAGTGAATTGGCGATGAGGAGATCGGCCCGGGATATAAGACTGAGGTGTGAGCCAATAAGGCCTACACGGGACTGAAGAACTCTGACTTTTTTTGACTTCTTGCTGACGGCATTCTTGCTCTCTTTTCTCATTCTTGTGTCGCTTTATCTACAACTTTCTTTGTCTTTTCTTTTTATTTTTTCCACTCTTCTAAAGCAAATCACAATGGGCATAAAGACCTCTGGGGGGGGAAGTCTCGTCATTACCCTTCGTAACCTAACCTAACCTAACCTAACCCTATGTATGTATAACTTTATTCCACCAATTTATATTTAAAATGTTATAATGACCAGTTCATAATTTACGAACTTTTACGAACTTATAGTGCTATTGAAATGTATTGACGTATGCGAAAGTTTTTTTTTAAAATAAATGAGCCAACAAAATTTCGTAGTTTACCCAAAATTTTCATCCACAAAAGTCTCCTTAAGCTGCGTGCATTTTGTGCATTCCGGAGTACTTAATATAAAATAAATTGTGGTTTGGGCTTCACCGATTATAACTTTCTTATTTGTAACTTTACCCATACTTTTTATTTTTAAGATAAAGGTTCTATAAATGCCTATACGTCTTTTAAGATAATATTTTTCATATCTGTTTGTTAAAGTAATAAAGAAATAAACATAATACAAAAACATCTTACACGTGTATTTCAATCTTTGCTTAAACACGATTTTTTTTGTTCATTTCAGTTAAAAATTTACTAACATTTTGTATGCTTTTTAAACCTACCAAAACAGACTTTTGTTTATAAATTTTTGGCAGATGTTAATTTTAAATGTAAGTAAATTCAGGCAAGACAAAAATCCCTAAGACATCCAATAATAATTTTTATCATTGTTTAAACTAATTTGGTCTATCCCAGTTTCCCAAAGTAGAAGAGGATAACAATCTTGTAGGTGAAGAACGAAAAAAACACGACTATTGTTTAAGTTTTGCCTTTTGTTTTTCCTAAAAAATACAATGTGAGACAGGGCTTAAAATGATGTATTCGTTTTTATGATAAGGAAAGCGAATGTATAAAAATGATTTAATTTCATTGCAAATGAAACTCAATAAAAATGATAATTCAAAAAGTTGTTATTCAAGCAATTAACCCGCTACTGTGCTAGAACAGTTAAATGGGAAATAGTACAATTAGGAAAAAGTAAAATCTGCATGGCATTCTAAACAATCTCAAACCAGAATCTCCAATTTTAAAAATAAATATTTTTAAATATGTAAATTTGTACCAATATTATACCAATATTATACCAATATTTATACCAATATTATATTATGTCGCTAGACCCACATGTGGTATTAAAAATGTTAAAATATCTGCAGGCTAATCGCTATTGAAATCCGGCAAAATCGCTCAACAACTGACCGAGATACATATTGTTAATGCCTAAACCCCTACGCTTGGGTTCTACAGCATTAAACCCTATATGCTTTATAAATAAGAGCTAAATGTTGTAATACAGCATTATACTCTATCTCGCTCTAAGTAACAATGCTTAAATGAAATGTCAAACCAACCACCAAGGTTTTAGATACTTGTTTCCGTTTTTGGTGGCGGTTCTGTTCTAAACGCATCTCTACTCTGTTCGGTAAGCACCTTATCCATTCTCCCAATATTATTTAAGACCGACTCTCGTTAATTTTTTTCCCCCAAACATTTTCTGGAATATACTTACACCCGCCTCCTTAAAGAGTTGCCATACAAAGTTTAATTTTTATATATTTTTTAAATCGCTCCCAAAGCTTCCAGGGTGCACATACAAAGGTCAAGTTCAAAACCGACCACAATTAATTTTTCCTCCCAAATAGTTCTGTAAAACATACGTATACCAATCTCCAGTTCCTATCATGATTGCCGTAAAAATTTGAAAAAATAGGGTAAAAACTCCTACAACTTTTCTGGAGTCGCGTATTAAAGACCCCAATTAGTTTTCCCTGCCAAACATATTCCTTAGACATTTTTACCCTCTATCTTCATCACCTAGGGGGGAGGGGGGTTGCAATACAAAATTTACCAAAATGATGTAAAAGCGCCCATAACATATTCTTAGAATATTCTTATCACCTATCTCCATCACCTAAGAGGGCTCTAATATAAAGTTTGTTAAAATTGTAATAAATCCCCCTCTACAGCTTCCAGGTTGCCCGTGGATAGGTCAAATACATGACTAACCATAACTCATTTTTCCTTCCAAAAATTTTTTTAAAACATACTTTGCCTCTATCTCAACCCCCTAAAAATTAAAAAAAAAATTGGATTAAGACCCCTACAACTTCCCTAGTCAGAAATATTCCCTAGAAATAGTTTATAATTAAAAAAATGGATTAAAACAAAAAAAGTTTGGGGTTTCGAATGGCCAATGTGAAGGATATATAGGATTCGGCACAGCCGAATATAGCGCTCTTACTTGTTTTTAAACTTACATTATTATTGTCATGAAATTTTTATTTATCCTAAAGGGGTATATAAATAACCATTTAGCAGCAAAATGGAAAAAAATAGTTGCTTTGATTTTCGCCTTTATAAAAAATTTACTTTATATACACTTATAGTCTTGCTGGGTCAATGTGACCGAACATATGTTTTGGTGTGGACAATAAAATGTCTGTCGTTTTTTTCTAACGGTGCTTGTATATTCATATGGCGAGTTTAAATAAACTGGTGTAGCAGCAACAACATAGATGAATTTACTGTTATATAAACATGTGACGCTCGGGGTAAGGTTTGTTTTAGTTTATGTTCAGTTAAGGATTAAAGTAAGAGTAGCAGTTTGTAAATCTATATATATAAAGGAATAACGTTCATCATCGCACAGCCCAAACGCGCAGAGCTAGAGACCTGAAATTTGGACTGTGGGTACCTTTCCTTATGTTTAGATCCACTAAGGCGGGATTTTGGGAAATTCGGACTCGAAGGGGCTTAAAATGGGCCAAATATGGAAATATCCGAAAGTTAATATCTCCTAAACTACAAACGATAGAAACAACATTTAAAAAGGATCGTATTTTACTCAAAAAATAAGCAGACCAGCGTCTGGCATTTTTTCAAAATTTTAGACCCTTAAGACTAAAAAACGGTAAAAATAAAATTTTGATAGTGCCTAGGTCCACTTTGTAACTTCTAAACGAGTAAAGGTACAGACAGGACAGGTTCAAAATGCAATCGACAGATACTAAAAAAATATGAATGTGTGTATGTATGTAAGTTTTTGCCACTTTTTTTTTAAATTTGAACGTTGAGGGGTAAAAAAAGGGTTAAAAAATGGGTAAAAATTCTATATTGGTACTTTTTTTACTTTTGAACAAAAATAAATACCAAATAAGAATATGTTTTCGATACTTTTTAAAAATTTTGGACCCTTAGGCACAAAAAAGGGTACAAATTACATATATGTAATTTTTAGGTACTTTTTGTAACTCCTTAACTAATAAACGTAAAAACATATTTTAATTTGCGTTCGACAGGTCAGGACAAATATGAATTTTTTTATTTTGGTTTTTAAAACCAAAAGTACCAAAGATGTTGACAGATTTAAAGAAATTCCAAAAAACTAAATTCTGCACAGTCCATTTAAAAATTATACTTTTTTATTCAAAAATTTCCAAAGTAATCCCATTTAGTTTGAATTTTCTCGATGTCCAAAAATTATTTACAATTAAAAATACTCTTACTGCTGGCACATAGAAAGCTGGCAAATGGAAACAAAATTTCTTAAGATTTATTGTATTTTAACATTCAATATTTTTGTTTATTGAAATAGGCACAAATTTGCCCCAATTTTTGATCTAATGATGTTCGTCCCCCTCAATTTGTCTAACATTGGCATAACTTTTAGCGCAAGCTATTTTGTCAAATAGTTCCTTGATTTTTCAGTGTTGCCAGGCCGTTTATAATTTTCAAATATATTGAGTCTTAAATTGAAGAAAGACAATTTCGTATAAAAAAGAACAATTCAACAAAAAAGGACAATTCAGTTAAAAAATAATTTTTATTAATTTTAAAGGACTTCGTTGAAAGGACTATCCTCTTAAAAAAAGACAGATGATCACCGAATCCATATTACAAAATAACCCAATTTAATGTGCTCCAATATTTGGATGCTTTGCGATTTAACTTTGTGATATTTTGGAAAAAAAAATATTGAAAAATAATAAAGCAAAGCAAATTAAATTAAATGAAAATGTTAAAAAATCGTATTGTGGTCTCATGGTTCCTCTAATAAAGTAATGAATTTTAAGGATCAGCGTTGTATGATTTAATTATTCTCTAGCTTTGCCATGACAAATTTTTTGAATTAAAAGTATACTGACACTTTGTTTTCTTCAAAATACTTGTGGTTTTCATTGTGTGCTTTGTTAAATTAAGAGCCTGCTTGTGGGTGTGTGTTTATGTATGTGTGTGTGTTAAAAGGCGCTTAGTTGTCTCGCAGGCATTATTTCGCCTTAAGACATTGAAAAAAGAAAAAAAATATTTATTTTTTATGCAAATATTTGTTTGTGATAAATTTTTTTCCACTTTTTCTTATCACAATGACAATCACTGAGGTTAATAAACAGTTCAGGAAAGATTTTTATTTTGTGGTGTCGTGTTAACGAAGGCAAAAGGGCGAACACAGCTGTTAATTTTAAGGTGTAATCATAAAGATGTTTGTGGGAGAAAATTAAAAACATTTATTTTTTGTAAAAAAGACTAAAATTTATTGATAACTTATTTACTAACAAAGTTGACATAAATTTTTATTTTTTATAGTTGAAAGTTTTTTTGTTTTGTTTGCTATTGTGGCTGGTTTTTTTATTTAATAAAAAGGAAGAAGGAGAACGATTTCGAATAAAAAAAAAATTTATAGTCTAATGAAGAACTAAAACTTTAATTAAATCAAAAATAAAAACTTGAAAAAAAAAAAATAAACAAAAACCAAAATTAATTTAAAATTAAAAGTTTAACAAAAAAGAAAATATCCTGGCACATGCTTTTGTGTTTGCAGCAAAAAAAAATGCCTTATTAGATAGAGAACTAATCGACTTTTTTTCATAAATGAAATAATAGAAATTTATTTATTTCTCAGCTGCATTTTCTCCATCGGACTCTTGTGCCGGTGCTGCAAATATATAATTATCACGTCCTTGAATTCCAGTACCGGCTGCATCGCCTAACCAAGGATAAACATTGGGACAATCACGGCACGTTTCCATGTAACGAGTATCGGTAACATTTTGTTCCGGTACCTTAAATGACAAGGCGCAAGTACTCCAAATGTTACAGGGCTTGGGTGCTACAGCTACATTTTTATCGCACTTCCATGCATCAATACTGGAAATATCACGCAACTCTTTGGGATCGGTCATGTATTGCAACATTTGGGTAATAGTCAATACGTAGACGTCGGGGCTGTAAGAAAAACATAATAAAAAAAACTTAGTTTTTATATTCATGTTCAAAATAATATTAACATTTATATTCATATGTGAGTAATTAGTTTCGAATAGCATTAGTGGCAAAACTGCATATGCCCGAATACTTTTAAAATAAATTGTAGTGAAGGGAAAGCCATTTTCAGGGTTGATCGACTTCTAATGTGCTAACATTTCCGCTCTACTATATAGAACTTACTAGAATAAAGTAATTGAGAACAATATTTTGGGAAAAAATATTTTGTTTATTGGCCTGGTGTTGATACTATGCCGTGTGGCCACGACTTAAATTTTATCATCTTATTTATTTTTTCCTGCTTTCTTTTCTTAAGGTGCCAATATTGTTTATACAAAGTACGCTAAGGCCATTGTCTTCAAATTTTTTTTTACTTTTAACTTGTCCAAAAGTGATTCTTTTCTATTTACTACTGTTTTTCTATTTTCTATAGGTTTTTTTTACATTAATTAAAAATTCCAATAAAAAAATTCAACTCTGTTTGCTACTCACTTCCACGTTGCACTCACATCAGAGTGCCAATGCTCATTTGCAAATTTTTCCCAGAACTTTTTTTATTGGATTCCACGACACGATTGACGGACTGACAGACTTTGTTTTAGTTATTCAAATACTTGTTTGTTGGCTTAGATGAGAGGAAAGCAAAACGAGCGAGAATAAATTACCATCAATATAATAGAAAAGAGAAGAAAAACATGTTACAGACAACTTTAACTAAAATAATATAAATTTATTCAAGCATTTAATTATTTCTTTGGCTTTCCATCTAATGGAAAAATGTAAAAGACAATAAGTGGATGGGGTCTTTTAATGTGATTAAATGGCGAAGGTAAATGTCTTGAACTAAAGTATTTTCCATAAGTTTTATGCCATGTTACCTGTTTGACAAGTTGCCGGTTAATGGATAAATAATATTAAATTAAACAGATTTTATTGAAAACTATGAATTAAATGTTTATTTGATTTAAATATTTCAGAGAAATGTTTTATAAAGAAAGGTGAAGATTCGGAATAATTAAATGAGAAAAAGCTACATATGTATGAAAAACACAACCAATATTTTTCAGCATGAAGCATGGTAAGCAATTGAGAGTTTTTTAAAAAAAGCTCATATACGGCCAAACTTTACTGTTTGTACAAAAAAAAATTGTAAAATTCGTTAGTTTTGTACATTATTTTATCACGCTATAGAGATTTATTTATTTTAGCGAAGGGAGCATTTGTATTGGAGCTGCCCCTTCTCCTGCTTCCATCCAAAAAATTATTTGTCCAAAATATTGGTTTTATTGAAGTCAATAGCTGTTATAGTTTCTCAATTGAGCGCATAAAATATTTCACAAAATTACCGAAATTTTAGGAGAAATATCACTTCTACTGATCTAATCTGAAAAATTTTTTTCCCTAAGTATCCGTGCCAAGTTTTGTGACAAGAGGCACGATTATTACTGAGATGTATAGGGATATACATATGGAAGGATTTTGTCCTAAAACAAATGAGTTATTTTAGGTTTTCGCTTATATCTCGGTCAATAGTGAACCGGTTTTGATGATTTTAAATAGCGATTATCTTAGAAATATTTCTGATCGTTTGATGCCACAACGTTTTGTATGTGACCTTATTTGAGTCACAGTTGGCTCAGTGCGGCAATAAATCACCGGAAACAGCAAGACGCTTAAAATTTAGTGGGATTGAGAACAAGGCCCATTTAAGACCTCAATAAAAGTTTCAAGTCGATTGGTCGATGCCACGCCCACTTCTTCGTGAATAAATGAATTGTGTGTCTTATGATTTGTAATTGAGTTTAGTTTAATTATTTATTTAACAATAAAGTTTGTGATAAAAATTTTTATATCCATTTTACTACCACACCCAATATGAAAATCTAAAAATTGTCGGTCAATATAAGGCTTGCGACCAGAGCTGTAAAAGTATGATTAATTTTTAAAATAACTTTTGTACATAAAGTAAAAACTAAATGTGTGATATTTTGAATTCTTTTATTTGGTTCCGCTTTTCTGGCCCAAAATTTATATTTTTTTACCATGAATCACAAATATTTAATAAATAAAAATAGCTAAAACTAAGAAAAATTATTCATAATATATATGTACAAAATTCTCTTAGCCGTGTGGTAAACTAAGTTTTGTAAAGGGACTTGTGCAATTGATTCTGTTACCGTTAACCCTTCAGGTCAGCATTGTTTTTTATATTCTAGAACTTTTTTGTAGCTAGGATAAATATCAAAATTGTGTAATTTGTTCAGTTCCCTAATGCTGATATATTGTTTGTTTTACAGATTATTTTCTAACAAAAACCATAACGGATTTTTATTATCAGAAGTGAGCTCTTTTCTAATTTTAGTTAGCTTTCCTGGGAAAGAGCGTGCTCCTTTTAACACAAAATTTAAATCTTTTTCTTTATTTGAATTAGCTGCAATTAAAGCAGCATAAAACAACAACTTGGTGTCATATCCCTGTTCTTCCGAAAGAGCGAATGCAAGTTTTCGTTTTTGCTGCTCACCTCCTTCGTTATTACTAACATTGTGATGACCGCTTTTAATTGGGACTGTATTGTTAACTAATTTAAGCTCAGTTTCACATGATAACCATTGACTTTCCTTTTTTTTAATTTATACCAGTTTCTGAACTTTGCTGTCCATTTCTGGCTGGCATATGCAAAGAAATTATTCATTTTCTTCTTAATTGGTATCATACAGTTCTTATTTGCATCTCCTTGAAATTTTCTGCAGATCCAGTTGACAACAGCGGTCACACTTCGATTATTTTTTAACCAAAATTTTACAATATCAGCATTTTATATTTTTAGGCAATCTAAAAAGATTAATATCTTAGAAGGTTGCAGACGGCCGCAGTCAATTTTTTAATCACAATAACTAGACATGAACACCCTTCTTTCAATGCCAATGGTTTTCACAATACGTTCCAATAAACAAACTTCTGCTCCAAAAAACGTAAAAATTCTTACCAAAATTACTAACTTTACTAATATTTTTTATTTTATAAAAGTTTATCAAAGTTTGATATATATTGCTTATTTGTTTTTTTTTTTGTTTACTTCTAAAGTGAAAAATATATGAAAACAAACTAAACAAAAACATCTGACTTTGGCAGCTTCCCGTTGATTGAAAGTTAGCCACATGGTTCCAATTTTTTGCATTTAAGTTTCCCAATGTATTAACTATAATATGCCATCGTTACTTTTTAAAAATTTGTATGTACAAGAAGGGACTTTTTGCCTCAAAAACCACTCGGGGAGCCTATAGTAGCTCGCTAGTAAAACTGATATTCATGTCTCTTAATTAAGACTTCAACGAGCGTATACGCAATATTTAACTAAGCATACGCATAGGTGCTTTGAAGAGTTATTGTTTAGTAAACCGTTATGAGTAATTATGGGGGACATTTATTTCTACGCTATTTTGTTTGTTTTTTTTTTTAAATATCAGTAGTTTTAAGATAAAACGAACATTTGATTAAGTGACATATAACGAAAGCCCAAATGTTTTTTACTGAGTAAATTATATAACGAACAAAAATTTAGTTTTCTCTTTTACACATTTTAGAGTCAGTTGTGTGAAGTAAATATGTTTTGCTTAAACAATTTTTTTATATGATTGTCACCCTAATGTTTGTAGTATGTATGGCAATGACATTTTTATTTGTCCAAAAATGTAATGCAAAACTAAGTAAAGTCGTAAATGATAAAGTTTTAAAAATATCCGTTTTTTAAAACTTGACCATAATATGTCAGTAATCACTTTATATAAATCTTATGTTATAAAGTTATTTCAACTTTAGTTTAGCCAACTTTATTTAAGCTTTTAACAAACTAAAAAAATTGTCTAAAGCAGTTGGAAGTTTATTTTTCTAATTGTTTACCAAACAAACATTACCAGACCAAGTAAACAAATTAAATACTTGTCACAATTCCAAAAAAACAAAAAGTTTAAACTATAATTTCAACTTAAATTTCACAAACTAAAATCAACAAAAAAAGTGATACAACAAAAATGTTGTTAGAAAGTTTTTCAAACCAAAAAACAATGTGTTATTTTAATGCATGATTATAAGTTAAGTTTCATTTACATTTTTTTTTGCATTTTACTACACTCCGACTACATCAAACCATCTGCAAAAAATTCTGCCAAGATTTAATTTGTTTAATCCTTAAACTTTTTCACATTTTTTTAAAACGTTTTACATTAAAAGGTATTTATTTTAATTTATTTATTTGCTCTTTTAATTATTATTGTCATCCATCTCGTCAACACTGGTAGTATTTGTGCAAGTCTTCGTCTCTTGTTTTACACTTTTTTTGTTTTTAGCAGCAAATTATAAAGTTTAACACAATTTTTGCTACTGATACATATTTTTATTTCATAAACAATTACACCGAGTAGAAAAATGTTGTATTTGCAAAGAATATCAGGTAGTAAAAAATTGCAACAACTAAACAAAAAGACATTCATGGAATGTAAACAAGAGGAGGAAAGAAAATTTTGTTACCAATTTTAATACAGAAATATTATGTTTTTCGCAGTGACAAATCATTTGTACTTACCACCAGCTGCTCACAATACTTTAATAATTTTATTTTCATAATTTTTTCTACACCGAACAAACCAATTGCTGATAGAACTTAAATTTATTTCAAATCTAATTACTTGGGCTTTAAGATTTAACTATTCTTTATTTGAATAATGTTCTAAACACATAGACGACAGCAGGCAACACAGCTACACGACTACAAATGCAGCTGGCTGTAATCGTAGCCATGTCGTTAACTACTTAATTATATTGAAGACGGCGCCTGCATACATACACCAGTGTACATAGTTTCCATAATGGTTCTTAATTAAATTCGTTTGATAATTTTAAGACTATAAAATATTTAGTTGTCTTTCGTCATTTTACCATTGAAAAATATATTTGATATCATTTATCTGAAAAGTGTTTACTTGTTTGATTTTAGTAATTAATTAACACTAGTTTAAACACATCCGCAGAAAATTAATATCCTCGGGACCCATCAATCTGGAAGTATACACGGATGGGTCTAAGGGGAGAACTGGTGTTGGTGGAGGTATATACATTGTTCAGGCAGGAGTCAGTCAGACTTCCGAACGAATGCAGTGTTCTGCAGGCTGAATTGTCGGCGATATGCAAGGCGGCTAACTAGCTACGGTATTACAGGATATTCGGCAGGAATATTGGGATCTTCACTGACTGCCGTGCTGCCATCAGGTCCATTACTGATGTATATTCAACATCACAACTAGTCCGTGAATGCCAGGCATTCTTGAACTGGATGGTGATGCATTCTGACATCACCTTGTCGTGGGTGAGGGGATACGGGACCAATGCGGGCCGCAATCACCGGCCACTGCCAATTTGGCACTCATGCCGAAAGATTGTGATTGCATTGGAACAACTTCTGTAGAAGCTGTCAAGACGAAGAAGAGACTGAAAGCGTACAGCACCTCTTGTACTTTTGTCCGGCACTGGAGGACACTTCAAATAAAATTTTATATATTTAAGTTGCTTTTTTTGTTTAATTTATAGTTTTTTTAATGATTTTGTCGCTAGGGCTAAGTTAACAAGAAATTCGATTGGCAGCGCTGTTTTTCACTCTCACATATATATTTTCTCTCAGTTTTCTTATGTGCTGCGTACTAAAATAGAAGTAAGTTTAATATGACCACAGCTACAATGGTGATCTTCATGGTGGAATAATAAGGTGACTTCGTCCCTACAGCAACAGCTTCCTGTAAAAATTTTAATTGTTTGTTGCTGCTAAATTCCAGCTAAGTTGTCAAAAATGTTGCTATCGCATGGTTGTGTATACACAGAATACACAACCATAAAAGAACATAAAAAATATGCAAACTAAGCTAGAAACCATATGGCGAAAACCAAAGTCAGCTGATCAGTTGCTCCTACCTTGGTGGTCATGTTGCCCTGTAACTGTGGTGCCGTCGAAATAATTGTGTGCATATGTACATGTACTTGTATTTTAATTATGAGAGAATGTAGTCGGTAGCCTGCTGTGGTATATGTGTTTATAGCATAAGACATGATTATTGATTGGCAACTAACTAATAAATTCCTGAACCAAAATTTCTTAGCTTCAATCAAAACTGATGAATTTTAAAAAATTTGGGCTAAAATAAAAGATTGATTAGACAAGAAAAACTAGCAGCTTATTATATATTTAATTAAATATTAAAAAAAATTAACTTATAAAACAACTATCACCTATTCTTTTCAGCAATAACTTTTCGACGTCCTTAAAGGGACAATTTGTCTACAGAATTTTTCATAATTTGCAAACATAAAAATGAGTAAAAAAAAAATTTTGTTTGTATTCGTTCCTGTCTCATGTGCAAAATATTTTTACAACCTTTTTTTAAGCTGAAAAAAATAATAAGAATTAAATTATTCTCAAACACTTTTTTACCACTCCCAACTCAAACACATTCTTATATCATTTAATTATGTTGTTTTTCTGAAGAAACCATTCATTACCTCAATCAATTTCGCTGGTAAAGTAATGACGATGGCGATGAAAAGTACGATGATGATGATGATAATTAAAAGAAAAAAGTACGAGAATTCATGTAGAAAAAAGTCGCAATTTCTGAATTTAACTTTGTTACGAAACTTTGCTTCGCAAACAACATTTTAACATGGCGACTTTTGGGCGTAATATCAATTACAATCTAAAGCAGTGAGTCACTATCAGTCAGATATTTGCTGGATTTTCAAATAGTAAGCTTTACTGTGCAATACTTGCAGTACATATATTAAAAGGAAAATAGTAAATAATGTCTTTGAAATCGGGCCCTTTTAAACAGCATGGTTGTACAAACGCCAAGCAGTGACAAGTCAAGAAATTAACGTTTCGATGTCTTTCCTGCTAGCTCTGCAGTCTTAATTTTTTTTTTTAAAATGAATCTTTTACCATCAATGTATTTCGGTGACATTGGAGGGTTATGCGGGGTAAAGCGAAGGCAAAGACCAACGTAACTGGGCTGATGCCTTATCGGAAATCTTAGTAAGACAAAACCCTTAGGAAGACGCTAGCAGAGATCTGTTGGATGGCTCTAAGTAAGAGGAAAATGCGGGATTAGGCCTACTTATTAAATACCTATGAACAGACTTTCACCTCACAGATTACAGCACGGCACTCGCAAATGTTACGCATATTAACATCTGTACGAGGTAATCAAGCGTAGATAAAAGCAATTATTTCTGGGAACACTTGATATATGACGGTGTTGCAACGCAACGGGGTGATGAATGATTACCTGGAATATGGTCAGGTTGACATTATGTGGTGCCTGCTCATCAGAGGGTATTGGGTGATCGGTTTTAAACGGGAAAAATTCGGGTAGGGGACAGCAGAGTGTTGACCTAAAGAACCCAAAGCTTTTTGTTGCAACAAAAGACTTAATGAAAGAGCAAAGGGTAAATTGAACAACGAGGCTGTTAAGTGAATAAAAATTTTTTTGGAGCGACCCGAATTAGGTTGGAACTTAGGACAGAGCGCCGAAGATTGGTGTGGATAGCTGCCGCGTTGGCCCAATCGCACAGTGCTCTTAACACAAGGTGAAAACAATGCGTCCACCAGCGCCCCCATGGATGATATTTTACCAGCATGGCAAATTATCACCCATGTGTACCAATTCGAACACATACATTTGGGTATGCTTTCCCCCTTGGTGAGGAGCGGAGCCTATCTAAAACTCCTTCCGATCTATGGGTCACGGCAATGCAACTCCACCACGTTGCTCCCGAAGGGACCTCAACCATTGCCAGGCTAGAACCGAGGTTCTAGGGGCTCCTGACACCCGTGGTACCAGATTTAGAATGACAAGCTTCTGGTCAGGTCTCGTAGCCAAGGTCAAGCCAAGGCTACTTCCAGTTGAACTCCAAATAGTTCAGGGACTGGTAACCCCTCGTGGTCAAAACAACTTTCAGTTTCGACTCAAAAGTCCGGGACTGGTCACCCCAGTGTCAACATACAACAACAGTCAAACAGACAAAAACACAAAACTTTGAACAGCCACCCTCACGAGCGGCACTTTGGTCACATAATGTGACACCAGCAAAGACAACACACACAATACATTAAACAGACACTAATGAGCATTGAGCCCCCTCACGGGTGACCCAGCGTCATTCCAAGCGACTAAATCCAAACGAGTGGCAAAATCGTATTCCAAACAGTCCGAAGTCATCCACGGTGCAAGACTCAGGAAAAGAGCCAGCAGGAGCCAAGGCACCTGCAGGAAAAGTGATCCCAAAGACACAGTCGATGTGATACCCCTAAGAACGAAACGCCTCCCCAGTGTCCGTACATGCAACGTGACAGCCGATGAACGCCAGACATCAAAATCGGTTGCGACAACCATAAAGAGCCAACAACAGGCAACCCATCAGTTATGTACTGAGCGGACACTTACAGCGACATCCACGCACAACGGCCTTACGGAAGACCGTCCAGAAGCCACCTCCACTAAGTCTCGCCAGCCAAAGCCCGTCTGGTCCTTCTCCTGGACAAAGCAGCACGAGCGAACTCACCAAACTTGTCAAACGTCTATCCGTTCTCAACCACCCTACTAAAGTCCCTGGAACTAAGGGCAATCTGAAGCTAAGAAACCTGAATGAGGCTGGAACTAGGGGCATTTTTAGACTAAGGGAGCCTGAATTAAGCAGGATAATAAGTGTGCTGAAGAGCCATTCAAACCTAAAAGCACACCTTTATCGGACGTCTTACCAGACGTGGCGTACTTTGGAATAAATTAAACTTTTGCCCAAACATACTGAAACTGTTGTATAGATGCGGCAGTAAGTAAATAATCTCCATAATCGTACAATAATAAAATTTTTCGCAATCGAGTTCTCGTCACCATACTTGTTTAGGTTTTGTTCTCTACGTTTGAGGAATAAAAATATTTAAACAAAAACTATACGCAAAAAATGTTTCCCAGTTATTACTACTCGTATGAACCATATTACTCCTCAATACCTTGGCATTCACGTGGATCGCTACCTTACATCAAAGTCACATGTAATTTAATTTATTAAGTTAATTGAAAGAAACTCTGTGGCTTGCCTTGATTGCAAACTTCTAATCGATTTTCAAGTCATTGTTCTTCATTAATTTAAAATGTTGACTTTAATTACTAAAATATGAATAAATATCCTTTAACAATCAATAACTTTTTATACAAGTCAAAAATCCAATATTGCCTTCCCTAAAGGCAAAAACATTTGATGAAAAGTCTGCGTTAATTTACAAAAGTTGTAAATAACTGGCAGCAAAGATTTAGCTCGTTGGCGAACACTGTTTCAGATTTTTCTTCTTCTTTAAATAGAACTGCTTGTAATAAATTTTTTTCTCTTCTTGCAGGTAGACTCATTCTATGTATTTTAATCTGCTTTTTTAATTGTATTTGTCTGAATGAATTGGTAAGTTTTCAGGTAAAACTTTTCTCATTAATGTGCTAGTTAAAGTTTAAAAAAGGATGCTGTGCTATTTTCAATCCTTTTTTTGCAAGTTTTAAAATTACATTGGTCAGTTTTTTTACACAATTTATTAAGCGGTTTTTATACGAGTTTAGTTTTTTTTAAAAAACGTGAGTTTTTAAGGGGATTGTTGGCAGTGCTGCCACTTTGTTGATAATTAGCCCAATTGGGTGTAATTTTTTGATTTCAAAAAAGTTAAATAGCGAAAAATGGTTTGTTGGGTTTTTGAAAGAACTTTTGAATTTTTGATTTGTTGATAATAATTCTCATTAAGTTAATTAAAGTTATTATATAAAAGCATAAAATATTCATGACGTTTTTTAAGAATTTGATTGAAGTCTAATAACCATTTGGTGTAAGAACCAATGAAATGCATTTAAACAAACTTATCCTACAACAAACCCTATACATTAATTATGGCATAACTTTTATTGTAATAAACATGAAACATTCGTATATTCTGCGAAAAAAAACTGGTACATTTTTCCCGTATACTAATGCATTGATTTTTGCAGTATGACAAATATGTATCAAAACCCTAATTGGCATTCGTAATAAAATACTTACAGTTCCAAGGCCCAATCCAAAAATTTATGCAATCCATTTTCCAAAGGTTTTGTTTGGAACCAATTTGTATGCACTGGCATCATATAGGGAGCTTTATTTTGCTCATAATAACGTGAAAAGTCCTCTTGCAACCATTCGAATACCTCGTTTTCATCCAAATTATGCAAAACACACTGATCCAAGTAGGGGCAGTGGCCACCTTCAAAACCTTCAACGTAATGAGTGTTAAGAGGAACTTCCCAAACGCCAGGGAAAGTCTTTGAGGGACAGGTGCCACTTTTGCATTCATGAGAGATTTTATAGTCCAAAGTATAAGGCCACACGGGTACAGGTACTGGTGGCACGGTAATGGAGCTATCGTAAATGTAACCAAAGTCTTCCAAAACCTTTAAAAGACAATGAAATATATACAAATTGGTTTAATAAAAAAGTTCATAAAAAATCTTTTTATATTTTTTTTTAATTTGGAATAAAAGTATTTTTCAGGGACCGCAAATACTAAATATTTAAGAAAGAAAAGCCGGTTTAATAAAACATCGGTGAGTTAAGTAAAGTACGCCACCTTGATAGCGTAAGGCCAAATTTTTAAATTTTTGATTAAATTTTTTTCCAAAAAATAATAATTATACCTATATTTGATTTTATTTATTTTATATTTATTAAAAAAAATCAAAAGTAGTAATAAATGATTATTAATAATTGTTAAATTATAAAAAATATAAAAAAAACACAAAATAAATATTATATTTTTCTAAAAAAAATTCAAAAAATAATTATTATTTTTCCAGACTTATTTTTTTGGGCGAAATTTTTACGGTCCCTGGGATTTGAACATATTTTTTTATAAAGTCAATTTTAAAAGCACTTTACTCATTTTCTTAGCTCGAGATTTTGTTTGTAACTTCTTATTAAAAAATTAACTATTTATTGAAAAACAAAAACAATTTAATGGTTAAAAATATCAAGGGCTTTTATTGTTCAGCTGACGATATTTGTAAAAGTATACATATTGACTTTGATTTGATTATATATATCTATGCATATCCTGTGTAAATATTTGGCTTTTTGTTCTTGTGTTTATTTGCTTTTAGCAAATATGTACATTTGTTTTTGTTTAATTAGCGTCCAATATTTACGTTTGTTTTTGGTGTTGTGTTGCTGCTGGATTAAATTTCAATGTTATATCACATACAAACATGCAATACTCACACAAATACACATAATATGTAGATATGTATACCTGAAACGACAAGTAAATGTCTCTGGTTATTTTGCCTGAAGCTGGTGACGATATTAATTATGTAAGTTTTCATGAACATTTATAAGTCCTTTTAAATAAAATGCAACAAATATATACATACATTTAAGTAAATCAGTGTTGCAGTTCAATAAGTAGTTGTTAGGATAACCAATGTATTCAGGTTTTCCTCTAGTTAAATAACCGTTTTTGATATTTTCTACAGTCTATCCTGAATGATTTTATGCAAGAAGCGTTGAGAAACAAATCACTCACGCTGGGCCAGCTTCATTGGGCTCGGAGTGAGCCAGACGAAGATTAGTAAGTATTTATCCTTTAACAAAAGGCAAAAGTAAGAAGAAATCTTCAATGACACGAAGCTATAGCTCTCTTCGAAAGCTAGGTATCTTGGTGTTAAGCTGGACCATACGCTTTACTTAAAAAGAAGAAACATCAAGAAAAGGTCAAAAGGGCTGAATGTTCCTTACCCCTGCATGAGTTTGGTTGGTACAAGTTAGGAACTAAAGTCTAGTTCTCTCCATTGGGTACACGAAGCGTTGGTCCGATCTATAACTACCTATTGCTGCTTGATCTGGCGATATGCTGTCTCAAGGGACTGCATATGAATAAGGTTCAGTGGAGTGATTCGTTTTGTATAAATGAAGATGTTAATAGTACTCCACAAGCCACCCTTAATGCAATATTAAACCTACTACCTCTTAAAATTTTTGTTAAGAACTCAGCAGCCAGGAGATCAACAGTCTATAGCTAAAGAATCTAACAACTTGTCACCATATCTGGACTTTACACCTAGCGTGGGGATACTTATCCCGGACATATAGGAGTAGGAAAATGACAATTCACCCCTTAAAAGAACATCTATGTACACAAATGGGTCTAAGACAGACATTAGGACTACAGCGAATATCTCCACTGTACCATTGAACAACTTGCGTCTGTGGGCTGTAGGTGTCAAATTTTTGGTGGTAAGTTCCATCAGCCGAAAGGACCAAGGTTCTCTTATCCATGGTTAAATAAATCTGAGAATCCTCGCCGATATTCTGACCGGCTACTGAAATATGAGGCCATTGTGGGTCAAGTGGCAACCAGCTGCGTTTGAATATTCCCGCTTGTGTGAGGACACAGACGATGGAACATTTACTTAGCTAATGCCCGGCGTTTGCCAGAAGAAGTCACCGACCCTAAGGGCTCCTGCATATTTATATTATCCAGCTCTGGTTAAATGGATTTTCCCAAATGTCAAGAAAATCAATCTTTTTTTTAACTTTTAACTTTTTGAACTATTCAAAAACCAATTTGAAAATGAGTCGAATAACTGAACACCCTAGTAGGTGTTACGTTGTACAAAAAAAGTGTTTTAATCAATTTTAAAATATCCTTCTGAAGCTGACTCCTGTATAATTATTTGAAAAGCGTAATGATTTACAATTACAAAATAAGTGTGGTTAGTTTTTGATCTGCGTTTTTTATATGACCTGTAGCTTTATAACAGGATGTATTAGGTTCAAGGTCTGTTCGGATAATTAAGTGCATTCAAACACTTATAGAAAAAGCTAAATATTAAAAAAAACGTCTCTTGGCTTTACTATAGGGCAAATGCCATTCGCAATGAACATTCCTATCAGTTCAACCTGCTTTTGTTAATATAATTTTAAACTTAAATTTTTATGTCGACAGATTATTTATACATTATTGTCTTTTCGTTAGTATTTTATTGTGTGGCATAATACATTGTTAATTTTAAAATGCTTCTTGCTGCAGTGAGAAACTTTATTGGCCGTATGACGAAAAATTATTGTCAATAAGTTAAGAAATATTAAAGAATTAATTCTTTCATTTTCAGGCGGACATACATATGTGAGATAAAAACAAGTTCTATGATTATATAAAATATTTATATTTTCTTAAAACTGTTTTTTGATATTTCGTTTTTCCATTCACTTTTTCCCTCCAGAGATGTCGAGCGGTTAATAAAGCGAAAAACCTTAATAATAATCAATGACATAAGTACAACATTGTAAGTAAGAAGTGTAATAACTTTGACTATATTCTAGGCTGAAGCTTTAAAATCAATCCTAATATCGTTGCAGTTACTTTGAAAGCAAGAAGTCAGTTAAAGCAAACTGATAAAAAAAGGTTTGTTCCTGTTGCATTTAGGTATGTACATATGTATGTATGTACATTAATTTACATGTTTTTATAGGGGAATAATTAAAATTGCGTAAAGTTTTGCTTTACGTAAACGCACAATAAAACATAAAAATACAATTAAGGACCTAATTATGGTAGTTTTTCATACAACAATCGTTTTTGATAATGTCAATCAATCTGTGTAAAGCTTTTGTTTGTCTTTAGTTTGTTTTTGAAAATATATTTGCTACAAATTTTAAAAAGTTTTTATGTTTCAATCTAAAATGCATTCTTTTACAGCTCTTAAGTATGATGTTATTCACCAACATTTGTATGCATATTCATGCATATGCGGCCGCTATTGATAAAAGTGTTGCTTGCAACATAATAAGGTGGACAATATATTATCCATTAAACACATTATTTAAATGGAAATAATATATTCGACATAAAAGTAGGTGTGAAATCAAAGCTGACTTTTAAAATAGGGGTTTAAATTACGCCACATTAAAAATTAATTACAACAGTGACACTTTTAGAGCGGGTTAATATAAAAAATTTAATGTAAAACTAATTATTTTTGTTCCGAGTACTATCGAAATATATTGTATTAGTATTGTGGAAAAATCAAGTATTTCTTATACAGGGTCCGTAGTGGCAATTTTTTATTTTTAAACTTAAATAAAAAACGTAATAATTAATACAAAGTCTTATTAAGAGCACGGAACAATTAAATGGAAATGCAAACTTTTAATTAAATAGTATGTCATCCAGATGTCTTCTCTCGAGCTGATGGCACTGTTCAAAACAGAGCCTTCTGTTCTGCGCTACATGCCACAGTAAACTTAGTTTAATTGATCTAATTTCTCGACGAATATTTTCCTTTAAAGCCACAAGAGATTAGGGACTGTCATAATAAACTCTTTTTTGAGTATCCCAATAAAAAATCCATGGAAGTTTGATCGATCTGGTGACCTCGGTGTCATGGGATGTCCCTGAAACGACTTTTGAGGAAAATTTTCCTAAAGCAAATTTTTCGAAGTATTGGCTGAGTGTTGAAACCACGTTTGTGAAGAGTACGATGGATTACTTCGCAGGTTTGGAAAAAAGGAATTCCATGCGTCGATAATTTTCACTGTTGACATCCGCCGCATGACCTCAAGAATTGAAAAAAATGGTCCAATTACCTTATAAGTAGATAAGTCACACCAACAGTTACGCTGGCGCAATGCAATGGTTTTTTATATTTCAATCGAGGGTTGCGGATTCTTTGAAACCAGTAACGGCAGTTTTGCTTGTTGACGTGGCCGTTTAAGTAAGAATGAGTTTCGTCGCACCGAAAAATGGGATTTACTGTGCGAAGACGCTCCAACATCGTTTCAAAAAATTTTTGCGTAAATCAAAGCAGCTTTCTTCAGTTCTTCAACCATTTGAATTTTAAAACGATGGAACTTCAGATCTTTTTTTTTTTAAATTTTATGAATAATCGCTCCTGGAAGTCCCAGGATTTTCACGTAAGGTGCTTTCAACCAGTTCAATGTTTTCGGGAGTCCATAAAGATCGACTGGGCCCTGGCTGTGTGACATTACTAGCCGAAGCAGTTGCGCAGAATCTCTGCACCCACTAGCAAATTATACTCGTTCTATTACGTATTCGCCGAATACCGAATTTTGAACAAAATTGTACCACATACGTGGTAGGAGTATTATGCGCTTGTGAAAATGTTTGTAACGCTCAAAACTAATGATCTGGACCCATCTTTAAGTATACCAATCGACTCAGATTCACTTTCTTGGTCGATTTGAGCTTGCCCCTCCATCTAGCTGGGTATCTATGTATTTTTGTTATCAAGTACAGGTCTTAATTTTTTAAATTTTGATATATTTTTTTAAATTTTTATAAAATTTCGCGCAGATAAGTTTTTTACCACTGGTACGAAGCTTGTTATTTGGGCTGATGATCGGTATTTTTTTCAAAAAACCCCGTACGAATGTGGTTTAGGGAATTAAATGTCGGACTTGAACGACAATAACTTTCTTATTTGTTATAAATTATCTTTGGCTTAAGGTTATTTTTGATAAGTTTCTTTTCACTATACAAAATTATATTTTTTAAATTGCTGTTGACTGAGAGAAATTTTATTTGAAAAAGCAAGATTTTTAACGTTTCTAGTTTATAAAAGGGAATATCCACAACCAAGTACGGATTTTCTTCATCAGTACTAATAAACTAGCCAAACAAAATGTTTTTTCAAAAAGGCAAACTGGATTGTTTTCTTCTTTCTGAGTGAGAATGAAGTTTAATATTTTCAAGCACTAAGCATTTTGCTAAAATTTTTTTCGTTTTAGCTGAAATTATACCACTTATTTCCAGATACAAAAAAATGCTAATTATTATATGCAATAAAAGTTTTTTAAATAAACAAATAAGGCAAATTTATTATATAATGAAAATTTAATTTGTTAAAATGTTTACTTAACATCCATTTGTTGATGAAAATCGTGGTCAAAATACCACATAAAATATTTTGCTTTTATGCTGAATAGTCATTTGATTATTCCCTTTATACTCCTGTTATATGTATTTTAAAATTACAATGAATTTTCAACTTACAAACACACACTCATACACTCATGCTTACCTTGTATTGTGTATTACGGCCAGGTTTTAAAAATGGTGCACGCATACCGACAACATCATTAACGGATACATTGGCAAAATGACGTAAAATTTCACGCATGCCAATCATTTCTCCCACCCACTCCTCGTAACCCTTGTCTTGTAGGCCCTGTTGCTGTGATATACTTTCAGTGGCAATTTCATGACCGGCATATCCAAGATGTTGAATCTGTTGATAGTTGCTAAAAGAAATTGAAAAAAAAATTAAATAAATCAGAAATTATTTTAACAAAAGCATTTAAATTATTGATGAAAAGTAGTGATTTAATTGAAGTATCAGACATTTGTCAGTTAAACGAAAACACAACAAAAAAAGAATTGACAACAATTTAATTATTGATCTTTATATTGAAATTTATTTATGCAAATTATGGCAAAATTATTGTCTGTTACTGCACAGGTGAAATTTCAATTGGCAACTAATTAAAAAGTGGGCTTTTAAGAACAGAAAATACTTAATTATTTAAAACAGAATTAAAATAATAAAAAATTGTTTGTGGTACAAAGAAATAGTTTCGCAAAAAGCATTGGTAGTGTAGTGTTAATGTTTCAAAGACTTCTTGTGTCCCAGAAAAAAATGTGTTCAGCAATGAGACTCATTTTTTGATAAATCAAATGCTCCTCAAATTCTATAATATTAAAATAGTCTTACTTTTCTTTTAACTAACGGGAATTCAAATTTTGGTCAATGAACCAGAGATGAGCAATATTTCTGTGATTTTATAATTATGCGATGAAAGTTACGATGTTAAGTATGTAAAGTGAAATTTTTGTGTATAAAAAATGACAAACAGTGATTATAGTTACTATTTTAAAAGAACATTGATTAACATGTATATTCAGTGCTCAAAATATTGCCTCAAATCAGGGAATATCTGATCTATACAATAAAAAACATAAACGCACAAATTAGAAAATCGGGATGCCACTTGATTTGAGATTTGGCATCCCGTTATGTCTTCTGCTGAGCCACGTGAGTTCGCTGGATTATGCTGAAAAAAACAGCAAAAAATGACGCATTGGTTACCAATGTTTCTCTTAATAAAAAAATTAAGCAAAGTTTGGAAAATTAGCGAAGTTTAAGCAGCAGATGGACTTTAATAATTATACTCTGGTAAATAATAAAAAAAAAGAACACACATAGTTCGGGTAACCTGAAAACCCTACTCTTATCACAAGTCCATGCACACGTACTAGAAAACTCACATAAACCTAATGTCACACACCCCATGAGGCCTTTCAAAGATGAAGTGAAACAAGAATCTTAAGACCTCTTAGACAATGCAGTAACATCTTAAAATCGTGGCGATACCAAGACGCCTATTAGCGGAATCAATGCCCAAACACCACCAAACAACATTGCCGTTAGCAGCCACACGTTCGAATTTTGCCTTTCTAGTAACAAGGCACTCCAACTTTTGTACTAAAACACTCACACTTTTTGAACTTGAAATTATCTTGAATCAACTCGATGGTCAAGCAAAACAGCTGATTATACCTACTTTTAATTAATTTTCGTTTCTTCACGGGTCTGCTTATACGTACATTCTGGCGCAAAAATTTTTTAATAACTTTTCGTGATCAACCTGTAAGTAGTAGGATAACTTAAAACATGTAAATTTCATAGTCTAAGAAGATCAAACTGCAGCTGAGACAAATTGAATAAGTGATTTATAGTTGCCGCCAAATCCAGAAGGAATTAATAAAAAAGAAAGTAATAACACAATATTTTGCAGCAAAGAATCTTATATACCCCTCACATTGACTTTTTTGTATACATAGTAATCCGATCCACCTTAGTTTCTTTTAAACCGTAAATATAAGAAAATAATTTTGTGGAGGTGTTCAAATCGGTACCTATAATAGTGATGCTGCGGAATGATACTCCACGTCTTACTATTCAACAAATTTTTTTTAAAGTAAAGAAATCATAATTGAACTACCTTGCAGCAGGTTTGAGGTCGATACCTGTAACAGTTCCCGAGATATTTTCTCTTAAGAATTTCATTAAACTTCTTCACTAGAATGTGGCAAGGAAGCCAATCCTGGGATCCCAATTTCAAAAATCCCGGAAATTTTCGGTATTAATCAATCCCAAATTTCGGATTTTGACCCTAAAATTCTGAGAAAATCGCATTAAAAAAACTACGTTTTAAGAAAATGCTTTTTGAATTTAAACTTGAGAATTTAAACTTGGAATTTTCAAGATCCCAAAACACATTTTAAAATCTCGAAATAAAGTACTTAAAAACTAGTCCCGTTTGGCATCCCTAGTATTGGGCCTACCACTTAACTTGGCTCTATCCAAATGAAGCTTCCCGTTTTTAAAGTCTTCATGTCAAGTTAAGTGGCAACAGTGGATTGCTTCTAGAAAAAAAAAGTGATTTCCCTCAGGATTTTGCTTGTATTTCGGTTTGTAGCTAATAGATTTTGATGATTTAAAATATTTACCATACAATGAAGATTTCTAATAGTTTCCCACCAAAACGCGGTCCATTGGATTTGACTAGGCTCGGAAACCTTGATTTTAACAAACAGATAGAATATCTTGGCTAAATCGACTTTCCTATCTATAAGGTTTTAGAATATAAATACATTATGGCGCACGTTGGGTTGAAATTGTTCGAAAGTGACGCTTAATTGAATTTTTAAAATAAAGTTTTTGTATTAATTTTAGTATCGGATAAAATAAAATAAAATTCTACATCATTATGTAAATTATCAAGCATCTATCTTGTCAGCTGACTCCGTAGTGACGTGTCAAAACACAAAACTTTTTGAAATTTGTTTAAAAAGCGAAAAAAAGTAAAATTTTTCATTAAACGAGTCCGTAATTTCCAAATTTAACGTTTACAAAGTGTTATTTTAAGAATAAAACCTTCTATTTCAGGTATTAAAGTGTACAAAAATGGTGCAGCGTTTTTGAAAATGTGTGTGAAAATATTTTTAAAGATTTTTTAAAAAAAGGTAAAAAATTTGCCTATTTTTGATGTTTCGTGTACCATAACTTCTAAGTTAGTTAAGGTTGGATTTTGAATCTTATATTTTCTAAAAGTATGAAACCTTAGCTTGATATTACAAAAAAGAAAATTTGCGGTTTTGTTGCTCCATTTTTTGCTATTAACATTTTTCTGTTTGAAATCGTGTTTTTTCAAAATCATGTATTTTACAAAACTAACGTTCGTTCAATGTTGTTATTAATTTCGGAGACAGGTGCGTGAACAAGTTTCAGTCATCTTTATTCACGAAAGTTTTAAAATGGTTTTGTATGACTCCTACAATACATAAATTTTTAATTCATGGTCCCAAAATCATAAAATATGCCCTTTTACCGATTGGAGAACTTTCAGAAGAAGCTCAGGAAGCCAGAAAGAAGGATTTTAAAAATTATAAGGAACACTTTGCTCGCAAATACAGTCGAGAAAAGTCGAATGAAGATATTTTAAATATATTTTTTCTCAGTTCAGATCCATTTATATTTAGTATTAATAAACAAAATGAGCGGAAAGAAAAGCAACAATTATCAAATTCCGAACTACAGCTTTTGTCATCGCCTATTATTTTTCAAGAAATACATGAAAGTGAGAGTAATTGATAGCGAAGATTATGATGATGAAGGTGAGGATGAACATAATATGGTTTCTTTTTAAATGTATGACAATTATTGATAAACAAAAAAAAATTATAAAAATTTATTTCGTTACTTTTTTAAAAAAGTTGTAAAATTCTCGAAATTCTTCAAAACTCAAATTCAGACTTTAAATTAAACTTATATTCATATTTATGCAAAATATATATTTATTTCTTTATTTTTTAGAAAGAAGACAATATAAGCTTTTGTTTGCTTTTCAGTTTTTAAAAAAATCACTTTCCATTTTAAAATTACGACGAAACATCTGAAACAAACTATAATTTTTCAAAAATAAATATGTCAATAATATCACAAAAAATTTTTTTTCGTGTATCTTTTTTTCAGAATATGCCTCAAAAAAATTACGGCTCCTTTCGGTGTCATCGAACCCACTGTGTGGCGGTCCAAATGAATATTGCAGAAATTACATATACAAATATAAAATAAATGCCTTTATGACTAGAAATTGTGGTAACGTTTATTATATATAATTCCTTATTATCAAACATTACATTTTAACATTTGACTAACTTAAGCCCCAATTTAATTGTTATTGTCATTATAAATTTACCTCATCCTATTATGAGTGTGACAATGATTATGGCTCTTAATTATAAATGTAGATGTACATACTTTTGTATGTGTAAGTACATTCACATATATATAAATATGTTTTTATCTTTTGGTTTCTTTAAATTGGTGTCGGTTGATTTGGCCACAAAAATTAACTTCATTTATACTTACGTATTACATACACACATGGAGACAAACATAATAAAAAACTTCTATTATTTCACAAAAAACATTATATACATACACATGTACATATATAAGAATGTATATGTATGCATTCGCCTGTTCATATAAAATGATGATATAAATTTTTGGCAAAATGTTGACATGTTAACTGACAATGGCAAGTCACAAAAAGAAAAACCGAAAAGAAAAAAAAAGTCTAAATGCTTGATGAAGAACCATAGTACATATAAGTATAAGGGTGAAGGAAATAAAACTGAAATGAAATCCTAAAGCCAGACAACAAACAATGGCTTTAAAAACAATAACTATTCCCAAAATAGCACAAACATTCATAAATTTCGCAAAAACTAAATGAAGAAAACACAGAGGCCAGGAAGTCATGATTATGTTGACGATGAAAATTAAAGGACAAGTTAGAAATGTCGGTACAAAACAAAGGCTAACAGTAACATCATCAAGAGTTATAGCAATGGTAAATGAAATAAAAAAAGAGAAAAGAAAAGCAACAAAAATAACTCGACAAAGACGCTGACAATGATAAAATGATT
Organism: Melanophora roralis; assembly: GCA_963583895.1. Taxonomy (NCBI): domain Eukaryota; kingdom Metazoa; phylum Arthropoda; class Insecta; order Diptera; family Rhinophoridae; genus Melanophora; species Melanophora roralis. The sequence goes on along the minus strand of OY757190.1, from coordinate 20,691,717 downwards.
ACACTGAGTTTTAGCAAAAAACAAAAGAAGGCTCGAAAAAACTGGGTGTCACATTATTGACATCGCAGTCAAATTGCAACCATTTAACGAAACATATTTATTTGAGCCATTACAATTACAAATAAGTAAAAATAAGTAAAATTTTTTTAATAAGGAAAAAAAATCATTTATAGGGTAAAATTAATCGCCCATCAATCAGCATTCCTCATGCTCCTATTCCTCCAATTTTTTTGCAAAGTGTAGACATGACACTATAACTACTTTGTAGCCATTCGGAAGTCAATAGCTTTTATAGTTTTCAAGATATAACGTTTCAAAAAAACTCTTAATTTTGGTTTATTTGTATGACAGCTTCTAATCGACAAATTTTTTTTACGTAAAAATCATTTTCGAAATTCTTTGTAGCAAGTTTGAAGTCGATATCTGTAAAAGTTTTCAGGATATAGGGCAATAGACATAGATATATTTAAGCAATTGTCCTTTTTATGGGAGCTATTACTTCCCTTGCTCGTATCCAATAAAATCTTTCTCCAAAATGTAGGCCTTACGTAAGACTATTTGCGAGTTTCCGAGATAAAGAATACTTTTGTGGACACTGGTTATCAACGGACTTTTGACGCATCTTAAGGGCAGAACCGCAACAATAACCGTGTACGCGTGGGATGTAGCAGTCATTTTCACAGCAATAGAGTTGATAGAGGCCACACTGGCTAGAATAGGCCAGTGAACAAGAAAAAAGTGGCTTACTGTGAATTTCGAGAGGTACTGAGAGAAAACACAAAGTACCTAGGAGTGATACTAAACCGTAAGCTATCGTGGAGGCTAAATATGGGGAAAAAGGCCAAGAAGACGACTATTACGCTCTATGCATGCAAGTAAATGCTAAGCAAAACCTGGGATCTTACCCCGAAACTTACGCATTGGATCTGAAACTCCAAGGGCTAGGTCTATATTACTGCACTAGAAAATCAAGTCAATTATGAGAACCTGAAGAGCACGGAAGGACTGACTGTGTATAACTGGTGCACAATGTAGCAACCTTACGGCACCGCTAGATGTTATCTTGGAATGAAACCAAATAATCTTGTAACAGAGGGTATTGAAACGAGGTTTGCTACTCTATTGGGATTAACGTGAGAATTTAATCGGTTGCCATATAGTTCTAGAAGGTTCATTAGGAGCGTAGAATGTGGCAGTGACTTCATGATCTCGAAATTGAGTTTAATTGAGTAGCTGGATGGACTATTGAGGAAAAACCTGGTTGACAGATCTTCGCCCAGATCACAGAACCTGTAAATGCCTTTTTGTACAGACGGGTCCAAAGTGGAGACGGAGGAGCTGGAGCCCTCAGTTTCGCCGAGACTGGGAATCAAAGATTCTTTTAAACTTCTTAATCACTGCAGTGTTCTTGAGGCAGCCAAATCAGCCGTCAATATTGCCTTGTATTAAAAACTGAGAGCTCTCAACATGTTTATTACTAGTCAGACGGCGCACATAGGGTAATTTTGCCAATCTAGCCGGACATTAAGCCAAAATGAAAATTTAAGAAATGTAAAAATTTAAGTACGCAGCTCGAAAGATAACAAAATTCTGTATCGGATAGTGAATTTTCAAATCTTTTGCTTGCAATTTGTCGTTTTGATGCACTGTCAAAGTCAGGAATTTATTAACTTTTGATGGTTTTGAGAGGTTTACAATATATTTTTTGGTAGCTAAACAAAAAAAGATTTTACATTGATTTTTTTATCTGCGAAAGATTATATAAGCAGCTACCTCATTTTATTTTTTTTTATTTTTTATTTTAAGTTTTATTTAAAAAAATTCCTTCGAAATTAAAAAAAAGGTTTTTTTATTCACTTTTTGATTAAAAAAAAAATAATATCAAAAGGTTTTTGAAAGTGATGGCACTCATTATCCTAAAAATCTTTTTCATCACAATAAAACCTGAAATCTCTACTTATAGACGAAAAAAGAAAACGTTGCGCGTTTTTGAGCTATTTTTTTGGCGAATTTTTAAAAATTTCACTTTTTTTCTATTTTTTCTCATCTTGTGTGTTTACATATTAGTAAGAAACTGTTTTGTGGGTCATAAATAGTTTTGATAATTAATTGTTTTTTAACGTTTTTTATCTAAATTATTACAGATAAATTGAAATTAATTTTTTACAGGTTAAATTGGGTTTTACACTGACATTGCATGTATAAAAAGGAATATGAGAGGCAGTAGCTTTTACCCGCCCCTAAACTGGTAATATCTGTGCGACAACTTTCCTAATAATGCTATTTTATGCAAAAAAATAAATTTACCTGCCTTCAAAACCTTCGAAATTTGTTTAGAAAAATTATTTTTTAAAGAGAAACAAATCTGTGCTTCAAGTACTTATTTTGTTAGTGTATATATACATATTGTTTTCAGGACACTTTTAAAACTACGAGAGTAAAATGGAAAAAGTTTATAAAAGATTAGAGTTAGTAAATGAATGTAAAGATAAATCTGTTAAGGAGAAATTGCGATTTTTAGAAAGAATATTGTCTGAACTTTAAATTAATTGTTACTTCTGTAAATATGTAAGTTATTTTTATATATAAATTATTTATTTTCAGATAAATTTAATACATTAAATTACAAAAAAAGCGACAAACAAGCTTAAAAATAAATGTTTTGTGAAAATTAGCACAATATATACAAAAAAATTTTTTGTGCAGGGACGTTCCGGGGGGTGGGGTTTGGGGCATTTCTGCCCCTACCCATAAATGTTTAAAAATTTTACTTTTATAGTATTTGGGCGTAAGTTTTCCATTATTTTTATTTGCAAATTTTACTTTATGCTGCCGCCCACGAAAGAGGAGAGGACGACACTGTCCAAGTGTAGATTTTTTTAGCTTCTTTTTACGTTTAAAGTTGCATTTGCATATCAATAGTATTAAAAACTTAAAAAAAATTTCAATTTTTCAGAGGTAGTATAAGTTCCTCTAAGGGGAACTTTTTCCTCCTTAGTTCGATTTTTATTATTTTTTAGTCCCTAAATGCTTATGACTACAATACATGTTTCTGCCAAGTTTCATCAATCTAAGAGCACTCAGTAATTTTTAAAAAGCTTTATTTTAAAAAATTTTAAGTAATGTCCGGCTAGAATGGCAAAATACGCCTATGTGCGGCGATAAGAGGAAACCCCGCGAACCTCACCTATTTCTCACTTATTCAGGCATGCAAAGAATCCGTAAGCCAAGTGTACATCTACTGGGCTCGTGGACACAGGGGTATTGGGGCGAATAAAATAGCATGTTTATCTTTATGCCACCAACTATTATATTGAATATTGAATATATTCCAAACAAATAATATTGTTGGGCTTAACCAACTAAAACTTTCTTACATGTTTTAAATTATGTGTTCGTATATGTTAAACTAATGGCCATTAAGCCCCCAGGTTTAGGCCCAAATTAACTTCCTGAATTAAAATTGTCTTTTTTTCACATTTTTATACCTTTTTTGCAGTTTTTTTTTTAAATTAAATTAAAAGCTATTAACCTAAATTGAGCTGCAAAGCAAACTAACTGGACGGCAATTGTTTGGAAATTATAATTTTTGCAATATGAAATTAAGGTCGGTTCACCCTGATTAGGGTCGAAAATCAATTAAACGAACAAATTTTTTTTTTTATATTTTTAGAACTTTTTTGAAATTTTATTAAAGAAGGAGGACAACATGCACGCTTTAATTATAAGGCCTTTTTGAAACTTTTATTATTGTTTAAATGATAATTTTGTTTTTAAACCAGGTTGAGGTAAAAAGTTATACAATGTACAGTGAGACAAAACGAACTTTCAAAAGTTATTCATTTATAGATAGAAAATAAGAGATCCTGGATTGAGGTTTTATAGAAAATGGTGTAAATTTTACTTTTTAATGCCTATAGAACTCCTTCGGGTCTGGTATTCCATTAAAGAAATCAAAACTGAAATCTTAAATTTGACATTGAGTTTGAAGCCCAATATTGATCTTTTTCTTTTTCTTTTTCCTGCTATTTTAAGTTTTATCAGCAAAACGTTTAATGCCTAAATCCTTAAAGGTTTGAAAAAAAAGAAAACTCTTGTTAAATTTTTCTGTTACTCTGCATAGGAATTAACAAATGTTTCAAAAACAAATGTTCTCATAGCATTGACTTTAACATTTTGTAGCAGATGTTTTGTTGTTGTTAGAACTGAATTCAGTTTCTAGCCTCCACCATGTTGTACTAAAGTCCTGGGATGATGAAAATAAAAATCCTTAAAATCAAAACAAAGAAAAAACTTAAACTATTTGACATTTAAGAGAATAGTTCAAGTCAAACAGCGTTAAAATGCTTTACTTTGTATATAAAAATTGAGTTTTAAGATCCAGAACAAAAAATTCTATGAATCTATGCATGTGTTTGAAGAAGACTGTTTAATTACCAGTTTTTTCTTTGCTAAGTTTTGAACCAAGGCGCATGTTGACTAAAATGTATGTTTGTGCGATTGTATGATAATGAAAGTTCAAATTTTAGATCTACTTTTTTTGAAACTGTGTTTTCTTGTCTTTTATTTCTAAAAACATTTGTATGCAAATGATTTAAGTTTTTAAAGTTGTTTTCTTTGAAATCAAAATTGAAGTCTTCTGTTTGCCCAGTTTTAGTTTTATGAGATTCAAAATGAATGCAATTTTTTTTCTGCAATAATTAAAACTGGGGTTTGTATAACTTTTTTACTAAAGGCGATTTTGCCATTTGGTAATTTTTTGTGCATAATTTACACAGTTTTAGGAATTATTTTAAGAATAAAGAAAATTAAAAAATGTATTATTTTTTTCTAAATCTTAAAGCTATTTTTTTTAACAAAAGGAAAAACCGAGAATTTAAAAATTAGTAGTTAGTCCTGTTAATTTCTTGAGATCCCTATGGGTTAAACATCAGCTTAACTTGCTGGCATTTAACGCCAATCCGCATATGCTTTCATAAAACCAAGCTTTGAAGCACACCGAAATGCACCCAGAGGACTTTGTTTTATTGCTTCTGTGTTTTTGTTTGAGAAAGTGCACAAGAAAGAGATCCAAGTTGTACTTGAGTTCATGAGTGTATTCCTAAAACTGATTGTGTAATGTTTTTTATTTTTGTTGTTCTTGCTACTTTTGTGGTTGTTGTTAAGCAGGCATGGAAAAGTGAAATTTTGTAATTTTTGTAAGGGCAGTACAAAATATTTCATTAAACAAAGTATTATTTTTTTCTTTTTTTCCATTTTTTTGCTCAAAGTTAAAAGTTTCCGATTCTCAAAAAAAAATATTATATAGAATTGAAAATTTTTTACCATATTTTTATTTTTCTGTCCTAATGTTTTGCCTCCCAAAATTCATATTTCTAACTTATATATTTGTAAAAAGTTGACTTTGACTTAAATCTGGGTCAATAGTCCTTAAGATCATAATTCTTAACTCAAAATTTTAAGTCCGCAAAAAAGTACAAAGCCGCTTAATATCCTTTAAACCTTAATATGGGTCAAAAGTTTTAATTTTATATATCTAGGATGCCTAACAATTAAAGGTACTTTTTAGCCACTAAATTTACTTTTAAATCAAACTGGGTTAGTTGTTCATAATATAATATTTCTGGATGATATTAAGTGATTGCCACAAAACACCAAATATTTAAAAAAAAGTATTTTACCACTTAACGTTCGTTCATAAGCAATCTGTGAAAATGTGAAAAATTTCCTTTTTGGCCACTTCATTAATTAAAAGTACTCAATATGTGAAAAGCTACCTTTTGACCACTTATTGACTTTCGGCCTAAATCGGGTCAATTATCTTTAATTTAATTTCTCTATATTCAAAATTAAAAAAAAAAAATTTGAAAAAGGACATTTGTGTTAGGCCCTAGTTTCGTATCCTTGGTCTCATAATATAATTATAAGAAAAGAGAACTTTTTGAAGCCCAAACAATTTCAAAACTAACAAGTATGAGCGCTATATTCGGCTTTGCCGAATCTTGTATACCATTCATATTGATCTCAGAACATGCCTGAAGTTTACTTACAGTAACAAATTTAATTTACAGCCAATAAACTATTAATTACAATAAGAGGTTTCAATATATTAAAGTTTTTTTATAAAAAAGAAGCGGCGGCTTCCTTTGAGCCGACACTAAGCCGAAAAAATCACCTGCGGCGGCGGCTTAATACATATGCTTGGAAGCCCAAAGAGCCGGCTGTCAGCCATTTGTCAGCGAAGGTCTCTGCATCCATGTTTAACAGAGTTGCCAGCTGCTTACATTTGCTACACACGTGTATATATTTTGTTCTTAAAAACTGAGGTAATCGCATTATTTTATTTTTATATAGGTCCGTAGTAAACCGATCTTGCTCATTTTAAATAGCGATTGTCTTCAGGATATTTGTAATAGTTTCACACCAATAACTGGTGTATATTACTTTATTTGTCTCCGGAAACTTGATTTCAACAGATGGACAGACGGAAATGGCTATATTGACTTTCCTATCTATAAGGATTCAGAATATATGTATATACTCAATGGGGTCGCAAATTAATAATAACAAGTTTAAAAAAAATGACAAACGGATTTATACCCATATCACTAGGTGAAGGGTACTAAAATACCACCTATTTTGGTACTCATCCATATCTTCTCAATAAAAATGATGTTTGCAATATTGTAGAGGATTTTTTGCTGCGTAAAAATAAAATGTTAGTTTGATTTAAAAAGTACCAAAATAGTATAAATTTGATCATTATTTAAATATTCGAATTTAAAAAAGGTACCCAAATGTATTAATATATTTTCGGTAGCTACCGTATACAGTTTGAATTAGGATTCCGACCTTAAAAGTTAAAAAAGGTGCCAGAATATATTATTTTATTCTTAACTCGTTACGGCCACAATTTCGAAAAACTTCTAGACTTTTTTGCATTTCTTCGTTAGTTTTCCAACCCTGTTGTTTAGTATAATTTGTGCATTTTGCTGTTGGTTTTTTCTGTGGTTTCAAAGAACTTCTAATTGCAGTGTTGCTTATGAGATTTGAAAATGACACTTTGTTTTGTATTGGGGTGTTTTGTTTTAAATTGTCACAATTTAGTTTTTAGTTTGCATTTTAGAGCAAAAGTTTGTTTGTTCAATTAGATAAAAAGTAAGAAGAATTTTCTTTTTAATTAAATAACAAGAATGTGATTAAAAGTTAAATTATTGGTTCAATGGTCTTCAATTTGTTGAATTCTTTCAAACAATTTCATCGTAAAAGTCACTCATTAAATGAAATTTTAAAATGAATATCGAAAATTGTTTGAGAATTTTTCAGAATATTATATTATTAAATTAATTTGCACATTGAAAAGTGTTTATTAAAGCATTTAACCTCTTAACAGGCGTTAACTGTGTACAGTTCGAATTTACAGTTCGAATTTACCTTCTTAAGGTTTAAGCCTTAAAATTTTTTAAACCATTTTTTCTAATATCTATCTTATCTTCTTAACCACCTGACAACCCCTTCAAACAACCTGTTTTACATTAATTAAATTGTGTGTTTTTGTTCGGTAGTATGTGTGTGTAAGAATGTGTGTATGTAGGAGTGTAAATGTTTCTTCTCTAACTGCAATTTGTGTTGTTTTCACCAGCAAACCAAATTTAATTTGCTTCGAAAACTTTTGTTAACACTACTTTGTTGGTTTACAATATTGTTGTTATACTTTTCATTTGGTTTTTACATTAAAAACAACAACATGTTTCCAATATGTACTTATGTTTACGAGAGTCTTAACAATAATCACCATCGCACCAGCAAAGGCAGCAGCAGCACCAGTAACAGCTCTTAATGACATTTTGAAACCTTTTAATCCTGAACAATGTATTGACAGAGGAACTTTTGAAAATGTTAAATATTTTTTTTTTGTTTTAAGGATGCCAAAAAATTTATTTGTTGAAAATTTCACTTGAAGTAATATTTTTATTAGATTTTTTAAAAACTCTGTTCAAACAAAGTTTTTGTTTTGTTTAAAAATTTTGTTCTTCATCGTATAGAATTTGATTGCATATTTTTTAAATAAAAGAGGAAAAAATAACTTTAAAAATGCCAAACAATTTTAAGGCTAACAAAAGAATTAAATAAAATTTTTTATTTAAAATTAAATTGTTTTGAACTGCTAATCCAAACTATGTTTGAATAAATTTCTTAAACGTTTTCCTTTAAGGACACATCACTTTCTACTAACTAATTAATGTTTCTGTTCATAAACATGTAGAGCAAAACCAAGTTCTCCTTAAACACCTTTGCAGTATATAAATCACAGACATATTTTCATTAGAAAAGTTATTTTTAAAATGCAGTCAGTGGGAAAAAAGACGCAATGTGGCGAAAATCAAAACTAACTTCTGATAAGATTTATTACCTTTCAATGTAATGAGAATTTCCAAAGGACATTTGAAGCAAGTAAAGAAAAATTCTATGAATTTTTAAAAGTACTTAAAGAAAATTTCCAATAAAACTAGAAAATAAAACTACAATGTGCTTAAGGTCAAAGTATGAGTGTAAGTAGGTAAAGCTTGAAAGTTTTTGCAAAAATGTGGTGTTAGTGTTAGTATATAATCAGACCAGATGAAAAACAAAAAAAAATATTATAAAAAGCAATTAAAACAGTTTAAGAAATTAAATGTAATGAATTTACAATTTTATTTATTTATTTCTTTAAAAATCGCTAGCAACATTAATGGCACAATACATTGCTATCAAGAATAGATATTATGTGCAGCCACTTAAAACGCGTACAAGATTTGGTTCTGTAAAAAGCCTAATAACTTGTGCGGCGATGAATTCCAAATATCCGGTGTCGTAGCAAAGCTACCACCTAGAAAGTGAAGTCTCCTGACGCAGAGTGCCAGGCATTCACATTAAGATTACATTGGCCAGTTAGAAGACCCTTGCATTTTTTCATTTAGGAAACAGAAGCCTCATAGATTGCCTTTAGTGTGAGTCATGATTCTTTTGGCCAGTTGCTGCCCCTGGGTCTCATTTAAGTAGGCAAGGAGTTCAGCAGCTGGAGTAACATCGCAAAATAGCTGCGGACGAACAAGGGGGCAGTTTGCCCTGCAGGAAGCGAGACGGTCGGCACGTTTGTTGCCCACATAGCCCGAAACCAATACCAGCATTACGTTATTGCACTCACCAAAACTCTTAAGAGTGATAACACAATCCTTTACCAGCGCGGACCTAATATCATAAGCTGTAAGGACCCTTTAAGCTATCTGGCTGTCCGCAAGAACGTAGCTACATTAAAGGCCCCCTACATTTTTTCTAACACATTCGTAGGCACATACGCATAAAGCGTAGATCTCAGTCTTAAATATCGATGGATACATTAACCAATCGCTAGGGCTATTCAGATGTTTCGACATATCGGTTTACCAGACCTGAGGTGGTTCTCAGGCTCTTTGGACCTATTGGTGCAAGTAATAAGTTTAAAGATTTTCACATCGAAGTATTTAGAAAAGATTTTTATTCTCGGAATCTCCTCCCTACTCCTAGAAATAAGATCATTAACCAGATCTTTCACTTTAATAATGTCTTTACTTAAGTCCCTGCTCTTTATAAAGTTTATATCCTAAAGTCGTATAACGCCTAAACGTGCACCTGTTGGTTACAGGCAAATGGAGCGGGGCTTTTCCACTTACAACCTCTATAACATCGGTGGCGTAGGCGTACTGACACTGGTAATACTAATACGTGCAATGCGTTGAGTTGACGCTGAACGTCCCTATCCTTAATCTGCTCAATCTTTGGTCACCCCAAAAGAGTCGCGTAGGCGATCACTGGTCTTAAAACAGTGTCAAAATACTTATTAAATACATTTGGTTGGAAACCTCATGTCAAACCAAAGAGTCTCTGACAGGCGTAGAAACCCTGATAGCCTTATCTGCTACATTCCCCCAGTGATAGTTCCATGCGAGCCCCTGGTTCAGAGTAATCTCTAGGTTCTTAGCACTATCAGATAATGCGATATATTTTCCATCCAGAGTGGGCTTCCCCGGGTTAATACGGTCAAAGACGGTACTGTTATCCCAACTACCGACCAAAATGACTATATTGACCGCGCGCCCCAAAACCGAAGCAATTTATGCCCTAGTTGTGGGACTCCTCGGGTGACCCTAACGGTTATCGACGAGTTACCGAGAGCAAAAGTCACAGCTCTAAAAGAAAGCATCCATTCCAGTCAATAATGACTGATGATCCCCTTTCTTCCCATGGCTTATTCAATCTCCTTATAAGATGTATTTTCTCCTTGTATATAGATGAAAGAATAAGGGGCAATTAATATGTCCCCCAAAGGCTTCTTGATCCGTGCAAATACATGATGAATGGCTGTCTTCATAGACCTACCCTGTCGATACGTGAATTTCAGTGGTATCTTTATTAGGTCCCCCTAAGGAAAGAGAATGAACCAAGGCTGATCAGCATGTATAACTCAGACCACTTTTATTTAACTACATACACTTGGCACACAGCCAGAGAGAAGACTTGTCTTGACTTGAATTTCTTTACAAGACATTGGACAATATCTATCCCTTTTTGTAGCAGGCAAGTAATATATCGTCATAGAAAATGCAAAACGCCCTATCTAACAAACAATTTAAAATTGGCTTTTTATAAATTATAGCCTTCAAGTATGTACATCATCCCGCAAAACTCTTTTCTTTCAGCAGCATTAAATTTGTTGATCCCTTTTAACTTACATATATGTTAAAATTTGTGTTAATTGTAAATATATTTTTCATTTACACAAAAATGCTTGCTCCTTCTAAAAAAATTTTAAATGTTAGATAGTGCGTTTTGCATTTTCTGTGACGATATGGCATTCGGGCTTGGAGATTTATAGGATAAGACCTCTTGAACAACCCATATAATACATAGAACGTTGAAGTTCATTTCACTTAGGCGTGTACCTGCATTTGTCAACCTTGGAGCCCTTCCCGACTCAACAGAAATATATTCCGAAAAGTGGGTGTCAAAAAGCAAGGCGCAAGTTTCCAGCTAACAACAACCCTTGCGATAATATGTCCCAACAACTTTTATAGATTTCGACAATTTTTTTATTAATGAAAAGTCAAGCACATTAAATTTCAGACCGTAATTTTTCCCAAGTGTAAGTGAGATGCACTTTTATAGCTTAAGTAGTGGCCACACATGTTTATATGTGCAAAAGTTAGTTTTACAACTTTTTGGAAACTTTGTTGCAAATGAAAACATTAACATGTTACTTTAAAAACAAAATTAAGAACTTTAAGAAATAAGTGCATAAAATCGAAAAGTTTTGTGGTAAAAACTCTTTTATTTTCTTTAATTAAGATAAAAATTCTTTTTTACACTTAAAACTTACACTTAACTAAAAATACTTTCTCTTTTTAAAGAAAATATTTGTTAAAAAGATTTTATTATTCTCGATTTGTTCTTTTTTAACACAAAGATAAGTAGTAAATGGCTGATTTTATTTTGATGGGTGTGAGTATTTTTAACACGTTTGTTGTGATAATTAAGTTATCATTAAAATAATTTTTTTTAATTAAAAATGGTAAATGATTTCCAGGGATGTTAAAACTTAGCAAGCAGACACTAAAAGCATACAGAGAAAATATTTTTTTTTTCAAGTTGCGTCCGAAAAGTTTTCAGTTCAAAATTTTATTTTTGTACGTTTAGATATTTAAAAAAACAGTAATTGCTTAATGCTCTAAACACAACTGGGACGAACGACGAATTTCGCACTACCCAACGAATTAGTCTGTTGAAATTCGTTGCGTAAATTCGTCAACACATTTAGAACGAATAAAAAAGCTGTGGTGGAGTGACCATATTTCTTAAAAGAGAAGCGCTAATTGAAAAAGAAAATATTAATTTAAAAAAAATATTCAAAAATATAAATACAACATTAAAAATATATTGAGTGAAAATAATTCTTAAAGTATAAAGTAACCTTTTTTAATAACAAAATAAAATATTAAAAGAAAAAAGGTTACTCTATGCCAAGTTATTTGTCGTTTGTAGGCGTAAAAAATAGAAAAGAGCAGATTACTGGGACTTCTAAGAGCTATTGTTCATGAAATTTAAAAAAAGGATTTGAAGTTCCACTCTTTTCAAATTCACATAGTTCAAGAACTAAAAGAAATGCACACATTTTTGTGAAACGATGCTTTAGCGTTTACGCTCTTCTGAAGTCACATCAACAAGCAAAACTGCCGTTACTGGCCTCAAAAACCTGCAATCCTCAGTTTAAACATCAAAACCCATTGCATTGCCCCAGGGTAACTGTTTGGCATGCCTTATCTACGTATGGGGGAATTTGACCATTTTTTCGGAAAATTCTTGAGAGGTCAGGCGACGAATGTCAACGGTAAAACGACGCATGATTTCGGAATTCTCGTTTCCAAACCTGTGAGCTCATCCATCGTCCTCTTCACACAAGTGGTTTTAACAGGATAAAACGACTGCAAACACAGCCACAGCTTCGATTTATTTGTTTTGGGAAAATTTCCTCTAAAAACTGATCAGTCGCATTGAGGACATCCAATGGCCACCCAAGTTGCCATGGATTTTTTATGGGACTTCCTTAACCAAAGGGTTTATAATGACAATATTCAATCTCTTTTGGTTTTAAGAGAAAATATTCGTTGAGAATTCAGCTCAATTGAACAAAGTTTACTGCAGCGTGTGGCGCAGAACCCAACGCTCCGTTTTGAACAGTGTGTTCAACTCTCCGGAAGATATCTGGATGATAAAGTCTTCGAAAATAAATCCGAATTTTCAATACACACAACTTTGTGTCAATTATTTTATTTAAGTTTGGAGCTATTGATCTGCCACCAAAAAAATCTGAATCGTTACACAAGTACTTGTTTTAAACTTTGTCACTTTTTTAAATTTTGTGATAAGAAATTAGGGCTCTTTAGCCCAGGTTAATGTCGAAAGCCAAAAAAGTAGACAAAAATACGTTTTTCATATTTAAGTACTTTTTGAATTTTTGAGATAATGGGTCTTGAGTTATAAAATTGAAGAATTATAACCCACATTAAGGTTAAAAGAGTAGATAAAAGGTACCTTTTTGTGTTTTTGGTACCTTTTCGCATTTTTTAGGTAAAGTTCTGATTTTACCAATATGATATTAAGAATTATGAACCTATTTTGAGGTCAGAATAAAATAGACAAAAAGTAAATTATTTACAAAATCTGGTACTTTTCTCCATTTTTTTAAGTTAAAAGTTTTAAATATGAAAAAAGAACCAGTAACCAATATTAAAATGAGAATCCGCAAAGTAGAAAAAAGTTGTTATTTTCCTCTTTGCATTTTTTAGGATTATGTGTCTTGAGATATAAAATATAGAACTATTGAACCAGATTGAGATCGAAAGTCAGCAAAGTTAATTAAAAGTACTTTTTCTTATATTTGCTACTTTTTTGCATTTTTTGAGATTATGAGTTTTGATATATGAAATTAAGGACTATTCACCTCAATTAAGGACAAAAGAAAAAAGCCAATAAAAAATTTTTAAATTATGTAAGTACAACTGTAGTTTGATTTTATTTAAACTGGTAGTTGTCAGCTTAATGCTGTAGTTGCTAATAAAATTTCCGGCCACTAAGGACATAAACTTACACGTAGAAATATAACCAGACATACACGTTTTTGTCTAAACACAAATACTTATGTATGTTTTTATGGTTATACTCATCATCAAATTAAACTTTGTCTTTAAACTTTTTCGAATTCGTTTCTAAACAGAAACAGGGAAAAATTTTAATGGTTTTTGTTGTTAGTTCATCAGCAATTTGTAGGTGTTTATTTTTCACTTTATGCATGTGTTAGTAGTTGTCGTTATGTTGTGCTGATATTGTGGTTAAATAGTTAGAAATAAAACTCTAATTAGATTTTTTTTCTAAAAAAAAAACTTTTATATATGATCTTCTTAATTTTGTATTTTTTTTCTATTATTTTACCGCAAAGAAACTATTTGGCTGCTTAAGTAAACATTAGATGATTATATGGGAAAAACGTGTTTTAAATATTTAAAAGTTTTACACCGACTGATTGCTAGACTAGCTGTTGGTTGATGTGTGATGTTTTTTTAATGAATAAAAAATTCAAACTAAGTAAATTAGGAAAATAAATAAGATTTGGGATTGGAAATTAAAAAAGTTTCGAAAGTACATTTTTGAGGAAAGGTGGGACTTTTAAATTAAATTCAAATCTTAAATTTTTTTACTGGATACTTTAGTCCGTATGCAACTGAAGGTTATATTTTTGGGTATATATGTCATTTACGTTGTTTTTATTTCTGATTATTATTAACAAAATCATAATTTTTCTTTTAAGACTTATCTTATTATTATTTTACATGACACCTACATAAAAAATATGCTATTTTGCTTAAAATTTAAATTTATTTTGTCTTAGTAATAAAACGATAATAAGATTAAAATAGATATAGTTAATTAATTTTTACACAATTTCATCATTGTTTATTGTTTTGGTTTGAAAACAAATTTTAATTAAATTTATCGATTTGTAATATTTCAAACAAATACTAACCCGACAGTTCCAAAAGATTTTTAATAATTAGCTAGAAGTGAAGAAAGAATTTAAGGTTTATTTTTTTAAGATGCCGAAGTTATTTTACATTTGTTTATTGTGGGTGTAAGCAAACACTAAGAAGCACGTCGTTGCCACTAAGATTTTAAATTTGCCCTGGTATTTCCGTACTTTAAACAAAACATCATTTAAGCTTTAAGAAGAGTTGTATAAATAAAAGGTTTAAAGGTTACTTAATTGTCACTTTTGTTAAATTTAACTTTAGCTTCAATGCGCTTTATAAGCAATATGTAAAAGTGGCTAAAGGTTTCTCCTGCCCCAACTTATTGCAAACTTTTTGAAACTTAAAGAAAGCAAAATTACTTCAGGAATTCTTTGAAATGCTTTTTTACGGCAAACGGATTGTAAAAATCTTAAAGATATAATAGGAAAGGAAGCATATTCCAAAACACTTTTTAAGTTTAAAAAAGATTTTTTAAACGAATTTTTCATGAAAATTTAATATATGAGATCCATTGAAAATTTAAGTTTTTATTATGAATATACTCTAAAGAAAATTAAAAACAGGTAAGAATGTTAAAGTAAGTCATTCTTACCAGTCGCATACTCTACATCACATGTTATTTTATATTAAGTGCCGCTATATGCACAAAATGAACTGATTATCAGGTAAAAGATGGGCGATGCAGTCAACAATGGATTAATCTCCAAAAAATTTAGTTCAATAATTTCATCTTAAAAACGACTTATGCAGGTTATTGTCTATTTGCAATAAATGCGGTTATGAAGAATTTTACTTTTTGGATAAGGAAACATTAAAAGGAAAAACCATTTTTATTATTTTTTTTTGCTGGTGAGCGGGGGGCATGAGTGGTGTTGATGAAACTAAGATTGCTTTTGATTGGAGGAAAACAATTTTGTGAAAAAAATTCGTTTTGGATTGTGTGGATGGAGGGCGGTGGACTTTGTAAATTTTGTTAATAATTAAACTTTTTAAAACTGTTTATCTTATTTTATATTTTTGTGTATTGGATCACAATTAGAAAAAACAACCTAGAGTACTTTTTCGGCTTAACCAAATTGTATATACCCTTCACATTCGTTTTTTTTTGTTTACCCAGCCATCTAATCTAGGCAAGTTGTTTTCGAGACGTAAATATTTTTATAGGTTTTGGTGGGCTTAAAGTACATACCTCTTATAGTTTTCGAAACAAATATCTAACATTTGATTATTTGTGTTGACTTCCCTACTTTTAAGGATCCAGAATATATATAAATTATGGGGTCACAAACAGATATAAGACATATTACAAACAAAATGACCAACCTATATATACCCCTACCACTATATAAAGGGTATAAAACAACAATCACACAAACACATACACACTTTGGCTCTAAAAAACAGAAAACAAATTAAGCAAAAACAATATACACGTATTTTAGGTACAAACTTTGCAATGTGCTCTTGCAACACGTTAATGATTAATGATTCACACCAACCATAAACAACGATTTACATTTTGAAACCACCATCAATGTTACCATTCAATATCAAGCAATGTTGATATTTTCAAAACCTCGGATGCAAAATAAAATGAAACCATAATAATTTTTTTCTAATATTTTGTAATTGAATCTTCGCTTAATCGAGCAAATCTTAAAACTAAGTAAATAATACTAGTCCAGTCAGTACCAGACTAAAGTTTAAGTTCTCACAATAGAATTAATTAATTTTAAAGGTTTCATCTAAGCGTAGTATTATCCCTTCTTTTTAGGCGGGTGTGCCCACTATGTTGCAAGATGCTTCGAGCGAATTTTTATATGTTTCCAGCTTATTTAAAAACTTTTCCATATGACTTAATATTTCGCATTTTTTGTATAGTAAAAGTTTACATCCATTTGTCAGTGGATTTGAGCAGCTTTAGGTTTCATATGCTTCAACTTCACATCTATATAAGATTTCCATGTAAGGCTTCGATTAAATCGTTAAGACACCATATGGTTTTAAATACCGATTAGGGAGCACGTTTCCTTACGTAAAGTAAAAGCTACATGGGCACATTTTTGCTCATTTATTTTTATTCCCAATATCTTAACCCATTTTTAACCATAAACATAGCTACAAGCTATGCACCCAACAATGAAACATACGCGGTTGCAAAACATGTTTTAAAGTTTGTACTTAGCATGTGATACGATGTCCATCTATTGTATTTGAAAGAGTGCCAAGAGTGAGAGTAAACTATAATTATTAAATCCCTTTCATAAAAACAGTCTTCACCTTATTTTGCGTTTGAATTGTTAAGCATTCATACGTCCAAACATACATACAGAAACTTAATGAGTGTTTATGAACTTCTATATGTATGTTTAACATCATCACCAGTTGGTTTCATTTGTTTTTTTTTGTATGGTAATTCTTCCAAAAAACTGGGAAAACTGGGGCATTTGCAGGGCTTTGCCTATGTCTAGGTCCAAGATGAGCCAAAGTGAACAAGTTTTGCTCATTTTAAATGTCGATCATCTCAGGGATATTCTCAATAGTTTGGCACCAACTCCTGTACCGTAGTACTTTAATTGACCCCAGAAACTTGATTTAAACTGACATACAGATGAACAGACAGGCTTGGCTAAATGGAATTCCCTATCTATAAGGATCCAGAATGTATGTACTTTATAGGGTCGGTAATGGATAATAAAGAAATTTCAAACGGAATGACAAACTGATATCCTTATAACTATTGGAAGGGTATACAAATTATTGATTCTGTTAAATGTTTTACTGATTTCGGTCCTAGTTATAAACAAAATTGTAAGATGAGGTAAACAATTTTATTAGAAGTGTTTTTTTTGTGCCTTAAACAGTTGTATACAAAGAAAATATTCGTACGACTTTAGTAGACGTTACTGAAGCTAACTTAAATGCATTTAATTCTAATTTAAATATAAGCATCCGAGTGATGTATATTTATTAAAATACCTAGATGTTGAATTAAATTTTATTTAATATTTTTTTCTATATTTAATTTTGTTTTGAAGAACTAAAACTGCAGGGCTTAAATCCTTTACAAATAAACATATTTAATTTTACATTTAGATGTTGTAAACGCGATAATAATTGTTTATTAGCTTCTATGTATGTGTGCATATACCCACCAATTTAAATTGGTTTGTTATAAAAATAAAAACAACAATATATATATATTTTTTATGTGTTGGGATCATTGTAATCCAATTACAAGAATCTTTTGTATTCAACTGTTTTTTTTTATTTTGCAAACTTGAAAATATACATATTTATTTGCAGTGTAGGTGCCATAGACAATAAACAGCAACAGAAAAATGTTAAAACAACTTACGATTCCATACAATTTTACACACAAATGCATTTCTTTTGTTTTATGATTGGATTTTATTCCATTTAAATTATCACTTTAACATCAGCGAATGGATACGGGAGAAAGCGAGCTGCTCTGTATGTGTAGAGTTGGTGAGATAAGAGTGTATGTAAACAAACAAACAAACATATGCATGAATGTTTGAATGTATGAGTGTACATTTATATGTTAATTTTTTGGTACAACAAAAGCATAAAATTCCACAGAAATAAGATGCTGTTAATTTAGTTTAAATTTTGTTATTTGCAGCACCAAAGAACCACCTTTACCACCAACAATAATAAAAAAATATAAAATTAACTAAGAACGGAGAAAAAAGTACTAAATTTGTAAAATTGGTGAAATTAGAAAAGTTTTTATTTCTTAATTTTTTTTTGTATCCAAATACAAGCCTCTGTAGTTCACTAGTTGTATTTAAAATCATCCTGGTGCTGAAAAAATATATATTTTTTATTTTGACTTGAAAATATTTTACTATTTTACTATAAAATTCCATAAATTTATAAAAAATGTTTACCGACCAACAAATTTTTCTTGGTTTTTAATTTCCAGCGCTAATTGTAGGGCTGTTGAGAGAAAGAATTATGAAATATATTTGTTGCTTTTGTAGTTTCATTGCTGGCAATTAAATTACTTGCCACTACTTTTTTATGATGTTTGTAGTTTTTGACGGTTGGAGCAAAGAAACGCGTAAGAAATTAATTTTATGCGGTTGTTGCCACAAACAATAAAACTTTTAAACACAAAAATAATGTAACTGATATAACAAAAGGCAGATAAGGAAAGTATATGAAGCATACCAGTGCCAGATCAAGTTCTTTTATCTATGTTAACATGAAGCAAACAATTTTATTACAAAAATAAATTATAATAACATAACAACTTGTAACACTGACATCTTGGTAAAATATATTTTACCAAAGAAAACTAAACTTAGCTCTAATACATATACTCGAATACTAAATGACGCTTTAACTATTTATGTCTGTCAAAAAAAAATTAATAAAACAGAAATAAAAAAGGAAAATAATGCCGAAAGATTTTTAACCGGGGACTTACAGCCATGTTCTACCCAATATTACAATTTGTGTTAT
Source organism: Melanophora roralis (assembly GCA_963583895.1). Lineage (NCBI taxonomy): Eukaryota > Metazoa > Arthropoda > Insecta > Diptera > Rhinophoridae > Melanophora > Melanophora roralis. Next base: position 20,672,626 of record OY757190.1, on the reverse strand, counting down.
ATGAAATACTACATGAAAAAAATAAGCAGATTTAGATGGCTTTCGAAAGACCTCTGTTGCCAATGATAAACAGCAGAAGCTCTGCCCACTCTTCAAATTTTTTTTTAAATAAAAATGATAAGAGTTTTACTAAAGATTCGTATGAATTTTATAAAGATTTTGGCAAGATTTTGGTGGCAAAATAATATTTTTAAAAGCGTTTATTTGAAAAAGTAATAAACGGTGCATAAGGAAGGTAGCGCCGTTGAAATTATCTATTGTGCGAATTTGTCAGTCACAATGTCGCAGTGGTCGAGTGAGCATTGCGCGTTTGCTATGGAGACATTTTTTTAAAGAAAGGATTCTTATGTAATTGTTGGTCGACAATTTGGTTCAAAACGGCGAAAACGTGATGACCGGAGTGTTAATTTAATTCGTTCATGGGTATAGAGATTTTGCGCAACTGCTTCGCCTATGATTGTCCCCCGGCCAGGGCCCAAGTCGATCTTTGAGAACTCCCGAAAATATTGAAGTGGTTAAAAGCAGTTTACGAGAAAATCTGCGACTATCAATACAGAAAGAGCAGCCTCACTGGGACTTTCAAGAGCAATTATACATGAAATTTTAAAAAAGAATCTGAAGCTCCATCCTTTTAAAATTCAAATTGTTAAAGAACTAAAGGAAGTTACTAATTTACGCAAAAGTTTTTGTAAAACAATGTTTTTACACTGTAAATGCCATTATTTTTGGAGCAATGAGGCTCATTTTCACCTAAGCGGTCACGACAACAAGCAAAATTGTCGTTTTTTGCCTCCAAAAATTTGCAGTTCTCGGCTTAAATATCAAAAACCATAGGTGACTGTTTGGGGTGCCTTATTCACGTATGAAATATTTAAACCATTTTTTTTGAAAGGTCTCAAGACCAGGTAACAAGTATCAACGGTGAAAGTTATCGACGCATGATAGCGGACCAACAAAAAAAACTTCTGCAGATTTTGAAGGAACAATGGACCTTTAAATATTTGCTTGGAGCGTAAGAGGGTCACACTTTTTCCCAGTACACAAAGAAAATGCAATTAGCACTGGCTGGTCGTCTTGCGTATTTGGCAAAACCGCTCTCTAATATTTATCTGTTATCCTCCCCAAAAGGAGTCTACAACCGTTCCCCTAAAAGTAAAACAGAAACCTCGTCGTTACTTAATTGTCAGATTTCCACTTAATTTTGGAGACTCTACACGAAGTGCTGTTTACGTAGGACCTAGTGCACTGCCTAGAATTCGATTTGCCATCTTCTTTAATTTTCACCCATATGTGGGACAGCGAGCTGCTCAGAATCACTCTTGGTTTTTGTAATTTTTGGAAAGAGAACCAGATTTGCTTTTTTGGAGCTTAGACTCAGCCTTACTTTCTTTGCGTTGGGCTTAAATTTGACTATACGGTACCCCCATTACATGCAATCACTTAATAACACTTAGAACTCAGGGTACCAATCGGATATGAAGGTGAAAAGTAAAAATAATAATAATAATATTTCTAGCTCCAACTTGTTTAACTATTTGACACATTTCAGAGCTGTAAATCTAATCACTAACAAATGATAAGGAGTGAAATAACCATCAGCTCAACAAAAAATCAAAGGATCCAATAAATTTTCAATTAATTATGGTTACAGGTAAATTGCTCGTGCATAAAAAAACTAAGTTACAAGCAAAATGACAATCAATTATGTGACACAGAAAAGGTCGTAGCAGATATCAAGTAATTAAAAAAAATATTTGGCAAGTGCACCCTAAAATATTTAAATTTAGTTAACTTTTACATTTAAAAAATATTCAAAAACCCACTCAAAGCTTAAAACGAAGTCGCCGTTAAAAAAACATTTGCACTTCTATTGTTTAGTTTTCTTGTTTTCTTCTTGAACTTTTATACATTAAACAAACTAAACTATGCAATAAACAAAGGAGTCATAGTGCAGAAAATTGGAAAAAAATAATTAAAAACAAAACTAAATTAAAGTATGCCATTAAATTTATAGGGTTTGTTGTTGGTTAAGTTTGTCTATATGCATTTCGTTGGTTCTTACACCAACTCATCAGTAGACTTCAACCACCCAAATTCTTAAAAAACTCATGAATATTTTCTGTCTTTATATAATAATCTCATCAAACATTTAGTAATAACCAATGGTTATTCAAATGTAAGGGGAAAAAGAAAATCAAAACAAGCGAATAGCGAATAATGGTTTGTTGGATTCTTAAAAAAACTTGAACGTTTTGGTTTTTTATAGTAATTCTCATTTTGTTTGATGAGATTATTATATAAAGACAGAAAATATTCATGAGTTTTTTAAGAATTTGGGTGGTTGAAGTCTACTGATGAGTTGGTGTAAGAACCAACGAAATGCATATAGACAAACTTAACCAACAACAAACCCTATAAATTAACAAGAAAATTGGGATTAAATCCTAAATAATTTAAAAATTGTGTTGTTTAACAACAAGGTTTTGTTTTCGGTTGCCCCTCAATACATTTAGTAATAACCAATGGTTATTCAAATGTAAGGGGAAAAAGAAAATCAAAACAAGCGAATAGCGAATAATGGTTTGTTGGATTCTTAAAAAAACTTGAACGTTTTGGTTTTTTATAGTAATTCTCATTTTGTTTGATGAGATTATTATATAAAGACAGAAAATATTCATGAGTTTTTTAAGAATTTGGGTGGTTGAAGTCTACTGATGAGTTGGTGTAAGAACCAACGAAATGCATATAGACAAACTTAACCAACAACAAACCCTATAAATTAACAAGAAAATTGGGATTAAATCCTAAATAATTTAAAAATTGTGTTGTTTAACAACAAGGTTTTGTTTTCGGTTGCCCCTCAATACATTTAGTAATAACCAATGGTTATTCAAATGTAAGGGGAAAAAGAAAATCAAAACAAGCGAATAGCGAATAATGGTTTGTTGGATTCTTAAAAAAACTTGAACGTTTTGGTTTTTTATAGTAATTCTCATTTTGTTTGATGAGATTATTATATAAAGACAGAAAATATTCATGAGTTTTTTAAGAATTTGGGTGGTTGAAGTCTACTGATGAGTTGGTGTAAGAACCAACGAAATGCATATAGACAAACTTAACCAACAACAAACCCTATAAATTAACAAGAAAATTGGGATTAAATCCTAAATAATTTAAAAATTGTGTTGTTTAACAACAAGGTTTTGTTTTCGGTTGCCCCTCAATACATTTAGTAATAACCAATGGTTATTCAAATGTAAGGGGAAAAAGAAAATCAAAACAAGCGAATAGCGAATAATGGTTTGTTGGATTCTTAAAAAAACTTGAACGTTTTGGTTTTTTATAGTAATTCTCATTTTGTTTGATGAGATTATTATATAAAGACAGAAAATATTCATGAGTTTTTTAAGAATTTGGGTGGTTGAAGTCTACTGATGAGTTGGTGTAAGAACCAACGAAATGCATATAGACAAACTTAACCAACAACAAACCCTATAAATTAACAAGAAAATTGGGATTAAATCCTAAATAATTTAAAAATTGTGTTATGCCATTAAATCTTAGTTTTGCAGTTGTTTCAGAAAATAAATATGATAAAATAACTTCCTTAGAAAACAATTATTTTCATAAATGTTTTGCACTTAAACATATATTTAATCATTTCTTTCTTTCGCATTTTGTACTGGCTCTTTAAAATTATTTGTACTACGAAAAAAATGTTTAAAGTTCCTTGAAAAAAAACAGAATTCCAAATAAAAACATAAATATTCGCTGCTGCTTTTTTTTCGTAATATTGTTGTGAGCGTTATCACTCGAAAGATACAAAAATTATTTATTGTCGTTATAAATTTTCTTTAAATTTTCTGACATTTCTTTTTTCAATGACCAGTTTATAATTTTTTTTCCAAAGTATGCGAATTTCTTGGAATTTGTACTTTAGTTTTTATGTTTTTTTTTCGTTTTTAGTTGAAAGTTTTTAAAGTGGAAGAATTCATCATACTTTTACAGAGATAATTGTTTATTTTTGCTGTGGCGTATGAGTGATATTTTTTTATTTATTAATATTTGTTTATGACTCATACGCAGTAAGTGGCAAATTGACATTATTTTTATTTTGCAAAAATTGCAAAGTAATAGTGACCGATAGAAAACTGTGACGGGTGTGACTTTAAAAATTTATTTATGTTACAAAGTTTTGTATTTAATATCATGACAGGTGATGCAATTTTATTAAAACGTAAAAACGATACGAAACGAATTATTTATGTTTTTCTAAGGCTTTTAATATCTATTATACGTAATTTCAAGTTTTTTTAACAAAAAAAAAAAAACTTTCATCAGATGTTTTTAAATTTATTAACGAATTTTAAAACACGTAGAGCAGCCATTGACATGAAAAAATGTTCAAATATTTTAAAGAAATATTTTAAGCTTTTAACTTTTGATTTAAATTATTGTTTTTAAAACAAATTTTTGCTTTTTTATTTTTTGACATTAAGACAAACTTTTGGTTTTTACTCTAGATAAAGTTATTTTATTAATTTTCTTTTTTTTATAAGAAGAATTAAATGTTTTTCCGTTAATGTTAAAATAAACTTTTTTTGTAAAAAAGCTGGTTTTTTTAACCGATACTATCCCAGTAGAATGCAGTTTCTTTTTCATTTTTAATTTCTTTTTACTCACAAGAAATTATTATTTCCAATTCAAGTTTTAAACAAAAAAAGCCAAAAGGTTCGTTTAAAAATGCTTTTTATAGGGTCCCTGCTTATTAAGCGCATTTAAGTTTACAGAAAAATAGAAGTGCGAATTTCTTAAAAAAATTAAATATGCGAAAAGAATTAAAAAACAGGGACTGTAAATACGAGTACAAACTATTTTCTAACTTTCAAGAAGAAAAGTATGTACAAGTAAACATCAAATTGATGGTATTAAGCTACATATTTGACTATCAACTGCTTTTTATATTTTTAAAAATTAATTTTTCCTAGAAATAATATCTTTTTATTTTTTTTATCAAAAAATAATAGTATTTTTTTGATTTATATATTTTTGCAAAATTTATTGTTTTAATAAATTTAAAAGAAAAGAAAAAGTGTTGCCATAAAATTAAAAGTGGCGTGCCGTAAGTTTCATGTGCATAGGAAAAGAATGGATCTTAAAATGATAAATATTTTATTAAATGTCGGAAATTATGTATGAATTAAAATATCAGATAAATGTCCGCCTCTCTTAGCCTCACAAATACAAGCCCTTTTGAGCACATTTTGCATTATATTTTCACACATTTCACGCGATGTTTTATTAATTTCATAAAGAATATTTTATTTGAGTTGCTCCAGCGTTTTTGATTAGTTTACATAAACCTTCCTTTTCAGATTTCCCTAAAAAAAGGAATCCAGAGCAGTCAAATCAGGCTACCGTAGAGGCCAATCAACATCTTGAAAAAACTTGTTGTGGAAAGAGCTCTCGCAGCAATTCCATTGTAATCCTGACTACATGCGATGTTGCACCCTCTTCTTGATAACACGTGTAAACCAAGCCCAAATCACAATATCTCTCCCATTAACAGTTAATGTTACACCAATTTTAGTTTCAAAAAATTAAGGTCCAATGATCCCCCTAGACCAAACTGCACACCAGACTGTCACTTTTAATAGATGCAAAGGTAGCTGATGCATAACTTGAGGGCTTTCTGTTGTCCTGAACCGACTATTATGTTTATTCATATATCCGTTCAAATAAAAATATTCTTCGTCACTCGTTATGATTTTTCATAAAAATTGCCACAGTAGTCGATGATTGGTTTTAATTAAATGTTTCAACGATTAAAACAAGTTGGCTTACCGACAATTTTTACATAATAGATTTGCCGCGTCTCTACTTCACGACTGCCAAATATGAACTGTCAAGACTAATGTTTGCGAAAATGGCTGCAAAACAAAGTAGTATACCTTGCTGGCGGGCACCCGTTTGTATTTTTTACAAGAAAAAAATTTTTTAATTCAAACTTAAATTATTTTTTGATTGAATAAAAGATATTTATTACCAACATTCGAATAAAAAATATACACTGCTGACGAGAAGTGTTTCAAAAATGCATTCCACTCGGCTTGTGTAGGGAAAATTACTTTTTAAGTATTATTTTTCAATAAAAATATTATTAAAAACGTGAAATGAAAAGCCTGTTAAGGAAAGTTTTAAAAATTTATGAAAATTGCTATCATTTTATTGATTTTTAATGGAAATAACAAAAATCACAAATAACTATTATATTTTGGGAAAAAATTAAAATTCAAAAGTAATGGTTATTTCTTGATATAGACTTTTTTCCAAAATTATTACGGTCCCTTTAAAAAATGCATAAAAAGTGCTTAAAAAGTTGAAGCAAAAACGATCTGTTAACTATATTTCAACCTGTTTTTTCTCATATCTTTACCTTAATTCTTATCAACTCTAAAGTCAACAGAGGGTTGCTTGTAGCTTAGATTGTTCCTTCTAGTAACTAGCTAACGCTGCGTATGAGTAATTTATTGTTGCTTTGCATGCTAAGTTCAATAATTTTACTTTTAAGGTTATACAGAGAAATTTAATTAAAAAAAGGTGAAGTCTTTAGCCCTGTTAAAATATCAAACTAACCAATATACACTGGCGAGCAAAAGCGAGTGCATGTTAAAAAAAATGTACTTAAAATAATATAAAATGGTAAATAATACATTGAAATTTATGAAACTTTCAGCAATTGCTCCTCATTATACAATCAAAAAGAAAAATGAATACCCAATCAAATGATAAAAAAAAACGAAAGAAAATTAAGTAAAAACTTATGACAACATCATTGACTCAGTTTTGCACGTTTTGGTATAAGTAAAGGTAGTAGATTTTAGATCTCTGTACAAATATTTTTTTACCGTTATATTAATGATGCTTGTAGTTTTCGTCTTCTTTTAGATGTTAGTATTGTGGTATGCAGTTGGTTTTTTTTTTTTATCATTAATTGGAACTATAAAAATAAATAAACCACAAAAATGAGGAAAATCAGCATAGAAATTGAAAATAGTATAGTAGCTTTGACTGAAAGTGGACATTCATCGCGAGTTATTGCTGAAAAGTTAAAAGTGAGTCAACGCACAGTAATTGTGGTAAGAAAACGTAAAAATGTTCCTTCTATGCCGAATAGTGGAGGTCGCCCGAGATTGTTAAAAGATTCAGAGGCCCTATTAATGGTGCGAGAGATGAAAAAAACGCTTTGAAAATACCCAAACAAGCTGCTAGTATATTAAATAAACACGTGAGTGAATGGACTGCTCGGAGAGCGCTTCACAGAATAGGTTTAATGGCAGCTGTTAAAAAGAAAAAGCCAGCTCTATCCGATAAAAAAATGTAAAAGCATGTCTTGAATTCTGCAAAAAACATAAGCATTGGACCATAGAGGATTGGAAACGGGTTATATGGCCCGATGAAACAAAAATTAATCGCTTTCAATCTGATGGTAAGGAACACTTCTGGAGCAGACCTAATGAAGCTATTCAAAAAAATCATGTGAAACAGACGGTAAAGCATGGCGGAGGGAGTTTGATGGTTTGGGGCTGCTTCACCTGGTGGAATTTAGGACCTCTGGTAAAAATTAATGGTATAATGAAAAAAGAGGGCTACCTTCAAATTCTTCAAACACATTTAACTGATTTTGTGGACCACAGCGCCTATCCCGAGGATAAAATTATTTTTCAACAGGACGGAGACCCTAAGCACACAGCAAAAATTGTTCAAAATTGGTTGTCTGAGCAAAAATTTGAGATGATGAAATGGCCAGCACAAAGTCCAGACCTAAACCCAATTGAAAATTTGTGGTCTATTTTAAAGAGGAGACTAGGACAACACAATCGAGCTCCGACTAGCATCGAGGAACTTTGGAGCCGCGTAAAGATAGAATGGGTAAATATTCCAAGTGAATTTAAGGAAAATTTGGTGGAAAGTATGCCTAAACGCATGAAGAATGTAAGAAAAAATAAGGGGTTATGGATACCGTACTAAAATGAATACCCTACAGTAGCCCCATGGAAACGTGCAAAACTGAGTTAATTGAGTTACGTTATAGTTTTATATTGAAAGTTTTTGTTTTTGTTCTGCTATTAATCAAATGAATACACATATTTTTTGTTATTATAATAAAGATTAATTACTAAAAGTTTTATGAAATTTCATAATGTAGTTATCATTTTACGGCATCTTAATTAAAATTATGAATAATATGCACTCGCTTTTGCTCGCCAGTGTAGATATGAGACTTATGCGAATATGTCATTATTAAAATTATTTAAGTGAAATGTGCTTTTTTAAGTAATTATCAGATATAACTATTTGTAATAAAACACTTTTTCAAAGCATTTAAAAGGTTTAAAGATTAGTAAACATTTCTTATTGAAATAACTTATCGTGTTAACATATTTTTCTTACTCTACATTAACTAACCTGTATTCATGTGACAAGAAGAATGTACCGCGTATATTACAACCATTGGGATTTTTACGTTTTCCATTAAAGATTTTATTGTAATGTTCATAATTGTTTAAATTGACAGCACCATCAAATGTTAACATAATTATTTGAGGAATCTAAAAATAAAAACATTTTATATTTAACAAATAATATTGTGTAAACGTTATAATACGTTAATATTTCTTATAATTAGTTTAAAATTATTAGTTTGCTTAGCACTAACTTGAATACTTAAAATTTTCTTTTCTAAATATTATAGTATTTGATGGCGTCAATAACATTGCTTTTAAAAACATGATTTTGTAAAGAAGAAAAAAACCTTTTTCAAATGACCCCAATAACGCGGATTACTCTCATTTTTTTTATGGTTAAAACCGCAAGGAAAAAAAATTTTACGATGGAATCATAAAATATTCTTTCTTTTTTTTATTTTTATTTACATTTTTGTTTGTAAAAGCAAATAAAAGTGAGATGCACTCCAGCACTTTTGTTATTCATACAATTCTGTTAATATTGCGGCTCAATAATAACAAGGAAAAAAATCCCAAAAACTAATTCAAGAAAAGTGTTAAAAAAATATTTTTTCTTAAAATATTTATGGTTAACTGGCAAAAGTAGTTTCCATAAAAAAGTCAAGAAACGTCCAAAAGTACTAAAAATAAAATCACTCAAATGCACTTAAAGTCTATTTGAACGAGTTTTCAAGAGTGAAAGACAAAAAACAATAAAATATTTACCGAAGAAAGCCATGAATACAAATATTGTAGAAAAACCTGAAAAAAATTGAAATAAATCCCAGAGTGGGCAATGAAAACAGGGTGGCGGTTGTGTAAAATTAAAAGGGGATCTTTGAATTAATTTGACTCTAGACTTTATTTTAAAAAAGAAGGCATTTTAAAAAAATCTACCGAATTATAACGAAATATAAATAGCGAATTGCGGGAGATGCTGTTTTTTAAGATCCGTTTTAAAAAGTAAGAAGAGGGAAGAAGAAAGAAGGAAAAGTATAGATTAAAGAGGGAAGTTAAAAAGAAGGGTAAAGTTCAAAGATATGTATATGGATGAAAATAGTCCATTCGTTTAGCCTTCATTCTGTATAACACTCCTGGCTATTGATTCCAGAGTGTCAAAAGCAGAGCAAGAGCAAAAAAATCCTGGAATCTTGAAAGTTCCTGCAACAGACGATTGAAAGCAAATTCGATCTTCTGACGTAGCTACAATTTCAAGAGGGACCAACAATTTGGAAGACAGAGTCTTAAATGGCAATACCTTTGAAATACCTTAGATCAAAACTTAACTATATTATCCTTACGGATCCGTATATATGTTCACTAGACCACCTGGTCTTAGTAGCCTATTTTCGGCTGTTTCTAGATGGATCTCGAAGGAAGAGGGAGGAACACAACAGAAATGGTCAGTCTTCGTGTTACCCGGTTTTGCAACGAATTTTGTCCACCCATTAGGAACATAAGTATTGACCTACACTGGTCCCATGTCACCGTACTCGTTGAAGAGTGAAGGCAAAATATGTTGGCACGAAGCTTAAGGATTTCTGGCATTTGCGAACAACTTGTAATCTGTAGTAAATATTATTCTACTAACTGATAGTGGCTTGGCTGCCAGAGAATACCACAATGAATAAACCGCCCTGAAAATCAGTGTCTAAATAAATAACGGACCCCTGTTGGTGAAATAAGTGACCTCCGATACCAGATCTCCTCTTAAATTTGCCTGTAGACATCTTTACTTCTATAAGTTTGGAGCAGGTTATTTTATCTTCTGGGGCATTGTTCCTTAAATCCACCTGTTTTTTGACCATTCAAGCATGCAGGGAAATCCCTGAAAAACTGGTTGCCCTGAGGCAAATACACACATACTAGGCTTAAAGTTACAGAGCCATGGAAACATGGATAACCAGGACTCAGGAGATATATCTGTGCAAATCAGCTTGTGACCAACTGGACTTGATTTAAGAAAGCCTAAGTTCGGATAGTACTTAAAAATTTCAAAAACGATTTAGATATTTTCAAGAATAAAATTTTTAATTTTATAACGTGTTTTTTTCTTTCTGTGTAGGTTTCGTTTTCCAAACCTTAAAAAGAATTATCTCCAGTTGTAAGATAAGACTGTTGACATTTTACATAGAAAAATCCCCGGGCTGTCGTTTTGCTTTTGTGGTAATACTTGAGACCTGAGAAGTAGATGTGGGTTCGTTAAGGGCAACTGGTTCCACATAATCATATCTAAGTAATCGAAAAACAGTCAAAACAGCAGCTAGTTTCATGTGAAAAGCAGATATTAAAGTGGCAGTTTTACTTGGTAGAAAAACTGGCAGACATAGTGTAGAACTAAGGGCAACAGGTTATATCCCATAGCACCATTAAGATTGATGATTTATGCTTCCTATATTCTACCGAGGAACAACTTTAAATTTGAATTTCTAAGTCATTTCTACGAATAAAAACTTTCAATAAAACTATTTTAAGAACTTTTTTACTTTGGATTTTAAGTTATTGAATGAAAAGTTCAGTTCAGGTTTAAAATCACTGTATTACATTTGAACACCATTCTTTCCACTTATTTTGGTTTCTCTTATTCTTTTCAGTTTGCAAAAATGATGATAATGAAAAGCTATTGAAAACCTATTGACAAGTTTTGTTTTATTTGAGTTTCTTTCTGTTATTTTTATTGACGTTATTCAACCAGCGTTAAGAATATAGACGCGGCCCATTTTATTTTCCTTCTAAATATTTTTCTTTTGCCTTAAATGTAACAAAAATTTTACAAGTATTTTTTCTTATTTGCATAATAAAAATGCAAATATTATTTGTTGATTCATTTCTTTTGCTCTAATTTTCACCGCATTGTGCTGCTGGTTTCTTTTATTTATTTTTTCTTTATTTGCTTCAAAATGCTTTTTATTTTTAAACATTTTTCTAATGAAATTGAAAAAAAAAAATACATTTCTGTGTTTGATATTTTATGGTAATTTTTTTCTAATAGTAGATATCTTTCGCTTTTCTTGCACTCATTTTGATTTAATGATACTTTTCTAATGGATCATTTCAATAATGAAAGCAAATATTATTATTAGTTTTATTGTTGCACCCTTTTGTTTGAATTGTAATGAATTTAGTAAAGTGAAATATTATAAGTTGTAAAACGGAGATTTGTGGAAAAATTACTGAAAAAAATTATATTTTAGAATTGGAATGTAGAAACACTTTTAATGTGTCTACACCACTGGGGTTTTTTGGACAAAGAGAAGTTCCTGGTCTTCTATATTCACATATTCTGATAGCAAAGGGAGGCACAAAAAGGGGCTTAAAATAGTTCTCTAAACTTCGTCTTCCCAATCTATCTATGTATATGAGTTTAAAATCACTTAATTATACAAATAAGGAAGAAAGTGCATAAATTTTTATGCAATAATACTTAAGTAAGTATGTACATATGAATATAAGTATGAGTGCACTTAAGTACGATAATTATAACTCCACCTTAGGGAGTAAAGGCATCAGGCTAAACATTCTTCATCACTCTTATTGCTTAATCTGCAAATAATTACAATGTTTTTCACAAGTTGTTTTAAACTGAATGTTTTATTTCATTGACATTAATTATTTCATACATGACAATTAATTTCATTAAACAATCGAACATGTCTTATTTTAAACTTGTAAATGTAATAGTTTGTTGTAATTGTTATTTGTAGAATTGATAACAGTTTTAAACAATCGTTATCATCATTATAAATCAAATAACATATGTATATTTAATAGAATATATCAACTACAAAAACATTTCATTAGATACATGTATATATATTAGGGCGATATCTTCATACAAAAAAATAGCCGAGGTTATATTTACTTAGCTTGTATAGCTAAGTTTTTTAAAATAAAATATAAAATTTAGATCTTCCATCTAATTTTATTATTCAATCTTAGATCAGATTTAACAAAAAATAAAAGCAAATCGGAATAAGATTTTGCGTTCGAAATTAATACACACACTTTTTTGTTTATTTAGAGTTCAATTGAAAAAATATTTACCAAAAAGTGATTATGTTTGCAACCAGGGTACCAGGGTTCACTAAACCAGGTAATATCAAGGCTAATTCAAAAAATTTTTCCTTTGCATTTCTTTTTTGGGTTTGATCGTGGGAATGCCAAAAAAATTAAGAATTTCATGCTAAATTAAATCTTTGTAAAAGTGAATGTCATGTATGAGATTGAGTGTATATATGAGTGTACCCTGCAGGGTACACTAACCCAGGTAATGTCAAGGCAAATTCAAAAAACTCGCCTTCTACATTTTCTTTTTGTGCTTGAAAAATTAATGTCAAATTAATTTTTAAGTCAGCTGGACTCCTAATACTACCTGTAGTGTTTATATTAATAAAAATAAAATATTTTAGGGTTCGTTGTAGGTAAAGTTTGTCTATATGCATTTTATTGGTTCTTACACCAAATCATCAGTAGACTTCATTTAAATTCCTAAAAAACCTCATGAATATTTTCTGCCTTTATATACTAACCTCAACAAACGTATTGAGAATTACTGTAAACAAACCAAAACGTTCAAGAGTTTTTTAAGAACCCAACAAACCATTATTCACCATGAGCTGTTTTGATTTTCTTTTTTCCCTTTTACAATTGAATACCCATTAGTTATCAATAAATATATTTCAAACTTCATTTTGATCTTAAATATTATAATTTATATCCACATCCCTACTTTGCCAGCTCTGCTTCTAAGCAATACATTGAAATACTAAGCGGTGGAATCAATGAATAAAGTAAAACGTTAGCTGCCAACAATACAAACCTTGTTATAGATATTACCTACCAAATGTGCCGTTAAGCTCGCTTGACTCAGCTGGTACAGCAGCACAACGGTTTCAGTTCAAAGTTTGGAATATAATTGCTTTTCCTTATCACCTATAATGCTCCGAACCAACTATTGAAACAGGAATGGTTCTTCAGCCCTATCTTAAAACTGTTTTTTAAAATTTATTAATTTTTTGTCTCTCAGGTATGTCACAGAGGTATCAGAGGAGCATTAGTTTAATTTTTCTAACATAAGAATCAAATGAAAGTTAGGGTATATTACCAAAGAAATTTAGTAGCTGCCATTTTATCCTTTTTCTTGGTTAAACTTACGCCAGCGGTGTTATTATGTAATTCGATTCGAATTAAAAATTTTTCAAATTCGTACAAATTACGAAGTTCGATTTTAAAAAATTTATTTACGACCTTTTGGAAATTAAGTTTTTATTTTTTAATAAAAATTGAAGTTTATAGAACGTTTTCGTAAAATTTGAAGGTGCCACTATTTTGAAATTCGGTATCAGTTGATATATTCCTTAAATTATTACATAATGCCCTTAAAATCAAAAATTTTTTTCGAAAGATTTTCGATTCAAATCGAATTTTTAAGAAATTTAACCTTTAGAATTTTTTGTATGTATAATTCGGGTTTTACAAATTTTTCAGCTCCTGTTCTATAAACAATGAAACAAATAATACAAAGAACAAGTGTCAAAAAAAGCGAGCGCCGTTCTCAAAATTTGACACATTGTAAAATGAGTACCACTCTAATATGTATGAAAATCGTTACCAAATATTTACAAAAAAAATCTGTTTTTAACAAAAGGCAAAACTATTGCACAACACAAAAACATATCTTAGCAACAAACTGCCATTACAAGTATTAACAGGTTGCGTAAATGCAAAAGTGCAAACACAACAGTTTAAACTTCATAAAGGAACAAAGTGCAAACTCAAAGAAAATAAAAAAATTACATTTTTAATACCAAATTCTCAATAATATTTTATTTAATTTTTTTTGCTTTATTTTTATATTAAATATCCGTTTTCTTTTGTTGTTTGCATCCGAATGTGTTTGGCGGAAAGTTAATATACAACAATGGAAAAATATCTTTTAACATAAAATTGTTGCTTTAAACTAACAAATAAGTAAAACGAATCAATAAGATAAAAATGTATACAATTGGTTGTCGATAGGAAGTGAAAAAGGAAGATAATAATATATATGGAGACAGTGCAGTAGTTATCTGCAGTTGATAGTTCATTCATATATTCAAAGCAAATTAAATTATTTTAAAACTGTAAAAGTTAAGAGTCGATCATTAAAAAGTCATGCTGATTGATTTTTTGATTTCGAAAATTTATTGGATTAACATCAACTATATTTGGTTCCAAGAAGACTATGAAACTTCCAATAAAGCGCGCTGAGCAGTAGATTTAACTAGTGAACCATTGCCTCTTGATTACTTTGTGGCTTTGGTCCATTGGCTTATGCTGTCAAATAACCAACCCTGAAATCAGTCAACCTTAGTGCCATACGGCCAGATATATTTTAAACCGTAGTCAAAAACTGAAGCCATGGAGCAGACCGTGTAACTTGTAGCCACGGTGAAAATAATATTTGAGAAATAAGTGGAAAGAAATTTAATTTCAACAATATCTTTGTTTTAGCTTTTTTTTAAAGTTATTATGCAGCAAAAATTATATCCTATATTTTACGGTGTTGCTCCGGGCAAAAATTTATGAAAATCTTACTTCTTACTTAGGCAGAGTTCTGGGGACAGAATCTAATACAGAAGTTCCCTGCCATTCTCAAAAGGGGGCTTGTTCCTTTTAAAACAATGTTAAAAGATTTTGCACAATTTTTGTAGACACTGAAATCTCTAACTCCATTTGTATAAAATAGGCTGAGACATGTCATTGTGAATGCATTGCAATTTTCTGCACAATATTACGTTTCTTCGTATTTGGAATTGGGAATAAAAACGAGAAATTTATGATGAACTTAACATTTTATTGTCTGAATAAACAAAAGGTACTGTTAAAAAGGTACTAAAAAAAATTAAAGCTACGCCCTTTTTATATTAAGCCAACGATATATTTAAACGGGTGGTTCACCCCATAAAAGGCCTAAATGAGAGCGCCCGAAGACAGCTAAAGACGATAAAAAGGTAATCACTGTTTCAACCGAGGAACACCACAAGCTAAACTATTGAAGTCAACTTAAAACAGCTATTGATGCAACAAGGGCAAGAGCTGCCAAGGCATTGCTACAGCCCAAATATTGCGGTTAGGCCCGAATGGCAAAACACAGACCTCAATTGACGTATAACGAACGCAATTTCTCTACAGAATTACAAAGAATATATCTGGTAGCTTTCCCTCTAATGCGTACTCATTATAATATCCAGCGGAGTTGGATACCGACATTTTTCTTCAGTGTAAATTCGATGCCCATACGATCAGGAGTGAAGAAAACGTGCTTTTGTTGTGGTTGGTTGTGGATAACTTCAGCCGGGAGCTACTCAAGGCTAATCCTGCTGTCAATGCAAATCTCATACAAGCCATTATTAAAGACTTCTAGGGCTCGACTTACTACTGTTGAAACTAAATATAAGACCTGTTATTGAAACGCAAAAAAAGGAAGCCTGACAGAATGTGGAAGCGGAAGAAACGTTATCCTACCACCTATGATAAACAACGAACCCTTCCATCATTCATGCAAAATTGTTTTACAATATCACCTCGACTACGCAAAGAACTAGACGGACTTAAAGCTTATTGCTTTTGCATTGATCCTGGTCTCAGCTTCCGCAACATCGTCGAGCAATCAGCGAATTGGCATGCCCCCTTATATCTTACATGGTCCAGACCAGACCATTTGGCGGGCTCGTGGATCTTATCAAAACTTCCACATGCAGTGTTCAACAACCGGCTACTGGGTAGAAGTTTCAGCGTGAACACAGGTGTTCTTCAAGGCTGTGCTCTGTTGCCGCTGCTGCTGAGAATAGACATTACATGGGAAATATGGGGCATTTGGAAGACCTGCCTGCCCTATGCTAACAACATATATCTGCTTACTTATAATTTTTGAATATGAAATACTAACGCCCTAGCCTAAGCCGCATTAACAGCTTGACGTTTAAAATCAACAAAATTAAGCTTGAAGACGTTCCATCGCTGACGTGCTTATCAGCATTATACCTTATACTGGTGGATAGTGTTAGGATATTGCAAACCGCAATAAAATTAAAACCATTTTTTCGGGGCCCTCTAAAAGGTGGGGAGATTCAACAAATATACTAAAAGCAAATGTATGTTCTACATTTCTCTACGGTTTTAAGTCATAGGACGGACACCTTGGCAAACGAGTTGCATACCCTATAAGTGTTCATAAAAATGTCTCTCGAAAAGGTAATGAGGCCATATCTAAACTTTGTTGCCGCCCTTCATTCCACACTAAAATTATATGAAATACCTCTACATATGTATATACAAATATATTTCTTGTATTTTTTCCTTGACAAAAACCCTATATTTGCTTTACTGCAAAGGAAGTAAATCGCATTTGCAAACATAACTTTGAAAATTTGGAAAATAATAAATAAGTTTTGTTGCTATCATCGTTATCAATTCCCATTGGATTTGTGTGACTAGAGAATATATGTATTTACTCTATTGGACATACATACATAGTTATGCACAAATAATAAATACCTTCATATGGATATGTTTATGGATACAACAACATTTAAGATTTGTATAGTATTTACAAATACAACTTACATTATCAGCTTCTAAGCCACCGGGAATTTGTGTACCATCCTTTGAGCAGAAACAGTATGGCAGTTGACATTCTTCGGTATTACACTTTTGTGCTTTATCAGCAGGTGCTTCGGTGATGGCAGCAGGTGCTAGAAGAAATTGCAATACAAATTTTGTATGAAAAAATGCAAATAGAAATATTTTAAACAGGAAATAGTAAAAAAAAAGAGAAAGAAAAACGGATGAAATAAAGAATAATGAAAAACTAATTTAAGAAAATTTATTTAGCAACATATTAAGCACCTTGTCAGATTTAAAATAATTTATTATCTCTAAAGAATATTTAAAAGATAAAGATATGTTATAAGATTTATTTAAAAACTTTTATTTAAAATCCAAGATAAATTTTTTAAGCAGAAACTGTTTATTTAAACTTTTGTGTTTGTAATAAAATTTAATATTTAAAGAAATCTTTGTTAAAATTTATTTTATTTTCTTTTGCCATATTTTATTTCTTTTACCAATAATATCATTAATTTTTATTAACATTAACTAAATTTCTTTATATCCAATTGAATTTAAGGTTATTTTGTTTGGCCAAGAAATTGTCTATTAAAGTACATTCCTCCCAAAAAAAAATGTATAACTAGGACATCAACACAAACATAGAAATACTTTCTTTAATTTTAATCGAATTATTTTGTTTGTTTATTTCCTAAAAGGATTTACATACATGACTTTACACTCAAAAACAGTTTAAAAATACATTCTTGTTTATATAAATGTGTGCTTGTTTGAAATTGCATGTATTTCTAAGTGTCATGTGTAGATGTGTGTGTGTGGATTATTGGATCAAAATGTATCTAAGTGTATCGATATTTGTAAAAATGTTGACATTTTAAGAAAATCAAAATGCATTTTATACATCAGCAATTTCAATCAATTGAATCAAATGAAATGGTTTTTTTGTTTACTTCAGTTTTTCTATTGTTGTAGTTGTTGTTGTTGCTGTTAATGTTTTTCCTATGTCTTGTCTTATTGTTGTAAAGTGAATAAAAACAAGAAGAGGAAAATAGCACACATTTTGTTTTGTTGAATAATGCATGAATTTGTGTCGTACTTTCTTTCTTTTAACAATTTTAGGACATAAACATAGAATATGTATATAATCAGACAGAAACACACACATGCTTACATGCATATATGAGCTTACATGTACATGTTATTTCCTTATATCACTTACAGATAAACATACACATGTATGCCGACAGTAAGTGAAAAAAGTAACTTATCAAAGAAAAAAAAAATTAACTAATTTAAACATATAGAGAAAAAGAATTAAAATAGAAGTCCTAAATTTTTAATGTAAATATAAAAATGCTGATTAGAAACAACTCTTTTTTTGTACCCCTTACATTAGCATGTTTTTTCTAATTTTTAATTCTTATTTCTTTTCTTGCGAAAAAGTTCTGTTAAGAACTTTGGCTAATCGCCTCAGTGAGTAGATTGTCTCGAAAGTCAAATTTAGACCTTTCAAGTGTTGGTTAAGCTAAGTTATTTTGTGTACGTCCAGCGAATTTCTTAGCTCACTTGTATAATCCTTCACCTACAATTTAGTTGGTGTTAAAAAATTATGTTATTATAAACACCATGAAGCCTTTCTTAAATAGAAATTACCTGACCAAATTATGTGAAGATTTTTCCATTTCTGACCGTACCTCCCATAGTTTAACACCCTATCCCAACCCCATAACCATGTTACTTTTTAAAATAACAGATATGGAGTGGTTATAATAAAAACATTTGCAACAAGGATCCCTAAGTTAAAACTCAACAAAAAATGTATTTCCTTTATTTCACAAGCAATATTTTTATGACTCACTGTAAGTTTGTACATTAGATGTGTTTTTACAGAATAAGAATAACCCTCCCATGATATTTTTATCGTAATGGAATTAGTATAAACTGCTTAAGTACATTGAAAGCTTATTTGGATAACAAACATATAGAACTAGAACTTACAGTGTCAAAAATATAAAACTTTTTCCCAAAAATTACTCGTCAGATTTAAAAGGTAAGAATTTTCTAAACTCCTTTGTTTTGAAAGTTTTTTAAGTATGTATAACAGATTTCATATATCTTTTTTAAGGGGAAAACTTATGTTTTTTTGCAGTTACAGTTTAAATTGACGAAGAAGAGACTTTTCTTTAACAACTTGTATACATATAAATGGCGTTTCATTACTTTTTTCTGGAATTACCCATATGCTCTTTCTTCGTCTTTTGATTTAACTTTGTTTTAGTCAACGCCATCCATGGTTCCCCTTGCATTTCCGTTTGTGTTGATGTTTGTAATGGCTAAAAGTTATAACCCAACGCCCACTTTAAACTAAACTGAACGAGTTTAAATTGTCTGCCATTTCGCTAAAGTTAAGCCCGTATGTCCTTCTGGATGGGTAATTTTGTATATTTTGCTATCAAAATGCATGTCGTATTTGTAAAGTCGAAAAGGTTAAGGCAAAAAGTAAAGATTGGTCCACATATGTAGCTTCACGGACTAACATTGCCTTAAATACTTTTCAACAAGTATTTAACCCGATAAATAATATAAATCAAGCATTAAGTTCACTAGAGTACTGTAAGCAAAAAAAGTCAATTTTATATTATTTTATATAGAATCATATCTATAGGACATTGTTGCCAGATAAATTTGGTCCGATATCGCCAAATCTTTGGGAAAAAAATCTTCAAAATAGTCAAAGCAAGTTTTGAAAATTGTCAGAGAATCGTTAATACTAAAATGTATGATTTAAATTACTTTGTTTTTAGCTAATAATAATTTAATAAGGGGAAAACAAAGTGCTTACAAAAAAGGCAAAATTTCGTCATTCAAAGCAAAGCAAACTGAAAATGCAAAAACGCAAATATTTAAGAAATTTTTTACAGATTTTATTTAAAACAAATTATTGTTTTTACAGAAAATATTTTTAAAGCATCCTATTTCTAATCCTTGTTATATATAGTATTCTAACTTAAAACATTTTTAATATTTTTATGTAAACACATAAAAGCTTATATGGAATTGCTAAAAATGGGGTTTCAAAGCAGAAGAAACTTGTTTTTTCTTATTGTTCTTTTAAGCTGTAGAGTGTTAAGGCTGAAGGACCTTTATACACTTTTCATTTTTTACCACTGTTTCGAGATTAAATGATATTTTAGAGTCATAGTTATGCAAACTGTAAGGTTATACCTTAAAAAAATACCAAAAATATTCCTAATTGGCTTTTGATCTTAATTGGGTTCAGGAGACCTATATCTTATATTTTTAAATCCAAAATCTTAAAAAATGGCAGTTAGTAAAAAAAAATTAAAAAAGTTTTTTTTGGCCCCTTAAGTGACTTTCCCCCCACCTTGTTAATTTCTGGCCTAAATCGGGGTGAAAAGACTTTTATTTCATATTTTTGGAACCAAAATCTTAAAAAAGGCAAAAAGTGTGGAAAAGTATTTTTTGTCCACTTTGTTGACTTTCGACCTCAATCTGGGTTAAAAGCCATTTATTTTATATATAAAGACTTAATTATTAAAAATTTAAAATAATACCAAAAATGTAAAAAAGATACTTTTCCACTTTTCCACCCCAATAAGGGCAAGTAAAAATTTTAAAGCCATAAACTCAACAGAAGAGCACTTTTTTACCATTTTTTGATTTCAAGATAGGATAACATTCCTTAATTTCGTGTATCAAAATTCATAATCTGAAAAAAATCAAGGTAAAAAATGTAAATAAATAAATTTTTTTTCAACTTAATGAAGTTCAGAAAAAAAAACAATACTCAAAATCTTAAAACAAAAAAATTCAAAGAAGTACCTAAAAAGTAGCACAAAATAATTTTTACTCTTTTACCCTCTTAAGGTAAAAATTTAAAAGGAAGTACCAAAATCATTTTAGCAAGATGACGTTTTGCATGCCAAGGTTTTGCTTCATGCCTGTTTTTGTAAAGGTCTTTCAAATAGCAATATATGCCAAGAAGTTGTTTAAGATGTCATAAGCTTTGTACTTTACTTAAGGTTTTTAGGTATAAAAGCAATATTACTGGCTGTTGCTTATATCGAATACCGAAATTTATGTACATTTTTAAGACAATTGGCTCATAATTTGCCATAGGTCCAATTTCGTCAATTAGCATAAACCGTGTAAACTAGCATCGGGTCATAGTTACATATGACTAAATCTAAAACAGAAAAGAAAACGTTTTTATCAAAATAATTGATGATCAACACATTTCGACCATAATTTTCCTTAACCTGCAATCCGTTTAGCAACCAAATTTAATTTGAATAATTTTTATTTAAAAGAAAAAAAGTTACAGCACTTTCCGAAATTCGGTTGGTCCGTAGGTAAACCTTGGCCATCGTTAATTTAAAACAAATGTTGATTTCTAAAGTCAAATGAGTTGTGGGGTACTGCATGATCGGATTGAATTAAAAAAAATTTCTTCACTTACATATTTCCAAATGAGTTTCTTAAAAAAAATTTCATAGAATTTACTTTAAAACACACAGTTCCTTCTTTTTAAGAGAGATTTTAAATAAACTTTTTGTTTAATAAAATTTTTTTTCGATTTTTTTTTTACTTTTAAAAGTTTTTCAATAAAATTTAACATTTTTGACAGCATTTCTGTTTATATAAGACTTAAGAGAAAAAATTCCATGCATTTTGTATATAAATTGTAAACTGAGTTTAACATTATTGTTTTCTTTTTGTTAAATTTTCAAAAAGTCATTTAGTGTTATGCTTAAATGTAAACTGTAACAACAACATCTCTTCTTCACCATTCACTTCGATTTCCTTTGCATCAGACAGTTATAGGAAATCTGATGGAATTACTAATGTTCACTATGTTCTTAGTACTTGAATTGTTTTTCTAGCAACAAATCTATTAAATCAATATATCTTGTAGGATGAGTAGGAGAAAAGTAATACAATTACGGAGTTGTTGTTATAAGAAGTACTATAAGTAGTGGTGTTGGTGTGTTAAAGATTGAGTGAGAGAATAATGTTAGTGTAAATTTATTTTTATTTTCTGTTTATTTTCATAGGATTAGAGTTAATGTCATTGTTTTTTTGTTATTATTTCTGTTGCTTTTCTTATTATTGTTAAGTTTAATACAATTTTTTATGCGTTAAATGAATATTTATGCTAATGTTAACTAGTTTAGGGCATTATTTTCACTTGTTGTTAAGGTTGCCCTTTTTCGAGAACGTGTGTCATTGTTACTTAAATTGTAATTTATTCATTGTTTATGGAAATGCAATAAAATACGTTTTATTTTATTAAATTTAAGTAGAAAACAATTTTAGTATTTCTACCTTTGCAATATGGTAAAATATGTGTCACATTAAATTGTAAAAGAAATTACTGATGCTAGAAAAGTATTAACTGAACAAATAGAATTTGTGCATTAGAATTTAGTTGAGTTAAATGCAGGCTTTTAAGAAATGAAGAAATAATCAAATTAAGCTTAAGCAAAACCGGGTATAAATTTGCCTTGTATTCACACGTATTTTTTTTGCACATATGGACACTTTGATCAGAATTTTAGACTTTATAAAATAGGTTAAAACCTAAGAAACTCTAAATCTTTTGATGGAAAGAAGATCAGTTTCGCTTTACTTTGCGATCGATTCTTTCTTATTTTGCCTTCTCTGTCTGTACTCTAACAAAAATATATTTTTTTTAGTATATGCTTAATAAATCCTTTTATGAGCATCAGATTATTTATCTTTTTGTGGGAAAAACAAACATTTTTAATTTTTCTTGTTTTAGTTCGTCCTGATATTAAAATAAAAATAAAATCTATAGTATATTGGTGATAGTTAAAGTTCCCTTCTTAATGCTGATGATCAACTGTTTTATTATTCAATCTTTTTTTACTTTTTTTATATTTGAATCTTGTTATTTGTTTTTGTTATAGTTAGAATACAAAATCACAATATCCTTTTTCAAATACATCATCATATGCATTCCAATATACATTTTTTATGAGTGTTAAAGAGCTACAAAAGGATTGATAAAATGATAAAGAGAGCGAAGTGGATGCGAGGGAATATTTGCAGAATTCTACAAACAATTGATGTAAATTTTGTTGTCAATTTCTTTTGTTTGAGGTAAGATGACAAAAAAAAATTTAAAAATAGAATCTCTTTCATTACCAGTACGACAAATAACAACAAAGTAATTTGAAAAAAGATTGAAAAAATTCAATGGGGCAACAAGTATTTTGTAGAGGTTTTGAAAGAAAACAAAACAAGTGATGTTATGAAGAAAAGAAATAAAAAAAACTTAAAGTTGAAAGTTCTTTCATGCATATACCGCTCATTTGCTTAAAAAACGTCATAACTAAAAAAAATGCATTTTTGACTTAACGCCATAGAATTGTTGGTTTTGTTTAAAATAGTTTAATTTTTGATTCACTTTGGTTTCCTTTATTTCCTAAAGATATTTGTGTATCCATAACCTTGTATCGACAGGCATCTAATTCTCTTTCAGCCATTGCTATCACAAGGCACTTAGCTAACTGTATTAGAAATCAACCCATATTACTGTTTACATTTTTTGGCAACAATGTCAGAAGAATGGGATATTCAGTGCCCCTAAGCTTGTGTCCGACAATGGACAAAATCCAGGTCAAGCACTTAGAAAATACAGAAGCTTGCTGGGTAGCCTGCCATAGATAATCGGAGATAGTTGAAGGTTTACGAGTCTGGACCGCAACAAGGCGACTGCTACTGGCCATGTTCTTTAGCTATAAGACCAGGAGTCTTCTCGAATTTTCTGTTTCTTTGACAGACATTGCCAAAGGGCCAAAATAAATAACCAAATTGGGCTGCATCTTACCCTTCTTTCGTAGTTTTTGATTTTCCTTACCACAGAGCCTTTTGTAATTGCTCCTAAATGAATTTATATTAAAAGGGTGAAAATAACAGAGCCGTTAAAAGGTTTCAAGGCATAGAAAATTGTTGCTGAATTATTTTTCTTACAGAAAAATTTTTGTTGTCTTGTTTCTAGATACATTTGGGCAATTGCAATGTGACGGGCGTAACCATTTTACGCACATTTTTAATCAAAGTTCAATAATTTACAATTTTTAGTAAAGAGCAGCTTTAATTAAAAAAAATGAAAATCAAAGCTTAACACTGAAAAAAAAATTTTTGCTCATAATGACCCAAAGAAAAAGGAACGGGTACAACCTTACAAAATTAAATTTCTAAGAAAAAGAGAAGAAGTTACAGACAATTAAAAATGTGGTCGTTTTATATTCTTGCTAAATTAATAAAAAAAATTGGAAGATTCACAAGGTGTTCTATTATGTTTTATTTTCATAATGTTATAAAATTTCAGAGTTGTTTAAAAACCTTCACCAACTTTTGGGCAATCAGCGCAAGTGAATGTGGAATTGTTATGACAATTTTATAAACATACCATACGACGTAGTATTTTTTTAGAACTATTTTTGTATGAAAGACAACAGCAATGTTTTTAAACTATTATGAAATTTTATAAAATTATGATAATAGGACATAATAGCACACCTTGTGAATCCCCTGAATATGTATCAATACATTTTTATTTCGATAATTTTCATTCCCTCTTTTATGTTAATTTTTTAATAACTTTTTTAATTAAAAAAATTTTTTCCTAATATCGGGCTACTTTCCAAAGAAATTCAAAGTAATCTAAGAAAGATACTTAAGGTTTTTTTAAAGTTTAATTAACCTTAAGACTAAAACAAACCTTTTTTTTTTAAACTTATTTATTTGATTTGTGTTGAAAACTATCAAACATTCTTTAAAAATGTTTATAAAAACAATTTTAGCAATTCACATAAAAACTTAATCATACAAATATTTTGTTTCTCTTTTGTTTGTTGTTTTTTTAATACCTAATTTAAAACGTTTTGGTTTAAAATTTAAGTTTCTTATAATTATGTATGTATATGTTCAAATTGAGTACAAATAATTGGTTTTGCAAAACAAAATATCTATAATTTTACAATACGTATATTTTTAACTTACTTCTTCCTTGTTTGGTTTTTAATTAAGTTTGTTATTTTGTATACATTATTCGTCTAAAGATAGTATAAGTCTTTTAGCATAAAATTGTATTTACGTTTACTCAGTTCTACACTGTAATATGAGACCTAAAGTCTTGTGTGTGGAACATCGAAAATAAAATAAATAAAAAATAAAATAAAAATATATGTGTGCTAAGTTTGTATTATATAAAAGAATTGTAGATATAATAATTTACTTTAGTTTCAAATATTTTTATCTAGGTACTTTCATATTGATTTATTTAATTATAGTTTTCCATTTATGGAACAAATATCTTAAATCTCTACTAAATACAGATTTTATTAGGTTTTACAAGTTTTGACCTTAAAAGTAAGCAAGAAAAATAAAATCAAATCAAATTTAATACATTTTATACACATATGTAAATAAAATATATATAAAATGTTAATTGTGTTTATATTTTGTAAAAATATATAAAACATGTTGTAAGTAAGTATTAGGCTGATACAAAAATTTTTTAACTAAAAAAATTTTTAACTTTTAAATATGAAGAAAGTAGCTTTAATTTTATTCATTGTTAAAGATTTACTTTTTATATTACAATTTTGTTATAAACAAAATATGAAACTAGATTCTTATTTCAACTTTTATAAAATTTTGAGCCACGCAATGATCACCTTATATGTCCTCATACACTAAGGAAAAACATGTTCGAATATTGCTACAAGAATATGATCACGAAAAATTTTATAATTGTGTGGTTACAAGATCATTATTGTGACTTCCACAGCCATACTAAAGTTGTAGTAAATTTTTGGCGAAATATAAAATTATAGTTATGATTAAAATTACCATAAGATGTTTGTGGTTATTATTACTTTGATTATAGGTTACCATAAAATTGATAATGGGTTATCATACATACTTAGTTATGCTGCTCTGAGACTATAATAACTATAATCTAGGAGCATGATATATTTGATAACCCATAATCAAGATAATGACTGCCCATGACCAAAATAATTATAACCACAATTATAATTGCATTTTTCGCCAAAAAAATTATTACAGTTATAGCATGGTTGTGGCAGTCATAAAAATGATCTTTGTAACCATACAAAGATGAAATGTTTTTTTTTTTTTTTGAGTGTATATTTAAGAGATACAAATTTGTTAGTTAATATTAATATAAATCCTAAAAGAAAAATTTTTATAATAAATTTGTTTATTTTATTTTATTTCCTTTCAATTTAATTGTTTGGGTGCCCCGGTAGGTCAGTGGTAAGTGCACGAGTCTACCAGTCTGGGGGTTGTGGGTTCGATTCCCACCAGAGACCCTGGTAAGTTTGCTTCATTTTCATTTTCTGTTCTTTCTTTCTCATCCTTCTCTTAATTTCTTCTTTCCTTCTATCTCAACCTCTCCAGGTAACACAAAGGGACCGAATGAGCGGACCCAAGTGAGCTGTATCCTTTCCTTCAACGGCTGCCTGTTCTACCTAACCTAACCTAATTTAATTGTTTTCTTGTTATTTATTGAAATATGTCTAATGAAGAAAATTAGCAAGAATTTCCCAAGACAATCTTTATTGTTGATTGTATTTGGATTTATCCGTAACATCTTTTCAATATTTTTAAGTAATTTTACTTTAAATATGTAAAATGTTTACTTAATGGAAATTTTTGTCTTTGTTATAGAAAATATTTTTTTGTTCTCTGTTAAAGCTATTTGAAAAGAAGAGTTAAAAATATGTATATTTTTAAGTACTTGTCTGTGTGTCATATTAAGTTTTAAACAAATCTTAACAATTAATAATTTGTTTTAAATTTAGATAATAAAAAAGTTAAAGCAATTTAAAGAATATTTTATTATATTTTTATTGCAAAATAAATTGCAATATAAATGCCATTGGTTTTAAATATTCGGTTTTATATTTTTAGATTTCTCGAATCAGATAAAATATTAAATGTTTTTCTATTTTGTTTTTATCTACACTTTGTTGGAAATTTTCTATAAATGATTTAAAACCAAACAAATTTTTTTAATCATATCTAAGGATTATATAAAGGTATATTTTAGTTAAGAATCTTTTTGAACACAAAAAAATTATTGTGGTAAAGCAATTAAATATGCCTTTTGCAAGAAGAGGCCCCTGCCCTAGTAAAAAAAACCTTTTTGAGGAATAAAGAAGAAAATTAATGGATGTCCTTAAGAACCCGGGCTGATATTTTAAGGACAATGATTTGCGAATCTGCACCTAAATTGTCTAAACTCCATATACAAAAGTTGGAGTGTACGCACTGGCAATTGAACTTGAAAAGTCTTAAACCGATATTTGTCGCCTTACAGAAGGTGCGGTGGATTGGGAAAGGCTCCACAGCTACACCAAAAGGAGACGCGCTGTATTATAACTGCCCTGAAGCAAGACGTTTGAGTTTGGTTGTTGTTAACTCGTAAGTCGGAGGTTTAAGCACCCTGTTTCTAGGTTAACTTCAGTGTATGGGAAGATAGAAAAATCCATCATTATTATTTGTAAAAGTGCCCCGACCCGACAGAGACGGGAAGTCCATACACATATATAACTTACGATGGCCTAGATATTGTATGACGGCTGTCTCGATCGTGACATTAACATATAAAAGAAAAACATCTTTGACTCAAAAGTCGGTATATTAAGACTTCACGAGAAAACATCCAAAATAACGGAACAAGGATTTTATACTTCGCTACGGAAAAATATATGGGGGCACCAGATTTTGGAATCTAAATATATGTAGATCTTTAAAGGCAGGTTGCTGTCACTAGATCAAGCATCAAGAAACTAGATTGATCAAGTTATAATAGACGATAGACATTCATTCAGTGTACGATTGATCTAAAGAACGGACATTGACTTGGATTATTATCATTTGTGGAAAAAAGGTTGGCACCTGTCAGAGACCTTTACTAAAACACAATCCTTAGTTAGAAAAGAATATCTCCAAGTCTTCTAGTATATACAAGAAGAAAGCCTTTTGCAACATCTTTTTATAGTTTTCCTGAAAAAAGTAATAACGATGCAAATGTGAACAGAGCTGGCACACCATACGCAAAACAACACATGATACTCGGTTACGCAGAGTTTTTAGGAATCAATAGGGCAAACATTTACTGCCACCTTTAAAATGGTCTAGAAAGAATAAGTCAAAGTGTTTCTGGCAGTAAATGAAGATAAAACTAAGTAGATGGTGTCAACGCACAAGACGTCAATAAAACTTGAGCTGACAGTGGAAGTTGAAAGCTACAACTTTAAAATAGTCAACCATTTTATAAACTTCAGCCCCGCCATATACAAACCAAACAACAATATTTTCCAAAAGCTCCTGCTTTAAACTAAGTAAGCATTTTAAAGGCAAATACATCCCCCGACAGACAAAGTTCACTCTCTGCAACATCCTGATACTACCAGTACCTTTACATGGCTCTGAAGCATAGAGCGAAGAAGAGCTAAGTGTGCTTAAGAGAAAAAGTTCTTTAGTTAAGAAATTTATAGTTGCCCTGCCAGAGACAGAATGAATCAAAGAAAAAAAATTATTTATATTTAATTTTAGTTTAAACATTTTTTAAAAATTACTTAAACGGCACTTTAAAAAACTAGACCACTATTACACTCAAAAAATTATTACAGTAACGAACTATAAGTTATTTTGGAAGTATTCCATTTAGTTGTTTTTAAAAGAAAAACAGTTAAATTTTAATACAATATTTTTTTAACTGATTTGAAGGGTTATTCAAAGCTTCAGCTGAGCAAAAAAAAAATGATTTTTCGTTAAAGTTATTTTTGTCAGTTATTTTTTGGTAATATTTAACTTTGTTGTTATTTTTCTGATAGTTTGTGTTTTGCTGTAAATGACAGAAAATCTAGTTAATTTTAGACGAATTTTAAATTTTTTTTTGATATCTGTATTTGAATAAAATATTTTGTTAATTTTAATAAATATCTTGTTGGACGTTTTTAAATACATCCAGTTATTTTAAATAGATTTCCGGTTGATTTTACTTTAATAATTTTTGAGTGTATAATCTTAAAATATTTTTCAATGTTAAAACTTCTCGCAAGTTATAGAAACTGGTTACAGATCACACAGAGCGGGAAGACTATAATACTTTGATAGAAGGATCAAATAGAGGAAAACGTATTGAAACTTGAAAACTGAAGCGCTTGGAAATTGGTTCTATGTTACGTTAAAGAAGCAAATGCCACTTGAGTAAGTAAAAATTTAAAAAAGCAGTAACATTTTAAAAAATATTAAATTTAAAAAACCCAAAAGACCCAACGCACGTTGGGTTGAACTGGTTCGAAAGTGACGCTTAATTGAGTTTTTAAAATTAAGTTTTTGTATTAATATTTGGTATCGGATAAAACTAGATAAAATTTTACATTGTGTAAATTTTCTAACATTTATCTTGTCAGCTGACTCCGTAGTGACGTGTCAAAGTACAAAATTATTTAAAATTTTTTTAAAAAGCGAAAGAAGTAAAATTTTGCATTAAACAAGTCCGTAATTTCCAAATTTAACGTTAACAATGTGTTATTTTAAGAATCAAACCTTCAATTTCAGGTATTAGACTATACAAAAATGATGTAGTGTTTTTGAAAATATGTGTGAAAATATTTTTGACGATTTTTTTAAAAAAAGGTCCAAAATTGGCCTATTTTTGATGATTCGTGAACCATAACTTCTAAGTAAGTTAAGGTTGGGCTTTAAATCTTATATTTTCAAAAAGTTTAAAATCTTAGCTTGATATTGCAAAAAAGAAAATTTGTGGTTTTGTTGCTCCATTTTTTGCTATTAACATTTTTCTGTTTGAAGTCGTATTTTTTCAAAGTCATGTATTTAACACAACTAACGTTCGTTCAATGCTTTCTATTGTTGTTATTATTGTCGGAGACAGGTGCGTGAACAAGTTTCGGTCACCTTTATTCACGAGAGTGTTGAAATACATAAATTTTTAATTCATGGTCCCGAAATCATAAAATATGTCCTTTTACCGATTGGAGAACTTTCAGAAGAAGCTCAGGAAGCCAGAAATAAGGATTTAAAAAATAGTAGGGAACACTTTGCTGGAAAATGCAGCCGAGAAAAGTCGAATGAAGATATTTTAAATAGATTTTTTTTCAGTTCAGATCCATTCAAATCTAGTATTAATAAACAAAATGAGCGGAAAGAAAAGCAACAATTATCAAATTCCGAACTACAGCTTTTGCTATTGCCTATTACTTTCCAAGAAATGCATGAAAGTAAGAGTAATGATAGCGAAGATTATGATGATGAAGGTGAGGATGAACATAATATGGTTTCTTTTTAAGTGAATGACAATTATTGATAAACAAAAAAAATTATAAAAATTTATTTCGTTACTTTTTTAAAAAAGTTGTAAAATTCTCGAAATCCTTCAAAACCCAAATTCAGACTTTAAATTAAACTTCTATTCATATTTATGCTAAATTTGTATTTATATTTTTATTTTTTTAGAAAGAAGACAATATAAGCTTTTGTTTGCTTCTCATTTTTTAAAAAAATCACTTTCCATTTTAAAATTACGGCGAAAATTTTGAAACAAACTGAATTTTTTCGAATAATAAAAATGTCTATAAAATCGTAAAAAAATTTTTTTTTCCATGTACCTTTTTTTGAGAATATGCTCCCATGAATTAATCGCCACTTTCGGTGTCATCGAATCCACTGTGCAACGGTTTAATTTATATTCCAAATGTTTTCAATTATGCCACACTATGCACAAGAACTTTTTTGCTTATATTTTGCTTTTATACTTCTAATTGATCAAAAAGGGCAAATTTAAGCCAATAAAGTTATGTCGTTTTAAACAAATTTATTAACAAAAAATTAAAAAAAAAACAATTTTAATTTTGGAAACAATCAAATGTGTTTTTATAAAGAACCTTGCAACAGCTTTTTTGTAGGATACCGCATATTCTTCCCCCTTTTCTTTCTTCTTTATTTCTAAGGATTTTTTTTAATTCGTCATTGGTTGCCATAAAGTTGTCTTCCCTCACTCTTTATTCTTAACATAGGTGTTTTCTTTAAAATTTTAAAAATCTTTATTATAAACTGCACTTTTCTTTAAAAGAAGTTATTGCTCGTGTTTGTTTAAATTCACTTTGTTGCAAATATAAAAAACAAATCTTTAAAACATCTTTTTATTTGCCGAA
Source organism: Melanophora roralis (assembly GCA_963583895.1). Lineage (NCBI taxonomy): Eukaryota > Metazoa > Arthropoda > Insecta > Diptera > Rhinophoridae > Melanophora > Melanophora roralis. Next base: position 20,641,245 of record OY757190.1, on the reverse strand, counting down.
ATTCAAGTTTTTCACAAAGTGTAGATAGTTCATCATTTTGTAATGCAGTTGGGGTGACAGTTGAAAGCTTTAAACTTGACAAATTACATCGAATTTTATACGAAAAGTTTTTCATTTCCTTCGTTATAGTTATTAAACTCCTCTTTTGCGGTTTATTTTGAGATGAAGGACTTTAAATTTGTTTTTGCTTTATTTTGTTCGCCTCTAGTTTTTCGTTACTTTGTAACAAATGTTTGCCTTAAAGTTTGTCATTTAAAGTTGAAAATAATTTGGAAACAACTTTTAAATCAAGTTGTTAGATAAAAGCTTGAAAAAAACGTAGAAAAAAATCAAAGATTTAAAGGAGACTTTTAAGGGATATTTTATGACATTGACAAATGTAATTGATGGTTAAAAAAACTGAATTTATGTTTGGCAATGCACAGACGGCCTTAAGAGAACAAAACGGAGAAAGAGCCAAGAACAAATTTGGTTGCATCGGTATAATAAAGTTATTTAATTGAATTTAAAAATTTCAGGCAAAGGGTTGTTAATAGACATGATCTTTGTATCGACACCAAATACGTGGTAGGGGTATTATGCGTTTGGGAAGATGTTGGCAACGCCCAAATATAAGTGTTTGATACCAACCTTCAAGTATACCCGAACCAGAACCCCTGTCTGAGTCGATTTGAGCATGTCCGTTAGTCCGTCCCTCCATTCGTCCATCTGGCTAGGTGTCCATGTTTTCTAGTGATCAAAGTACAAGTCGCATTATTTTAAAATATTTTGATGAAATTTGACACAGATATGTTTTTTGGCACTTGCACGAAGCCAGTTATTTGCGGTGATTATCGGTCGATTTTTGACATAGACTCTATGCTCCATAGACTCCTTTCAAAAAAAATAAGCATTTTGGCCTATAACTGGCTCAAATATAACTCTATTTTTATAAAATTTAGCAATGTGTCTTATTTTATGCCACCAACTACTATACTGAACGAAAATATGATCGGTCCATTTTTTGATGTAGCCCTAATACAAGTATTTTCCGAAATAAGCATTTTAGGCTCCACATGGCTCGAATATTAATTTAACTTCTGAAAACTTTGCACACATTGAATACAAAAACTATCGCTCAATTTCTTCCTATAGCCCTCACACAAATGTGATATAGGGTACAATATGATCGGGCTTGACTAACTATAAAATAATGTAATGCTAATCTTCCATCTTAATCTGGGTCTTAAACTCAAAATAAAGCAAAAAAGTATCAGAAATGAATTTTTTATCCACTTTGCCTACTTTCAAACTTAGTCTAGTCGATAGCCCTTGGTTTTATATTTCAATGGTTTTGATTTCAAAAAATGAAAAAGAGTACCAAAAAATGTGAAAAGTACTTTTTGTCCTCTGAATTAATATCTGTCATAGCCTTTCCTTTCATATCTCAAAAATGCAAAAAGTCTCTCAAAAGTCCATATACAATTTATCTTTTTCTAAGGTTCTAAGTTCACAGAGGGACCAAGAAAAAGGACCCAAGTGGGCTGCACAACTATCACTTCATCACTTCCGCAGCCGCCTGTTCTACCTAAGGTTCTAAGTCAAATAAAATTTCAAAAAATACTGAAAATAAATTTATAAATTTTTTTAGGATCGTTCGAACGAAATTGGAATTATATTTCTATCTTAATATGCCCAGAATTTACAAAAATAGACCTAAGCAGTATTAAATATAAGTTTTACCTTGTCTTTTCCCTTTGGACCTAAAATATCAAAAAAGTAGCAAAATGTTTCTTGCTTCTACCTCTATTGGTTCAAAAGTTACAAAATGGACCCAAGCAGTATTAAAATTAGCAAATTTTGTCCTTAGGTCACAATATTAAAAAATTCCCAAAGAAATGTTCATATTTCTTCACAACCAGTAGAACACATTTTGAATTTTCTTCCATCTTTATTGGTTTAAAAGTTATTAAGCGGAGCCACCATGTCTAACCCATTAGGCTCCTATATCCAAAAAAAAAAATGCACCAAGAGCACATTCAAATGTTCCGAGGGTGGAGACCATTTGAATTGCCTTTCACCTCGTTGACACATATATGACAACTTCTCAAAAAGTAATTTTTTTTGGTAGTAGCTTTTATCCTTCAGCCTGTATATTTAGGCTTTAGTGTTAAAGACATGCCAGATAAAACTTTTGCTTCGCGTTGCATAGACATTTGCTTGGACATTTAAGATTAAAGAGCCATTCATATATGAAATATGCCACATAAAGTACTGGGTGTCTGGTGGAAAATTTATATTTTTAAATATAATTATTTCAATAAGCAATAAAAGGTGCTGATGGAGGGTCGCGCCGTTGGAATTACCGAATTTGTCGATCACGATATCGCAGTAGTCGAGTGAGCATCGTGTTCGCTGTGGGGACATTTTTTAAGAGTAATAATGCTCACGTAATTGCTCTTCGACCACTTTGTTCAAAGATCGGTATTCGACGAATACGTGATAGACTTAGTATAACTTGCTATTGGTTGCAAAGGTTGCGCTCAACTGGCCAAGGCCAGTCTATCCTCTAGGACTCCTGAAAACATTGAAAGGGTGGAAAGCAGTTTACGTGAAAATCCGCGGCTTTTAATACTAAATAAAAGTGATTTTGATTTATGAAAAAACTTTTGTGAAATTATGTTGGAGCGTTTTCGCACTGTTAACCCATTTTTTTACGTGACGAGGCTCATTTTCACTTAATCGGCCACAGAAACAAGCAAAACAACCATTGCTGGTCTCCAAGAGACCGCAAACCTCGATTAAAACATCAAATAGCACTGCATTACGCACTGCATTACCCCAGGGTAATGGTTTGGTGTGCCTTTTCCACACATGAGTTAATTTGACCAATTTTTTCAAATTCTTGAGGCCAAACGATGAATGATAACGGTGAAAACAATTGACGCATGATTGCGGAATTCTTTTTGCCAAACCTATGAGCTCATTCAACGTACTTTTCATACAAGTGGTTTCAACAGGATCGGACGAACTAACTCGTCGATAAATCAGCTCAATTGAACCTAGTTTACTGCAGCGTGTGGCGCAGAACACACGGCTCTGTTTTAAAGAGTGTGTTTTATTCGAAGGAAGACATATGGATGACGTACTCTTTAAAAAAATCAAATTCACATTTTAATTATTTTTTGTTTGAAAATATAAATCTGCCACCAGACACCCTGTACTTTCAACGCAGCGCGAAGCGTTAAGTTGGGCAACTCTCATCTTTTTGCTCAAACTGAAAATAAACTTGTGTAGATTTAATATATTTTTTTCTTTGGATTAACAAACAATGAATACGTCTTAACAAAGTTTTTATTGAGACATACACCTTTAATTACGCGCTTTTCTCTCAAAGTTAGAAATGTTACGCAAAGCGACGAAGTTTTATCTGGAATGGCCTTTAGAGACTCAATATATTACGCTAAAATATTATTTTATTGTGAGAACTTAAATTTTAGTCTGGTACTGACTGGACTAGTATTAATTACTTAGTTTTAAGATTTGAATACTTATTGTTAGTTCGCTTAAGCGAAGATTCAATAATGAAATATATGTTAAAACAAAAAAAAAAAAAAAAAAAAAAAATATTATTTAAAAATAAATTTATATATGCATATAGTTTAAAAATATTTTTGCAATACGTTCTGCCAAATAAGTATTAAATATTTCCAAATATTAGTTTTAAAATTTATTCGAATTTAACCGATCACATATACGTTATGGTTATTTGAATTTTTAAAAAATACTGCATTATAAATTTAAATCAAAAAAAATTTAACTCAATATTTTCTTTTTAGCTGACTTGGTATTTTTTTCTTTGTATGTTTTACAATTAATCTTTTGCTTTCCTTATTATAAAAACAAAATAAAGGTAAAAGCAATTTTTGTTGTTCTATATCTGTAGCTGTAGTAATGTATACTTCCGGTTCATTCTGTTTGGTTAAAATATGCTCTATTTCCTGTTTTATTTATGCTTGAACACTTTTATTTCTCCTAAATTGCAAAGCGCACATAGACAGTAGCTATTAAATGATGATAAAGCTACTTTTATTTCTAATATTTTTCTTGTACCTTCGCTTCTATAGGTTAAAAAAGAAAAATAAATACAAATAATTTTTGGAACTGTCTTTAAAAACAATTTGAAAAAATATTTGTATTTTATAATGCAGCGACCTTAGAAAATAGATTTTAAATAAATGTGTATGTGTTTGAAGATTGCATCACTTTTATGAAAAAAAATATTTAAGATTTTTGTTTTTACTTTGCCACATTCTATGTACTCGCTTGATGCCAGTTATTGCTTTTTTCAAATTCAATTTTTTTTTCTGGTCTCTTTGATTCGTTTTTGTGCTTTGTGTGCATGTATTAAGGCATGTCCCATAAATGAATTATGCGACATTTGTTTGAAATTGCTTCCTAATCTCAAACATCCTTTTGCTTTGCAAACACATACAAACATGCATGTGTAACGAACATACATAAATATATCTGTATGTTTATAAAATTGTATGCCATTGTGTGTGTGTTTGGCAAAGTTTCTAAGATTTAGTCAAAATGTATGAGAAGATTTCATTTTAATTTTTATTTTATAAACGTTATTCATATAAATGTCAAATGTTTTTATCCCTGTATGTGCGCATTTACTTGGGTTTACGTCCATATTTGTGTGTTTGTCTTCAAGTCTATTTGTAAAATGCATTAGTTAGCCTTGCAGTTCAATTTGTCTACTATTTAATACCATTTTATTTCTTCGAGTGCACAGTGGAATTGGGTGCAATTTTTTGAGGCAATTCGTGAATATAAATTTTTGCGAAATGTTTTGCTGAAATTCTATCCTGAAGGGCTTTTGAATGTTTTTTTTTATATTTCTTTAATTATATTTTAGGATTGGATCTTACTTAGCAACGAACATCTAAAATTGAAAATTAATTTTAGTTAGTGCTTTTTTTCTTTGCGTCCAAGCAGTCACCGCAGACGTCTTTAAACAAATCCAAATTCATGGTACTGAAACCAAAATTGATCAGTAATTTCATTACCGTTATTTCTTAGAAAACATATTGATCGCCTGGGATCCAACAGCGGGAGTATATTTCTTGTAGTTTTAAACTTAATTTTATAAGACCAGATGGGCTCATAGATTCTGCCATAAACTTGTCCATTTAAGGGCATTTATTTCAAAAAAAAGAGAGGAGGATGTCACAAAAGTGGTCGGCCATGCAGCCGTTCACTTTTGCACCTTTTTATTATTAGAGTAAAGTTACAATTCACCGCTATCCAGTTCAAGAATGTGCGGCATTCGCAGACAACTTATGATTTCGAATATTTATCAGATGAGACCTAATAGAAAACAATTAAGGGGTTAACTTGGATAAAACTAACCTGAAAATGAGTTAAGATAAGACAAAGGTTTTAAACTTTGGACTACTGTCACTGGAACACTGTATAATCTCCCTTTAGGATAGTGAATAGTATCAAGAAAAATGAACACCAAAACTGCAAAGATATTAGTGGACTGCAACAGATAGTACAGCAAACTGTTACAGAAGCAAAATCCAAAAGGTTACATGCATAGAATTAACCTGAATATAATTTATGCATTTTTTTTAATCAGCCTTTGGATTCCATTTGTGTTCATGCCTTCTAGGCAGGGCATTCAAAGCGAATGGCCTTGGGTAAGTCTTTAACCTGTTGATTTGACAACCTGTGACACTACCACACAGAAAATTCCAAGTAGTTTGGGGTTCATGCCCCATTTAGTAGCGAGTTTGGTGGTAATATTGAGAGTCTAGTATTTACTCAGAAGATGTAAAAATAAGTCTCCCTGATGAATGCAGTGTATTTCAGGCAAAAATACAAAAAATATAAGACGAAATGTGGAAGTTACTTTACGAGAGAAATGTTCACGAAAATTGTGGCTTTGGTCAACATTCAGGAAGCAGCTTTATTATTTAGCTGGCACACTTTAACGCCTGCACTGAGTGAGCCAATGTAACGCCGCTAAGGCCTATCGGCCCTTTACCGAAGTGACTGAGAGTGATTCATTTATAAGCCGTAGTTTGTTAGATGTATCGAGATCGATGTAATTCTTAACAAGCCACTGGAATGTAAATAAATACGCAGTAGAATCACACTTATTTCTAGCTTAAACTATCGTAGCTGTAAGATTTTGTTCTCTGCGAATACCCTGCCCTAGCTTTCGAGAAGTGTTAGCACTGAAAAATTATATTCTAAAAGACCTTATGATCTTATGCTTAGGTATGTAGGGAATGCCCGGACGTTCGTTTGTAAACTGTGTGCAATGACAAAAGTTCACATTGACTGGTTTCGGGAAGACGGGGTATCGAAGAAAGTGGCATTGCTGACAAATTGATGAAGCAAGGAGTTTATTTGGCCATTTGCAATTGACGTTTGGGCTTCGCTTTTGTTTTGTAATAACAGTAAAGGTACTGCTATTGGGGTCAGAGACATGGAGGTCTGGATAAATATCACTTAGTGTGTATGTGATGAAATTTTTATTGTTATTTAGGAGTGATGATTGCAGACGAATATTGTGAATGGGAACAGGTTATTACTGGATAGCGGTAAATAAAAAAAAGCAGGTTCTGTAGTGTGCCAGGGGACGATGAGAAGGTTGAGCACCTCTGTGCAGCGTTCGTAATCTCCAGTGAAAACTATATTTGGTCTGATCTATTAAAAAACCTAGTAAAATTATCTGGAATAAGTAAGATGAGACTAATGCTATTTGCAAAGGGAGTGTGAAGTTATCACATGGAATTGATTTACCTGAAGCACAAGACACCCAACAAGTTATTGTGAGGTCTTTTAGAGCGGCAAAGTCGACCTATGCTGACCTAATTTAGATCTGTGTATTTTATAAGGTGTCGTTCATACACTGGGCCAATGGTGCAAAGCTATTACTATCAAATTGACATTAATCACTTGCATTTAAAATCAAGTTTTTTTTTTAAACGTCAATTTTTAGGAGCAACTTTAAAACTTTTATATAAAGTTTTTTGTTGATCCCTTAAAATTTTTTTTGTTGTATTAAAGCGTTTCAATCCATCTGAGAGATGGATTAATGCTTGACCGTTAGTCAAGAGTTGCCGAAGAGACTTTAAAAGCAAAAAAGCATAGTGTATATGAAAAGAAAACTTCGTCCTAACTTACAAAACAAAAAAGAAGGAAACACAGTCATATCGTATCCCTTTCTCTGTTACATGTAAGTTAAATAGGTGATGTTTGCAACCAGAAGACACTACTACCGTTCAAAGTTTCTTTCAACATTAACGGAAAACATTAATTTCTTCTAAAAAAATATATTATATGAACTTAAGTTAAAGTAAAAAGTAAAAATTTGTATTTTATTAAAAGTTTAAGAAAAATTTAAAAATTTTTTTAAAAATTTCAGGCAAAAATTTTTCTTTTTATACACGTTGTACCTCGTTTGCCTTAATCTATACTCTATCAGGTTCACCTTAACATACTTTAAACGATCTCAAAACTACAACTGTACAATTTGTTTTAAAGGGATATTTTTATGTCTAAAACCATCGTCTTCTGCCCTGTATCTTGTATGAAGTTTCCATACCAAAAACACACACCTGTATATGTAATACAAGAACATAAGTAATTCCTTAATATATTATTGCATTAAGTATTTAATATACAATAAGGTTACTACATTTATTTATACCAGTACAACAATTTCCCTTTTTGTATTGTATTTGGTTTATGTGGTCTAACCATGTACACATACTATTTATGTGGATGTAGTTGTATAAAAGTGCAAGGATTCTTACTACTACTACGCATACAAATGCGTATATATTAGAGGTCTGCTTGACTACACCCAAATGCCGTTTAAATACATTCGTTTGTTTTTCAACAACATAGTGTTTTTCATTCAATGTTAAACAAACAAAATGAATGAACCCACAAGCGAAAGCAAATAAAAAACAACTTCAACCGAAAACAAAATATTACCCATACATTCATATAAATAAATACTGAATAGAATGTATGAATATTGCTGTATGATTGGTGTAAAAAATTATTATTCATTTGTGTTTGCAAATTTGTCGTTATTGTTGTTGTTAAACATTCATTAACTCGAAAAAACACCTGAATGTTTTTATAAAAACTCTAACTGTAATGAGACTTTGCTATGTTTTTGTATTTTCAAGTGTGTTTTATACACATTCAAAACGAAAACTGTAAAATGAATGTGTTCTTCTTGTATCATTGAGTGTAACACACAATACATTCTTTCTTGTGTTGTTACTGGCTTAACTTTATTTATCTCCCATAGAATGAAAAATGTTTGAATGAATATTGTTTTTGTTGTGTATAGGCAATTAAATGAATATAGTCATGCAGATGTCTAGTATATATGCATGCATTATCCCACAGATTGTATTACAAAACTATGGAAATTGTTTATATACTTTCTATTATTTTTCTAATATTAAATCTACAATTTCATATGTTTCCGGATACCACATGGTATCTAGATATACGTGTATCTGTTGCATGTGGTATTATTACTATTAAACTATATTTTATTTTCAAATTCTATTTTATTTTTCTGTGTGGTTTTAAATGTATTTATTAAAGACTTTAGGGCTTAATTTATACTTGAAATAACTGTTGAGTAAACATTTTTAAAATTACTAAAACCAAACACTTACTTGTTGCTAAAGGACCACATTTGGCTTCATCTTTAAAGGTGCAATATTTTTGTAGATCATCAAAGTAGAGACCTGACGGACAACGATTAAGGTAGGGAAAGCCATCGACGCACTGAAAAGAAACAGAAGAAATGCAAAGTATTTTTTTTAAATTTTGCCTTTATAGCCAATTTTATTTAAATAAAATTTATTGGTTTGTGAGACAAGGTTTTAAAAATTTAGTCAAACATTTTACAATAACAACAGCAGATTAAAAATTTTCAACTAATAAAGGCTAAAGAGAGTATAGTATCTATGTTTAGACCTGCATTATAAAGGCCGACAGAACCATAAGGTATGACTTCTCGACAGCTCTCTTTCTATTAAAGCCGGATAAATAGAAGTAATTTTAAAATAATTTAGAGTCCAATCAGCCTATATCTTCGACAAATTCTAAAACTTCTCGCCAACAAACAGGCCTGTCCCCAATTGAAGTCCAAACACGAAAATGAAGGTACCAGGTATCTTGTGGCAAATTTATATTTTTATATACGAGTTTTTGAAACAGTAACATATGGTGAGGGTGGCCCCTCCGGAGTCATGGATAACGCGGATGTCACGATGTCGCAGTGGTCAAGTGAACATCGCGCGTTTGCTATGGAGACATGATTCTTACGTAATTGTTCGTCGACAATTTTGTTAAACATTTATTTCGTTCGTGGGTGCAGAGATTTCGCTCAACTGCTTTGGCTGTGAACGTGCCCAGTCGATTTTCAAAGACTCCCGAAAACATTGAACTGGTTGAAAGCAGTTTACGTTTAAATCCGCGACTTTCAATACGAAAAAGAGCAGCCTCACTGGGACTTACAAGAGCGCATAGTCACAAAACTTTAAAAAAGAATCTGAAGTTCCATTCGTTTAAAATACAAATCGTTCAAAAATTGAAACAAAATAACTTTGATTTACGAGAAAATTTTTCTGAAACGATGTTGGAGCGTTCTCGCACTGTAAATCCCATTTTTTTGGAGCGACGAGAGTCATTTTCACTTACACGGCCACGAAGCAAAACTGCCGTTCCTGGTCTTCAATAACTCGTAACGCTCGATTATAACATTAAAAGCCATTGCATTGCCCCAGGGTAACTGTTTGGTATGCCTTATCCACGCATGAGATAATTGGGCCATTTGTTTCGAAAATTCTCGAAGGCAGGCGACAAATATCAACGGTGAAAACTATCGGAATTCTTTTACTAAACCTGCGAGCTCATCCATTGTACTCTTTGCACACGTGGTTTCAGCTGGATAGGGCGACTGCACACACAGCCAGAGCTTCGAAGAATTTGCTTCGGGAAAATTTCCCCCAAAACTCATCAGTCGCTTTGGGGATATCCTATTGCCAACTTGGTCGCCCGATGTAACTCCCTTGGATTCTTTATGGGGCTATCTCAAAGAGAGGGTTTATGATGATAATTCCCAAACTTTTGTGGCTTTAAAGGAAAATAATCGTTAAGAAATCAGCTTAAATGAACCAAGTTTACAGCAGCGTGTGGAGCAGAACACAAGGCTTCGTTTTGAACAGTGTGTTCAGCTCGATAAAGAAAATATAATCCGTATTTTCATTTTATCGTTCAATGCTCTTAATAAAACTTTCTGTCCATCATTACGTTTTTTATTTAAGTTTAAAGATATAAATTTGCCACGAGACACCCTGTAGTTTAAAGATGAACTGTGTCGCCCGGACTGCAGTTGACTGGAATCGATTACTAAATCATACATGGCATTAAAAGCTCTGCAAGGAAGCATTTAAAATAATTAAGTCATAAAAAGAGCCGCTTTAGTCATCAATTTGTGATGAGGGAAAGACTTTCTGACAGTCACACTACATATATGGGGGATTTCATGTCAAGTGACCCAACTTTTAAAACCGATGTCTTTCGATTGGAAAGAAATTTAGACCAAAGTAAGTTCTTGCAGAGAGTAGCTTAGACACAATTTTTTAGCCCGATCGGTCAAGAACTCTCTGAGCTAGAGGGGTTCAAAATTTGACGTTTTCGGCATATAGGTGTTTTTTCTCATACATGTAGTTTATTACCTTTTCTTTTAACAAAATTCGTCCAAAATACTTTCGATAGTTTTTTTTTCAATCTTTCAGAAAAAAATATTTTTAAAATTAAAAAAAATTTTTTTTTATTTTTTTTATAAAATAATTAGAAAAAAATTTTTTTTTTTCCAAAAGTGCCCATTTTTTTTTTTTTTTTTTTTGCTCAAAAGAAAGCTTAGGTCTTTTGCTTGAAGAACTTGGAGGTCGCTTAGTGGGATGCGAGTGGGATATCTATAAAAATTAATGTTTTGTAACTCAAGGTAGGGATTTTCCAATTTTCGCGTATATTCTATTTTGATTTTTATCCTATTTATGTAAAATTATCTCTTAAGCAAAAAAAAAAAAATATTTATGCTAAGAAACAAAATAATTTAACCTTTCCGTTGGTATGCAAGTACCAAATAAAGTCTCATACACTCGACACTGTATTACCAACAAAATGGTAGTCCTCTGGAATAAAATCACTTTTATATGGCAATGTCTGAACACATTTTGTTAATATTTTCAATGCATACCAACGGAAAGGTTAAATTGTTTTGTTTCTTAGCATAAAATATTTTTTTTTTTGCTTAAGAGATAATTTTACATAAATAGGATAAAAATCAAAATAGAATATACGCGAAAATTGGAAAATCCCTACCTTGAGTTACAAAACATTAATTTTTATAGATATCCCACTCGCATCCCACTAAGCGACCTCCAAGTTCTTCAAGCAAAAGACCTAAGCTTTCTTTTGAGCAAAAAAAAAAAAAAAAAAAAATGGGCACTTTTGGAAAAAAAAAAATTTTTTCTAATTATTTTATAAAAAAAATTAAAAAAATTTTTTTTTAATTTTAAAAATATTTTTTTCTGAAAGATTGAAAAAAAAACTATCGAAAGTATTTTGGACAAATTTTGTTAAAAGCAAAAGGTAATAAGCTACATGTATGAGAAAAAACACCTATTTGCCGAAAACGTCAAATTTTGAACCCCTCTAGCTCAGAGAGTTCTTTACCGATCGTGCTAAAAAATTGTGTCTAAACTACTCTCTGCAAGAACTTACTTTGGTCCAAATTTCTTTCCAATCGAAAAAAAAAGTTGGGTCACTTGACATGAAATCCCCCATATACATACGATTAAGAATCACTTGCAGGGTCGATTAAAGTATGCCCATCTGTCCGTACGTCTGGCCGGGTGTTCATACATAATTGTTGACGGAGTACGGCTCGCGTTTTTAAAGATATTTTTAAACAATTTTATTTTGTGCATACGGATTACAAAATATCAAATCAATTTTGATAAAAGGTGTGGTAGGTGGTAGCGTTTGACCGAATATAACTTTCTTACTTGCTAACAAAAATTTTTGATTAAAGCACTCACCTGATAAAAACGACGACAAGTTACGGGATCTGCATAGTTGCCATTAGCTACTTGTGATGGACATTGGAAGTCTTCCTTTTGTGCTACAAAAAAAAAAATTAAATACTTTTTTATTTTTTGCTTAAATAGTTCTTATAAAGTGCCAGTAATTTAAACATATTATTTAACGTTGTTATCTTGTAATTACGACTCTTAACAACAATCATTTTATGCAAAACATTTTTTAATATATGATTAAACTAAAAGTAGATTCTTTTACAAAAAATATTGAAACACTTATATACAAAGGTGCAAAAGGAAAAAGAATTTTTCTCTTTTTTTCATTAATATTTCCTTTTTCTGTTTACTTTGTAAAAGGGGTAAAATTTTTGTTCATGCATTTTAAAAGCCTTAGAATTTGTGTATTTAAAAACCAGCATCTACAAAACAAAGTTTTAGAATGTTTTCGCTTCCTTTTTCTATAGCCTTGAGAACATTCAAAACTAAGTCTGTATTTGCTTCGTAAACTGCATACATTCATTAGTTTATACATTTAGTCTTAAGCTTTACATATATTTTTTTATGAATGCAATATTAGTTACTTTTTAAACTAAAAGTTAAATTTTTTCAAATAAAAAAGTTTTAAACAACATTTAGTCAGACATTTATGCTACAGTTAAATGTTGTTAAATGTTATACAATATAACTGTTATAAAGTAGTTGCACTGAAAGAAAATAGATTTAAGATTAGAAGTTCTTAAGAAATCTCTTTCTATGTATATTTATTCGCTCTATAATTTTTTTTAGCAAATTAAAAATTGTGGACCTTCGTCAATTAAAAAAATGCTTTTGAAAAATAAAAAAATTTATTAAAAATTAAGATTTCTTTGAAAATAAAAAATAAAATGTTTTAAAATCCCTTAAAACAAATCCCACTCACCTCAAAAAAAATTTTTTTATACATTTTTATTTATTAGTTTATCTTCTATCTATTGCTCTAAATAAAAAATAAAAATTTTTTCAGTGTACTCCCTCCTTTTATTGCTCTCATAAAAGGAACAAGAAGACAAAGTGTTGCATGTTAGAAGCAACAAAAAAATTTTGACTTTTTAGCATTAAAAATAATAAAAACTTGTACTAGATTACATGTGTTTTTATTTTGCTTAAACTAAAGCTAAAAATTATTTTATGCATTTATTAAATTTTTGTTAATAAAAAGCAAACTTATGTTTTATGACCTCCAGGCTGAACGCAGAAAAAAAATTCAAAACTTTTACCACAATTTTAGTTTTAGAAAATTTTTTGTTTTATATATATGTATGTATGTGTATAATATGTGTGTTTGGCTTAATGATTTTTTCAGTTTTTTCTTAAAAAAAGAATGCTAATTTAATTATTCAAATTATGCGAATAAAAAACAGCATTAAATTGTTTATTTAGTTACACTGTGTGTAATTTTTTAAGTCATGGAAAAATAACCATATTCGGACATCACTACGTGAAAGAAGACCAAAAAAGAAAAGACCCGTGTCTCCCAGTTTTGCCCAAAGTCATGCACTTTTTTTTGTTATGGGCCCCCAAAGATTTGGGGCCTTGGTGCCATTTTTGCAAAAAGTGATAATTTTCTCAGGCTCATATCTTGCAAACCGTTCGGAATTTTAATTTACTCTTTGAAGCAAAGTTGTAGCCCTTTTTCAAAGGAACAAAAGTAATGAACATAAAAAATTAAAAAATAAATATTTTTAAATCAAAATCGCAAAAAACTTTAAAAAATTCAAATTTTTTTTACCTTTTTTCCCCTGTTCAGGTCCATAGGTAGCAAACCGTTCAAAATTCAAGGAAACAGTCAACTACAAAAATTTACCTAACATCCCAATAAACAACTTTTAAGAACATATAAACTTCCTAGGAATGATTCTTAACACCGTTTAGGTAGCGCTTAGGTAGCCGCAAAAGTTAAAAAATTCCCCCAAAATGTGTGTATGTACATACATGTAGTTATGAAGTTATCTCTTCCTTACGTTTAATCAAATTGCCTTAATTACATATATTGTATCTGTCTTTAGTGTAATAGAGAACTCTTGTGCATATAAATATGTGTATATGCATGTGAGATAGCCGCCAAAAGTCTTGCAACCTAAACAGGTAGGCAAACTTTTAAATTGCAGGAAACCCTAAACAACAAAATACATCATACACAAATCGCAATAATGATCGTTAACGGCCTTTAATTAAATTATGTACATACTTTTTTTTCTTTGTTATTACTTTTTAATAACTATTGTTTATACCAACAATAAATTACCTACATATGTACCTACTACCAATTTTTTTAATAAGCGAGGACAATCCAAAATGAAATAGCAATTGGATAAATTTAAAAAGAAGAAATTATTGCACCCAAACTTATCAAGAAATCAACTACAAAAATTTACCTAAGATTTCAGAAAACAGCTCACGCGATCACGAACCGACCGCACACGCATCAAGGAACGCAGATCACAATATAAAAGCGACGCGACTCCCACATCGAGGCATTACACAGCGCGACGTCAACAAGATCTCAGCGGTAAAAGTTATAGAGAAAGTTCTACAGCATAATTCGCACACAACATTGGCAACTGACAATTTCAATATGCAGTGTAAAAAGATTTATTTCTTTTGCTACATTTGCGGTCATCAAATCAAAAAAAATAATTCTACAAGATTTCAAAAGGAAAAGAATCTTTTAACAGGTGAATTTAAAAGACCATATAAGTTATTTTTGGACGAAATAGATTTGACCGGTGAAAATTACACACCTAACACAGTGTGTCGCCAATGTTATAATAATCTCATAGCATGGTTGAATGGAGGCAAACAAAGTATGAAATACTGTAAGCCGGTAAACTGTATTAATCGCCCAGGTGATCATGGTGGAACCAGTTCTATGCATGCGTTAATTATACATCTTGATTAAATAGACATGATGAGAAGAACAAAATTTATAAAGCAACTGTAACAGCCACACTACCAGTGCTTGCACCTGAAAATTTTGTATTCCCAAGGCCGCAAACTCCAGGTCGTAGGACAGAATTTACAGAAATGACTACAGCAAGTGGTGTTACTAATCAAGATCGATTTGATACCGAATATGAGCCCCAACAGGAAAGAGATGGACCAACACTAGTAACTAAAAAAATATCAAATTCTACGAAAATAAATGGAAGATTTGCTGTGATTTGAAGGTCATCAATATTTTGCAAGGAATCATCGATGAGGGCGGCTTTCCAAAATTCTTTTGTTTTCTTTGTAATTGGGATTTGCGCTCACCTGTAAATCAATTCCAATGTAATTCATGGGCCCAAGGAGGAAGTGTGAGGAACAAATGAAACAACATAGACTTAAGAATGCACCTTTAATTGACAATACTCAAGACATTTTGCTGCATTTGCTCCATATAAAATTAGGAATTGTTAAAAAATTTATTGAAGTAGTCGTTGTAAATTGTTCAAGCGATGACAAAGTTAAAAAAGCTATGGCAGTAAACTTAGAACGATTTTTTGTTCACCTCGTTGTACTATAGCTATTTACACGATGTTAATGTTTTCTTTTCTGCCCTTATAATTGTCTTCATTTAATAGGCGTACTTAATGGCTCTGACATTAGAAGCTATTCAAGAGCAAATTTAGTTCATCGCTTGATGAAAATCATTCAATGGCATGGATTAACCTTCAGCGTGGTGGGGATCGAGACGCGGAACCGCAAGCAAGAGAATGGGTGAAAGAAATGCTGTATTATTTTGAGAAAATCGGCATATCGATGACGTTAAAGCTGCATTTTCTTTATTTTTATTCCGACGACTTTATTAAAAGAATCCCTACCGAATCCGATGAGCGAGGAGAACGGTTCCACCAAACCACAATGCCCATGGAAAAACGGTACAAAGGCAAAAAATTCGACGTCATGCTTGCAGAGGTAATATCAATTTTATTGTTGCATGGTTTTGCATTATTTTTGATTTCTTTTCTAATTCATTTTAGGTATGTTGGTGGAGTCACAAGATAACCCTTTATGATGTTAATTAGGTATGTGAAAAAGAAAAAGCTAATGATGGAAAGCAGTCTGGAAGCAACGTGCCTGTGGACACCATAAGTTCTGAATCAGCGTCAGATTCGGACGACGATTTGGATCCTCAACTTAAGATAGCGCGATTTGCAAGTACAGGGACATCAACGAATATTTTTTTTTATTATTTTTTTGTAATAGACAGCACAGTATCTCAATGTTGAAAAAAATAAAAAACAAATGAAATTCAAAAATTTTCATAAAATTTTTAACTTTTGCGGCTACCTAAGCGCTACCTAAACGGTGTTAAGAATCATTCCTAGGAAGTTTATATGTTCTTAAAAGTTGTTTATTGGGATGTTAGGTAAGTTTTTGTAGTTGACTGTTTCCTTGAATTTTGAACGGTTTGCTACCTATGGACCTGAACAGGGGAAAAAAGGTAAAAAAAATTTGAATTTTTTAAAGTTTTTTGCGATTTTGGTTTAAAGTTATTTTTTTTTTCAATTTTTTATGTTCATTACTTTTGTTCCTTTGAAAAAGGGCTACAACTTTGCTTCAAAGAGTAAATTAAAATTCCGAACGGTTTGCAAGATATGAGCCTGAGAAAATTATCACTTTTTGCAAAAATGGCAAAAAGGCCCCAAATCTTTGGGGGCCCATAACAAAAAAAGTGCATGACTTTGGGCAAAACTGGGAGACACGGGTCTTTTCTTTTTTGGTCTTCTTTCACGTAGTGATGTCCGAATATGGTTATTTTTTTTCGTGTTGCACTGTGTTATTGAAACAATTAATTGTTCGTAGGGTTAAATGGTGATTTTTTCCAGATACAAAATTTAAAACTTGCAAAATTCGAATAATTATTTGGCATAATCGGTTTAATTCGGTTGTATAATTTTTATTGCTTAAAAACTATTTTGAAACTTAGAGCAAACATGTTTTCTTCTGTTGATTATGTGTTAATTTTTCTTTTAATTTTTCAGTATTTTCTTCTAATTTAAAATGAGTAAAAAAATGGTAAGAGAGCATGTCGGCTAAGGCGACTTTTGTGAGTGCCATTTATATGGGACCTGTGGTGAAAATTGGGTTAATATTTTCTTACATTAAAATACTTTTAAAGATATTGTAGAAGCACTATTGTGCACACTGGTGAACGCCGACTGCAGTATGACGAACAACTGACAAATTCTTACAAAATTTGGTAGATTTACTTTTATTTAAAAGGACTGGGATATGTGTTATTAGGTTCCGTTAATTAATTTTTTTATAAATTTCAGAGGTAAAATGTAGTTCTTAAATAAAATTTTTATAGCACCAAAGGTAAATTTTCAACCGACCGGAAAAAATTGCGGTTCGAAAATTATATGTATAAAACTCTTAAAATTTTGCAGAAATTTTATCAAAATATCTGAAAAGTACCACCTGCGCTTTGACCAAAAAAAAAAAAAAAAAAATACACGGGTAGCCAGACAGACGGATGGATGTTTGTTGAAAACAAGTTTCCAGTGCAAAGTCATATCCAGTGGATATTTGTCAAACTATAGAAACATTTCAAGGGAGAAGAAGGTCAAAGCAAAACCCTAAATTAGCCCATTTTCTTTAATGACCATATCCCTACCAGGCAAAAGCGATAAAGCGATCAAGTCGGACCACACATCATTCACCAATTGATTCAACGTCAGGACAAATATTTGCCAAAATTGTTTAGAGGTAAAAAAAGTTAATTTTGGAATTGTGATATAAATGTTTAGATTTAAATTGATATTCGCAAAATTTTTTTTCAAATATGCGACCTTTATTTCAATCACAAGATAAAAATAAAAAATTAGCCCGACAGATGTACATATTAGAGGTGGACGCCACAGAAACATGAGAAAAAAACTTCTTTAATATCAGATAAAAAATAAAATCCTATGAAACAGTAATTTAAAAATTTATTATAGAGTAATGACAAGTTACTACCGAGTTTTTCTAGGTATGTAATTGACTTTATCTTACAGTTCTTTTACCCCTCTTATCTCTTGCACAATCTGGTAAGGTATTTCTTACTCGAGATAAAATTTATTTCCGAGCACCTTAATCTTTTGTGATTTTTTTAAATTCCCGATATTCTAATTCATATAGTATTGTAGAAAATTATCTTTTTAACGAAGCCTCGCTCATCCACTTTCTTGCTGGAGAATCTTTCTTCACTTGTACATGTCAAGCCAACGCAGTGTTTCTATATAATGCGTTTTACAACGTCAATATCGTAATGTAGCTCATGATTCATGCAATCTCCGCTTACACAAATCAGCCCATATAATTTACGAGGAATCTTTCTCTCGAATACCTATAGTGCTTGCAGTTGGCTTAGCAAAGTCAAAAAAAAAGAATTTAAACTCTAAAAATAATATTTTTGGATTTAAACCTTTTTGTGAATTAATTACACTGCGCAACAAATAAAGACTTTTGAAAAAATGCAAAAAGTAGACAGTATAGGCCCGAGTCTACTATTAAAGGGTACAAAGAAAAAACTTGAAAATGGTTTTAATTGCCAAAATGATTAAATCAATCAAAACAATGCTTAATTGTGGACCTATCCCCAAAATGATTACATCATTTAGCTTAATTGTTAAAACCGAATAATAGCGATTTTTAACCAATTTAACATTTTTATAATTTTTATTACTAAAATTATCAAAATTAAAGCGCACTTCAAACACTTCAATTGCTTTAAGGAATAAGCAAGTTTAAAGAAAAAATAATACAAAAAAAAATTTTCGCTCGGCTGGGGCTCGAACTAAGGCTGCTTGCGTGTGCGAGCCCTCTAACTTCTGCGCCACGCCACCATGCTAAAATTGGACCGAAGTTGTTACTATTCATACTTATTTCATAAACAAACTCTTATATAAAAAAATCAAGTCAGCTTTGAAAACAAAGCTTAAGACTTCCAGTGATTTTTTCAAGTTTTTGATGCCCATATAATGATAACTCTCACCTATCTCACCAAACTAAATAAAACCTTTTACTACACTTTGATAGCAGAACCGAGTCTTTGATTTTAAATTTCTTAATTTTGTAAAAATTTTAACCTGACGTGCAGTTAGGCTTAGTCTGGTTAAAAAACAAAATTTTTTTAAGACTTCAAGTAAAAAAATTATATATAAAAATATTTAGTTCATGTAGTCTTAGTTACCATATTGCCGAATAAAGCTGGAAGTTATAACCAAATATGAGTCAGCTTTTTTTTAACCCCCCTCCCCTTTTTGGGGGGTCCACTTATTTTTTAAAATTTTTGAAGCCCATAAAGGTAAACGGTCAGCTATCTCGCCAAACTAAGTATATGAATTTTTTACTTTCGTTAGTAGTATCGAAGCTAAGTATCCCGTTTGTGTATTTTTTCACCGTTGCACAGTGCTAAAAATAGCAAGCGAGCTCGTTGAGTTTTGTTTAAATAAATATTTAGTGACCAAAAATTATTCATTTTACTGAAATATGTTCACCCGTTTTCTGTTGGTCAATATATATTTGCTTTTATTTTAATAAATCTTGTCCCGGTGCATGGTTGCAGATATGCATACAGTTAATGAATGTTTGTACAACAAACAAAAAAATCTTATATATTTTAGGTCAGCCTGCCTTTTTTTTCCTTAAAAATGATTCATTTCTTTGCGCAATCGACAACGTAAATAAGTTATTTTGCATTAAGTGTTTTATTGTCAAGGAAAACCCGAAAAAATCCACTGAAATAAATTTCAAAAAAATATTCGATGCAAAATAAATACAAACAAAATCTCTTGCATAATTTTTACGCATTCTTGGGCTTAACAAAAAATACAAAAACCAGTGACAATCTCTTTTTAAATGCAATTTTATGAGGCTTAAACGCCTGCTGGTCTGGTGCAAACAGATCAATTTTTGTTTTTTTTATGTTTTTTAAAATATTTGGTTTTTCTCTTCTTCCTTTTTTTAAGGTTTTTCTTTAAAAATGTTGCTGTATTTTCGTTGTTTTGTAATTCGGCCAGTTCGCTGTTAAACTTCAGCAGAGTTTAATTTTTGAAATAAATTTTTATTTTATATGTAAAATTATGTGTTTTTATTAATTCGGGCATATATGTCCTTTGGTTTTTTTAATTATGCGATAAGCCAATTACGTTTTTATATTATTTTGCTTGTTATTTGCTGTTTATTTATTTTTTGCTTCACGAAAATTGGCAGAATTTACAAGAGTTCTTTTAATTTTTTGCATTTACGTCTCTTTATTTTCAAAAATACTACTTTGGTTTGGAAATTACAATAATGAATTGAAAATGAGAAATTATTGATATTTTTTTTTGGGGATCTTCTTGCCATAATGGATTAAAATTTGTAATCAAATTATAAGTAAGTAACTGTTGGAGAATGTATAATTTGTAAAAAAGTATGTAAAAGGATTTTCTTACTTAAAAGTAGTTATATTTATAAGAACACTAGCTAAGCCCCGGTGTGCTTCGCTACCCCAATCATAGTAAAATTATTAAAATATGTAAACAAAAGAATTTATATATTTTTTAATTTATTGGTTGCCCCACATAAGTTGCAATAAGTAATAAGTCAGCCCTACTATTTACTTAGCACATAAAAATTGGAAATTTACCAGGCTTACAGTTTTGGAGATATTCAGAAAGCTTTAATAAGCAAAAATTATTTATAAATTTCTATACATAATCTTAGCCCCTTATTAACATATTAACATTTTTTGGTAACCTGACGAATGCACATTAAACTATGTTTCTACCTTCATTGGTTTTAAAGTTACGAAAAGTACTAAAACATAATTTTAACCTTTTTTCCCCCTAAGAGTCCAATTATTCCAAAAAGACCCAAAAACGTACTCATATTTTTTAGGCCTGTCACATCCAATTTGATTTATGTTTCTATCTTTGTTGGTTGAAAAGTAACAAACAACGCATTAAAAAATCAAAATATATTTTTAACCCTGTTTTCCCCTTTTGGGTCCAAAATTAAAAAAGTACGTAATAATATTTTTTTAAGACCTATCAAACGCAATTTGAATAATGTTTATATCTTTATTGGTTTAAAAGTAACAAAAAATACCAAAAAGTACCAAAAGATAATTTTAGCCCATTTTCCCCCCATTTAGGACCAAAATGAAAAAAAACTCCAGATACCTGTCTGTTTGTTTCTTAAGGAAAACGCAAAACTTTTCAAATTTTGTTTCTATCTTATATACGTCAAAAGATAGTAGGCTACAGGTTTTTCCTTTTTGTCCCCGTTTTATCCCTTTACGGGCCCAATTTCTAAAAATTCGTATGTATTTAAACAAACATATATTTAGCTGTACGCGTTTGATCAGTAGGGCTTTTGGTAATTTGGTTAGACAATTCATAACCAGACCTCCCCACACAAATGGGCGTAGTGTGGGCGCGGCAGCAAAGATTTCCAAAAAAAATTGCCAATTGTTTCTTCCAGACTTTAAGTAACTCGCTGTAAAAATTTCAAAAAAATCGATCTACTGGTGTGGACAGCTATAAATTACAAACATACATACATATGTACATACATACATACATGCATGCATACATACATACATACATACATACATACATCCATACATACATACATACATACATACATACATACATACATACATACATACATACACATACATACATACATACGTACATACATACATACATACATACATACATACATACATACATACATACATACATACATACATACATACATACATACATACATACATACAACCTTTCTTTATATAATATAGATACAGGGATCACATTTCAAATATTTTTCAAAAGAAGTTCAAACTTCTCTTATATTGTTATATCCAAATTTTATTATGCTTTTGTGCAAATTTTTGCACCTCACCAAAGAAAAAGGTCTGAGACCCACCTCCAATTATACCGATCGACACAGAATCACTTCCTGAGTCAATTAAAACCTGTCAGTCCATCCGTCCGGCTGGGAGTTAGGTGGAATTCCAAAACGCAGTTTGCTTTGCATCACGAAATTTCAAGTTTTTCCTGAAATCAAAGATGATGTTTCTGGTAATATCTTCTACTTCCAAATGAGTGCTTACAGTTATATTAATGTCCTGGAAGCAAAAAACGTTGTCCAAATTGTGAAGAGTGAATAAGTGAAGAAGAAGAAAATTTTTAATGCAAAGCAAACTGCGTTTTGGAATTCAGCCTTATTAATGTATTCTTGTAAACAAAGTAGAGACCGCATTTTTGCAGATATTTCGATGAAATTTGGAACAGATAAGTTTTTTGGCATAAGAAAAAAGCATGTTGTTTGTGGTGATGATCAGTTAATTTTTCGACAGAGCTCCTATACAAATGTCCTCCCGGATTAAGCGTTTTGGGCTATAACTGGCTCAAATATGGCCTTATCTTCACATTATTTTTCACGTTTGTCTATCTTTATGCCACCCATTTTTGTACCGAAAATAAATTTTATCGGTCTATTTTTGAGCTTCATAAAAATTGCAACAATAGAAGAACCAGTATGAAAACTTACATTTTTGTGGGCGCTGCAATCCTTCATTTTTGTCCTTTAAAATTTCGGAATTAGAGGCCTTCTATATGTGTGCCAATTTTAAAAAATCAGTGCAATAAAAGTACCAGCATAATAAGTTTAACTTTTACGGGCGTGGCACCGCCCACTTTTTTACCTTCAAAATTTTAACTTTAAAAGCCGCTTATGTGTAAACTAATTTCCAAAAATCGGTCTGGAAGAGGAATTTAAATTATGTTTCTATCTTAATTGATTTTAAAGTTACAAAAAGTACTAAAACCTAATTTTAACCCTTTCTTGCCCTTAAGATTAAATAATTAAAAAAGTATCTAAAAACGTACTCATATTTTTTAGACCTGTTACACTTAATTTGAATAATGTTCCTATCGTTATTGGTTTAGAAGTTACAAAAAACGAATAAAAAAATCAAAATATATTTTTAACCCTTTTTTTACCCTTTGGGCCCAAAATTTGAAAAAAGTACGAAAAACGTAATTATATTTTTGTAAAACCTATCGAACGCAATTTGAAAAATTTTTCTATCTTTATTGGTTTAAAAGTAACAAAAAAGTACCAAAAAGTACCAAAATATAATTTTAACCCCTTTTTTTCGCCCTTTCGGACCAAAATTTAAAAAAAAACTCCAGATACCTGTCTGTTTATTTCTTAAGGAAAACGCTAAACTTTTTAAATTTTGTTTCTATCTTATATACATCAAAAGATAGGAGGTTACAGATTTTTCCCTTTTTGTCCCCTTTTTATCCCTTTACGGGCCCAATGTTTAAAAATTCATGTGCATTTAAACAAACATGTAGAGCTTAACACGTGTTATAAATTTCATGTATTTAGCTCTACGCGTTTGATTAATATGGCCTTGGGTAATTTTGTTAGGCCATTCATAACCTAACCTTCCCACACAAATGGGCGTGTTGTGGGCGTGGCAGCAATAGTTTTAAAAAAAAAAGTGGCCTATTGTTCCTTCCAGACTTGAGATAACTCCCTGTAAAAATTTCAAAAAAATCGGTCTACTGGTGTGGCCAGCTATAAAATACAAACATACATACATACATACATACATACATACACACACACCCCTTCTTTATATAATAGATTACGAGCTAACCAGTTGTTACTTTACTTAATATAACTGGAAGAGGCAGCAAGATATTTCGTAATAAAACTGGTAAAATTTACAGTTTTGATGTTCACAATAAGTATTATTTATTTAAAAGTATTTATTAGTGTGAGAACAATGTATGTAAAGAATATTACTTCCTGATGTAAGATGTTAAAAAAATATCCGAGTTTGATTAAAAAGTTGTGTTCAACTGGCTTGTCTCAAAATGTTACCAGACAAAAAAATATATCTCGGTGATTTAATTTCAATATAACACAATTTTGAACTAGATATAAAATCAATACATATTTGTACAATTATATCATTATACAAAACTTTCTATGCGCTACGCGGGCAACTTTAGACATCTACCCCACTTGGTAATTGCCTACCGTCTTATCCTACCAATGCACTGTGGGTTGAAATGGTTCGAAAGTGACGCTTAATTGAATTTTTAAAATTAAGTTTTTGTATTAATATTTGGTGACGGATAAAACCAGATAAAATTTTACATTGTGTAAATTTTCTAACATTTATCTTGTCAGCTGACTCCGTAGTGACGTGTCAAAATACAAAATTTTTGCATTGAACGAGTCCGTTATTTCCAAATTTAACGTAAACAAGGTGTTATTTTAAGAAAGGAACCTTCAATTTCAGGCATTTGAGTGTATAAAAATGATGTAGAGTTTTTGAAAAAGATCTACAATTGGCCTATTTTTGATGTTTCGTGAACCATAACTTCTAAGTTAGTTAAGGCTGGGTTTTGAGTCATATATTTTCTAAAAGTTTAAAATTTTAGCTCAATAAAACAAAGAAGAAAATTTGCGGTTTTGTTGCTCTACTTTTTGCTATTAACATTTTTCTGTTTGAAGTCGTGTTTTTTCAAAATCATGTATTTACCAAAGCTAACGTTCGTTCAATACTTACCATTGTTGTTATTGTTGTCGGAGATAGGTGCGTGAACAAGTATCAGTCATTCTTATTCACGAGAGTGTTAAAATGGTTTTGTATGACTCCTGCAATACATAAATTTTTAATTCATGCTCCCGAAATCATAAAATATGCCCTTTTACCGTTTGGAGAACTTTCAGAAGAAGCTCAGGAAGCCAGAAATAAGGACTTTCAAAATTATAGGAAACACTTTGCTCGCAAATGCAACCGAGAAAAGTCGAATGAAGATATTCTAAACAGATTTTTTCTCAGTTCAGATCAATTCATATCTAGTATTAATAAACAAAATGAGCGGAAAGAAAAGCAACAATTACCATATTCCGAACTACAGCTTTTGCTATCGCCTATTATTTCTCAAGAAATACATGAGAGTGAGAGTAATGATAGCGAAGATAATGATGATGAAGGCGAGGATGAATATAATATGTTTTTTTTTTAAGTGTATGACAATTATTGATAAACAAAAAAAAATTATAAAAATTTATTTCGTTACTTTTTAAAAAAAGTTGTAAAATTGTCGAAATTCTTCAAAACCCAAATTCAGACTTTAAATTAACCTTATATTCATATTTATTCAAAATATATATTTATTTTTTTATTTTTTAGAAAGAAGGCAAAAGCAGCTTTTGTTTGCTTCTTATTTTTTTAAAAAAATCACTTTCCATTTTAAAATTACGGCGAAAACTCTGAAACAAACTATAATTTTCCGAAAAATAAAAATGTCTATAAGGTCTTAAAAAATTTTTTTCCGTGTACCTTTTTTTCAGAATATGCCTTTTTATGCATATTTAACGATTTGAAAAAAAAAATTTCAAAAAAATTTAAATTACGGCTCCCATGAATTAATCGCCACTTTCGGTGTCATCGTACCCACTGTGCAATGCCACATAACGATTGGGCTTAAGACTTAACTGATATATAAAGAAGTCGATCTCATACCATTAATTAAACTCTTTATTTTTTTATGCTTGAGCTATAACTTATTCGTTTTTTTGTATTTTATATTGTATATTTTATGTCGAGGGATATAAGAAAACAACTTTTTACCTTAATTTCATATTTCAGAATTCATAATCTCAAAACCGCCAAAAATTATATATGAAAACATATTCCTAAGACAGCCTGATTTACTTTTAACTCTAACCTGGTTTAAAATCTATAATATCCTATTTCTAGACTATTTATCTCAAAAAACTAAAAAAAGTACCAAATATGTAAGAAATATACTTTTTGTCCACTTAGTTAATTTTTGGCCTTGATCAGAGTTAATAGCCATTTCACTTATATACGAGTATCTGTACCCATACCACCACCTTTCTTTCGAACTAATAAGGCCCAAAAAATAACTAAAGCCACATTCAAATTTTATTGATACCTGTCAAATGCAATTTTAATTATGATTGAATCTTAATTGGCTTAAAAGTTACAAAAAGTACCAAAATATAATTTTTAGCCTTTTTACCTCAAACCCACATATCTAAAGAAAGGTGAAAAGCGTTGTGTCTTTATCGAAAATCTGTATCGATAAGCTTGTATACCTAGTAAAAATCTAACATATGATGACTTTTACGTAAAATTATTAAATAAGAATAAAATGATTTTAAAAATGATAAGGAAATAATTTTTAGCATAAATTACGAAAAACTCCCAACTTCTGCTTAACTAGATCAAGCTGGCATCCCTGTTTTTATTTGTTTACATACAAGGCGAACTCATAGAGAAAGACAGACAGATCAGCTGACTACTTTTTGCTCGTGCAATTGCCTCACAATATGTCAAAAGTTTGTCAATGTGCTTCTTCTTGATATACAAAAATTACGCGTCAGTTAGAATTTTACACTAAAAATTTAAAAATGTGTTCTTTATTAACAAAAAGTAAAACCAAATGTTGCGTTCTTGTGCTTTGTGCAAAAAAAAGGGTAAAATTAGTTTTATTCCCATTGTTCTTCTACAAATAATTTGTTTTTTTTTTCTAATGATGCCTATTTTTTTTGACATATTTAGTACGAATTTTTCGCCCTGCGTTCACCTTGTATGAATTCGCCTTGGTTTACATATTCTTTTCTTCTTTTGCAGCAAACTTCGCTTCTTAGCGCATTGTCAAAACTGGATGATCCAACTACCGAGTTTTTACGCTGCGTAATTTTGGTTTGCTGTAAAGTTTAGGAGATAACAGTTAGTAAGTAATTTTTGTGTGAATCTCATGAAATCTCGTTTTTGTGCATCTATACCAGTGATAGGCACACTAATACTAATGCATTTGTTCTTGTATATGTGCAGTTTCAGATAATATTATTCCTATATTGTTGTTAGTGTAATTGAACAAACAAGCGGTAATCGACCACTTTGTTTGAAAACTCATCTGAGACTGACTAAAAATTTCTAATGCTTTGTTTACGTGTAGTTAAGATAAAAGAGGGAATTTGCGCGGCAAAGCAGAATGCCCAACTAGGACCTATACATTGTGGAAGCTAAGCAAAGTCCAAATGTTGAATTTTTGCCCTACGATTATGAATATAACAGTCAGTTGCTCATTACGCTGTTCGCAATCAAAAACTAACTAATTACTTTATTTTTTCCAATGCGTTTTTTTTAAATATTTAAACATGTTTTATTTAAAGAAATTTCTTTGAACAAAAATATAAAAAAGTATTTTTTTACTGAATAAATTTAATCAACGTATGTGATTGTATAAAAATCGTTAATGTTAAATGAATAGCAACAGATTTTTTAAATAAAACAATTGAACACAGTGTAGCTAAGAGAAAAAGGACTAAAAAGATAAATTATTTAATATTTTTCAATACTATTGATTTAAGCATAACTTCCTATATGAATCACAAAAATAGTTTCATCTGGTCTGAAATTAAGGAAACTGGATTTTCATAAAACCAAACTGTCCATTTATTTTTAATTTTACTGTTTATTAAAGCCATTCAAAAATACAAACTGTATATCACTTTACATTCTACCGCAATACATTATTATTTTGAGATTTTTTGTTTATTTTAAATTATTTCGCTCTTGTAACAAGTATATGGGTTGCATTATTATTTTTTCTGCAACCTTTTTTGTGAAATCATTTTTTCCGAAATTAACTGTGAATGGTAAACAACTACAAGAACTATAACCATAAATACATATTGTTATAACAACAATAAAAATATCAACAACAACAATGCATTGCTGGAAAAAAATTTAAAATAAAGTATGTTTGTACGTGTTTCAAAATATGTAAAAAAGTAACAGATCGGATATAAAGTGTAAATAAAGTATCAATACAAAAAAAAATTATAATATATTTTATACAAAAGTATCGCATTGAATTGAGAATGAATTAAAATTTATTGAAAAAAATAATAAATTGAAATACATGCAGCAACATGCCATCATAAACAAGTAAATTTGGGTTAAAATATAAAGAATTTTTTCTGTTTACTGCACTGATTTTTTCATAAATTTAATTTTAATTCACAAAAATTTTCTTAATTTTTTTTTTAAAGAACAAAATTATGATTTTGTGGCTCAAATTTAAATAGTATATATTTTTTTTGATATTGTGAGGCATGCATTTGAATATTTTCGTTACAGCGTGCAAAAAATAAAGACTTTTTAAAAAAATAACAAAGAGAGTATAGACTCAATTCTACTATCAAAGGGTGAGGGTAGTAAAATCTTATACTCACTTTAGTGAGAGGTTGATGATCGTTTTCTTTTTATGGGCCATAAAATTTTCTACCTCCCGAAGGCAACCAAATTTTTTCAGGTTCATTATGCATGTTTGGTACTGTCCCAATTGTTTTATACAACTGTCTAAACATTTTTTTTTGAAAAGAGTTCGGAAATATTGCTTAATAGGATATTTCTTAAAAACTTTGTTGTGTAGTTCGGGTCATATTCTGTTAAATTAAGTACTTCTCATATTTGAATTAAAAATAGTTACGAAAAAATTAGGTGTTAAAGTGATCAGAAATATATTTAAGACTTGGAAAATGAACATAAAATTTCTCAAACACTGAACAAATTTACATAAACAACGGTAGACCAACAGCTTAAATTTGTGGAAATATAAGGAAAATCATTTATTGCATGGGAGATACAACCCTCGTCCCGACCAATTTCACCGCCCACTCAATGAAAGTACAGGATACCAGAAATATTCATAAAAGGCAAACAATTTTAAGTTTATGAATAAAGCAGTTCGGAGTTGATAGAGAAATGGATAGAGTGTATTTGGCTCCACCTACAACAACCTGCTAGCCTTTGCTAAATAATCTATATAATGTCAAAGTTGCTCATGCGAAGATTTGTTATAATACTTACATATGTATCGCAATTGATTTAATAATTAGTTAAATATTTTTCAAATGCCTGTACCGAGCGCAATTTTGTATAATAAAAAATTTAAAAGGAATGCATATTTTTTATTATCGAATTTTTACTTCGGTGAATTAACAATAATTATTGGAGGTGGCACGTCCATTTTTTGATTAAAGTTTATTCTAAATCTAATTATTATTATTTATAATAAAATAACCCACCAAAAGTTTGAAACACTTAATTGCGCAATTTTTAAACTTGTACGATAGCGACTATTAATTTGTATGGAAGGTGGTGCTACGCTAAAGACTGAATTTTTGTTCATGCTAAACTTGATTATTCATATTCACAACAGAAAAATTAGGGATTTAACATGTTGCAATAAATAAAATAAATAAGCTATATTTCTTTAATGGGAGGTACCACGCCCACTACTCTCTATTCGCTCATATTAAACTCAGTTATATATATTAACAATATAAACACCCACGAAAAGCTTTAAGGTTTCTGCTTTTGCAGTTATTGATATTGATTCATTCATTATTGATATTGTTCATTGCATGGGAGGTACTACGCCCATTAATATCTTTCCACCCCACGCAGTCTAATAAAGAGCATCAATATTATAAACGCCCATACAAAGTGCAAGGATTTCAGCTTTTACAGATACTGGCAGATATAAGAAAACTATTTCTTTTGTATGGGAGGTGCCACGCCCATTGTTACATTTTCATCTATACTCAGTTTAGTTATTTACATCAATAGTTTATTAACCTTTTCCAAATTCGAGGGCTTCAGCTATTAAAATTTTTAAGGTAGGTGAAAAAAAGTGTTCGATTTGTATGGTGATTGCTGCACCCAGTCTAAATTTAAAAAAATAGAAACCATGGCCTCTTTTAAAATATGAGGAATGCCTTTCTTGCAAACTTTAAACAAATCCGTCCAGTCGTTTTTGAGTTATAAGTGTTGTGATACGAAATATGTGTCCAGGAATTTTTTTTTGTAAAATATAACTAAATTTCTTAAATATGCTCTTAGAGACAATATTGCTGTCATTATAACCAGATGTCAATCAGTCTTCGAACAAAAACTGATGATGTAATCTTTGGAAGGGTCCATTGAGTTTTCGAAATTTTGGAAGCTCATTTAAAGAATTCGAAGACTTTGATAGTACAACATATACTAGATATTTTGTCTGTATATTTTTTCACTGCTTCACATTGTTATTTGAAAATTTCTAAAGTAAGTTTTTTACCCTTTTAATGCCTTTTTGCCCTCGCTAATTAAGATGTCTTGCATGTATTTGACAATTTTACAATTGCTAGCGAGCATGTATATAAATCAAAACTATAAAAACTAACCGTAAAATTGAAAATATTAAAAAATAAAATATTAAAAAAATATTCTACTCTACTTCCTAATAACAGAATTTAGTCTGAGTATAATCAAATGCGCTTTTATGTTGAAACTTGGCATGCTCATTCATTTATATAATAGTCATACCTTTTCCGTTACTAAGCAATATCTAATTTTTACTTCTAGCTATTTTTAAACAAATGCCTACTGTTTCTATTTACGAATATGTAATTGATGTACTACGTTAATAAATTTGTACGAAATAAATTTGATGATAAGACTTTCACAAGGGAATTAACTTCATTAGCAATACGCTTTACCCCATTTTTACTTAATCACATCCAGAAAAATAGAGGATATTAACAAATAATGTTCGTATGTTAAACTTTAATAAAAAACATGTTTCCAAAACCTTATGTTAAAAAATTTTTTTTTGTAGTTTGTTATTTATTTTCATGTGCTTCGCTTTTTTTTTTATTAAAATTTAAGTTTTAATATGTTGCCATTAAAACATGCAGGCATGCATTTATATATCACAGAGTTATTTATTAAAATGCACATACGTGGAAGAAATTTAATACAAAAATATACTTTGACTAACAATTTCAAAGAGTTTTAAATTAAAGAGGCCAAGATGGCAAATTCAGTTTGATTAAATTATTAAAGATTAAAATTTACATACAAATTTTTGCTTTTTATTTTGGCTCAAGCCAAACAATTAGTTCAAAAATAAATAAAATAAGTGATTAAAATTTACTTTATATAATTATGTTTGGGTACGCATTGTTTCTATATCTTAATTTATTTAAAACAAAGTAATAGGTTTTACAGATAATAATAACATTGTTTCTATTTATGAAACGCTTCTGAATATATACATTTTGCTTAAACAAATAAATAGAAATTAAATATTAGCATCTAGTAGTTTGTATGGATGCAGTGCTTATCAAAATATTTTGTTTTTGTTTTTAGCTTGTTTGCATTTTCAAAGGAAATATCAACTATTTGTTAATAATGGTTTTTGAGATTCATGTTGCTCTTATATTTTAAATAGTCAATAACATTAAAAGAATGTTACCCAAAAAGCATAATATCGAAAATTGTTAAATTACTCTTCAGTTTTAAAACATCTCCTATCAAAATAACGCCTTAAAAAATTAAAGCTAATATGAATAAAAAAGATCAAAGAATTTTATTTTATTTTATTTTATTTTATTTTATTTTATTTTATTTTATTTTAATTTTATTTTATTTTATTTTATTTTATTTTATTTTATTTTATTTTATTTTATTTTATTTTATTTTATTTTATTTTATTTTATTTTATTTTATTTTATTTTATTTTGTTTTATTTTATTTTATTTTATTTTATTTTATTTTATTTTATTTTATTTTAATTTATTTTATTTTATTTTATTTTATTTTATTTTATTTTATTTTATTTTATTTTATTTTATTTTATTTTATTTTATTTTATTTTATTTTATTTTATTTTATTTTATTTTATTTTATTTTATTTTATTTTATTTTATTTTATTTTATTTTATTTTATTTTATTTTATTTTATTTTATTTTATTTTATTTTATTTTATTTTATTTTATTTTATTTTATTTTATTTTATTTTGTTTTATTTTATGTTATTTTATTTTATTTTATTTTATTTTATTTTATTTTATTTTATTTTATTTTATTTTATTTTATTTTATTTAATTTTATTTTATTTTATTTTATTTTATTTTATTTTATTTTATTTTATTTTATTTTATTTTATTTTATTTTATTTTATTTTATTTTATTTTATTTTATTTTATTTTATTTTATTTTATTTTATTTTATTTTATTTTATTTTATTTTATTTTATTTTATTTTATTTTATTTTATTTTATTTTATTTTATTTTATTTTATTTTATTTTATTTTATTTTATTTTATTTTATTTTATTTTATTTTATTTTATTTTATTTTATTTTATTTTATTTTATTTTATTTTATTTTATTTTATTTTATTTTATTTTATTTTATTTTATTTTATTTTATTTTGTTTTATTTTATGTTATTTTATTTTATTTTATTTTATTTTATTTTATTTTATTTTATTTTATTTTATTTTATTTTATTTTATTTTATTTTATTTTATTTTATTTTAATTTTATTTTATTTTATTTTATTTTATTTTATTTTATTTTATTTTATTTTATTTTATTTTATTTTGTTTTATTTTATTTTATTTTATTTTATTTTATTTTATTTTATTTTATTTTATTTTATTTTATTTTATTTTAATTTATTTTATTTTATTTTATTTTATTTTATTTTATTTTATTTTATTTTATTTTATTTTATTTTATTTTATTTTATTTTATTTTATTTTATTTTATTTTATTTTATTTTATTTTATTTTATTTTATTTTATTTTATTTTATTTTATTTTATTTTATTTTATTTTGTTTTATTTTATGTTATTTTATTTTATTTTATTTTATTTTATTTTATTTTATTTTATTTTATTTTATTTTATTTTATTTTATTTTATTTTATTTTATTTTATTTTATTTTATTTTATTTTATTTTATTTTATTTTATTTTATTTTATTTTATTTTATTTTATTTTATTTTATTTTATTTTATTTTATTTTATTTTATTTTATTTTATTTTATTTTATTTTATTTTATTTTATTTTATTTTATTTTATTTTATTTTATTTTATTTTATTTTATTTTATTTTATTTTATTTTATTTTATTTTATTTTATTTTATTTTATTTTATTTTATTTTATTTTATTTTATTTTATTTTATTTTATTTTATTTTATTTTATTTTATTTTATTTTATTTTATTTTATTTTATTTTATTTTATTTTATTTTATTTTATTTTATTTTATTTTATTTTATTTTATTTTATTTTATTTTATTTTATTTTATTTTATTTTATTTTATTTTATTTTATTTTATTTTATTTTATTTTATTTTATTTTATTTTATTTTATTAAAATAAATTTTTTTCTTTTAAATGAACTTCGTATTTTTCTTCTGTATCTCTCCACATATATGTCAATGTCACATATTGTTTATGCAATAATATTATAAAAGTACATAAAAAATTTTGCCTTTTTAGAGTTAAAACTTATTTACATAATCTTTTCGATTATTTTAAATACAATAACGTAATACTATTAAAAAGCAAAATAAATTTATATTGATTTTTTCACCATAAATATACTTGATAACAGCAAAACAAAGACTCAAGTTATTTAAATGCTATTAATAAGTGCTGAAGCTCTGTGACAAGAAAATCAGTTAAAATATAACAAGTTATAATAACCTGTTTTTTATTAAAGTTGTACGTACATAGATGTCAGAAACTTATAAAATAAAAATGGAACATCTTTTGAAAAGAAATGAAAAAAATATAAAAACAAAACTTGAAATAAACTGATTCTGTTTTACGTAATATTGTTATAGTACGTACTTCTTGTTAAAAAAATTTTAAAACAGCTAATATTTGCGGATTGCAGTCTTGAAAAACTAACAAATGTATTTTTACAATAAAATTACGGAAAAAAATATTAAAAACAAATTTAATACAATTTGTTTTAATTTTTGTACAAATTGTAAATGGTCTTTTTAGCTAATTTTAATGATTTTTATTATAGACGTAAAATAAATTCCCAATCAAAATGGTAGTATTTGCACAACCTCGTACAAGGAAGTTTCTCCACGAAATAAATTTTAAAAATATGTTTTGTACGTACAAAAGATACAAAGCGCTTATATAAATAAAGAGGAGAAAATTCTGGAGAAACCATATAGCCTAACACCTAAGCTTGTACTTAACGTAAAATAATTTGTGGTATATTACGGTCGCGTTTGACGGACTACAACTTTCTTGTTGGTTTTCGTGTAAGTGAAAGCAATTACAGTTCAGATAGGGACTATACATTTTTAGAGTATTTATCCCCTTTTGTTGTACTTAAATGCATATGAAGTTTAGGTTAGGCAGCCGTTGAAGGAAAGGGTACAGCTGACTTGGGTCCGCTTAATTAGGACCCTTTGTGTTACCTGGAGAGGCAGATAAATTAGGTTAAAATGAAAGGAAAGAAGAAATTTAGACTTACCAGGGTCTCTGGTGGGAATCGAACTTATAACCCCCAGACTGGTAGACTCGTGCACTTACCACTGATCTACCGGGGCACCCAATGCATATGAATGTATGTATATAGTATAAGTACGAAAGTTCTTCTCGCGTTCGCAGCAATCTTAACTTTAGTTTGTCTTTAAAAAAATATATATATGTATATAGTTGCGAATTTTTCTCTCAAAATTATTTTTTTTTTCTTTTTTTATTTCTAAAGTCTTTTAATTAATTACTTGTGCATGTACTTTAAGAGACTATAAAATTAATTTTCTTTATTATATGTTTAATAAATAAAAAGAAAACTCCCTGCTCATAAACTGCATGCAGCGAGCTCTTCCATCACACATACCCATTTTATGGCACTTTTTCATATGTAGACATTAAGAAATTTAATATCAAAAAAATTACAGCATAATGTCAAAAGATATTAAAATATTATGAATTTACAGAAGAGCTAAAAAAGGCAGAAAAAAGTATAAAATAGAAAAAAAAAAAAAAAATATATGTGCATGTATGAAGATATGCACTTATTTTATTTTTTATTCTTTTTCATACAAAAACAAATGAGATGTCAACTCATAAACGAATACGTATGCAAACTTCAATGACATACTTGACATATATGCAGTTAATAAAGCTATAACAGAAATAACCGGAAATAAAAAACTGAAACTTTCGAAGAAGATACTTTCTGAAGTATGCTCGGAAGCTACTAAGCATTTAAATATACATATGTACTAAAAACTCAATTTAAAAACGAGCTATAAAATTTTTAAATGGTTTATAAAATGAAATTTTGATATTAAATCCATATTTTTAATTTTTTTATACATATAAAAATATTTTATTGATTACTGGACTCTAAAGTTTATACAATATTTAACTAACTGAAAATGGTGGCGAAAAACATTTTTTAATTTTAAAATCTTTTGAACGGAATTAAACTTATTTAAAAAAAAAATTTCTTAAACGATTTCTATAAAGACTTCTTAACTAAAATAATATTTTTATTTTTATTCATAAACTGCGTAATAGCACCTTCTAGTCCTACACTATGTACTTATATTCACACTTATTTCTACACATTCTATATATATCAACGTGCAATTTTATATATTTATAAATATACTTAATATGCATATTGCTGCCATCAATGAGATAGACAGTCTGACAGACAAATATTAAAGTATAAACGAAAAATTTAATGGAAACTGATACACTAAGGATAAGAAAAAAAGTCAATAAAAATGGGTATAATAACACACTGACATACATATATAAAGTATTCCATACCCGCCCTTCAAAACGTGCATACTTATAGGCACCACTTTAAACTGAGATAAAAACGTCTATTGAAGTGAAGTTTAAACTCCTCAAATTAAATTAATTTTTTTTCTACCAAAAACGAAGAAAGATAATTGTCAGAAACATTTAATCACCACAATGCTTGCCTAACGGTTTTATTTAAATTCCAAAACTTTTTCTAGGAAATATTTAACAAATTTAACTCCTTAAAATGCTTAAAGATTTATATATCTCATCTTCTACAGCGTGTCTGGTGGCAAATTTATATTTTTAAATGCGATTGTTTCAAAAAGTGATAAAC
This sequence comes from Melanophora roralis, assembly GCA_963583895.1. NCBI lineage: Eukaryota > Metazoa > Arthropoda > Insecta > Diptera > Rhinophoridae > Melanophora > Melanophora roralis. The sequence goes on along the minus strand of OY757190.1, from coordinate 20,605,065 downwards.
GGTGTGGAGAGAGGGTGGCCAAGTTGAAGTTAACGATTGTGCGAATTTGTCAGTCACGATGTCTCAGTGGTCGGGTGAGCATCACGTGTTCGCTGTGGAGACATTTTTTCAGAGTTATGATTCTTACGTAATTGCTCGTTGACAATTTTGTCCTAAGTTCGGTATTTGGCGAATACGTAATGGACCGAGTGTAAATGTAAATCGTTCGTGGGTGCAGAGATTTCGTGCAACTGCTTCGGCTATGAATGCCCCACAGGCAGGGCCTAGTCAATTTTCAAAGACTCCCGAAAACATTGAACTGGTTGAAAGCAGTTTATCTGATAATGCTGAACTTTCAATGCGGAAAGAGCAGCCTTACTAGTGCCTTCATGAAATTTAAAAAAAGGATCTAAAGTCCCATCCTTTTAAAATTCAATTCGTTTAAGAACTCAAAAGTCACTTTTATTTTCGCAAAATTTTTGTGAAACAATGTTTAAACGTTTTCACACTGTAAATCCCTTTTTTTGGAGCGATGAGGCTCATTTCCACTTAAACGACCACGTTAACAAAAAAAAAAACTGCCATTACTGGTCTTCAAAAACCTGCAGCCCTCAATTGAAACATAAATTTCGTGTATCAGCGCATGAGATAATTGGACCATTTTTTTTTCAAAAATTATCGAAGACAGGCGGCGAATGTCAACAGTGAAAATTATCGATGCATGATAACGGAATATATTTTTTCCAAAACTGCGAGCTCATCAATTCTACTCTTCACACACGTGTTTTTAACAGAATGGAGTGACTGCATACACAGCCAGAGCTTTGATTAATTTGATTCGGGAAAATTTCCCCCAAAAACAGATCAGTCGCTTTAGGGACATTTAATGGCCAACGAGGTTGCCCGATCTAACTCCCATAGACTTCTTTATGGGGCTTTAATCGAAAATAATAGTCGAGAAATCGGCTCAATTGAACCAAGTTTTACTGCAGAATGTGACGCACAAGGCCCCGTTTTAGGTTTAACTCGACGAAAGATATCTGGATGATATTCTCTTTAAAAAATAAAATCCGCATTTTTCTTCTATCGTTTAATGCTCTTAATAAAACTAATGTCAATTATTACGTTTTTCATTTAAGTTTGAATATATAAATCTGCCACCAGACACCCTGTATATATTTAAGCGGTTAGGATATAGCAAGTGATATATTTAATTTGGAAAATATTTATAAGTTTTTGCTCAATAACGTAAGCCCAAAATACAAGTATCGTAAAGAAGATTGTAAATAGTGTCTGGAAAGTTACTTTTATTCAAAGATAAATTTTCATTTGCTTGTATAATAAAAGACTAAAGCAAGTGCATATAAATATGCATGTACATATGTATGTATGTGTGTACACATTCCTATACACAGATTATTACTCAATTTATAACAGACAAAAAGGCACGATTCATTGGTTAATATTTTCTTTATCTCTTAGTTTTTGCTTGTTGGCGGTTTAATAAATCCAACTGACTGCCTGAATACAATTGCTGTTGCTGTCGCCGATATTGGTGGTAATAGGTTGAAGTGGCAGCAAAAACAATCTATACTAACAACTCACTGATATACTCTATATAGGATGCAAATTATTTATGTATATGTCGTCACTATCATCGCCGCTATTATTGTTGTCAGTTTCTCATTAGAAGAAGAAGAGAAGAAAGAAAAAGAAATTAGAAATATAAAAACTAGTCATACCAAGCTACATCTCAATTTAGTACCACTTTTGCTTTTATTGTTGTGTGAATTATTAATAAATATGCGACTTTTGATTTTATAACTTGTACGATTTGCAAAGAAATAACAACAACATGCAATATTAAGTCGGAATACAGGTGTGGTGTCATAAATAGCGATTAACTTTTCGTTTGTTCTTTTTTTTTTATTAAATATTTAAGGAAAGCCAGTTTTAAAATTTGATGTTAATTTGGTCTTAATTTAAATATGTGAATCTTCAGGTTCTTAACTTTTTTCAAAGGAATTTTTTTAGAGCAAATACTTTAAAAATTTGTTTAATATATCTGCAGCATAAACGCGCTACTTCGTAAGCGTATTTTTATATGTCAAGTAGAAAAAAAATACCAGATGCGAAAAAGTACCACAAATAAGAATAAAAAAGGAAAATTTGAGTTATTTTCTAAACAATAAGGAAAAATGCATCCTAAAATCAAGAATTTTATTCTTAAATATATTGAAAATCCTACTTGCTGTTCGAAGGGTCCCAGGTTCAAATCCCAGCTACACGAAGTACAGAAAAAAATTTTCAAATAATAAATATAAAATAAAAATAATATATAAAATTTTTATTCTTTAATATAGCTCCGTAAGTCAATGAACGACTTTTCATTTTTGGATTAGTTCAATTAATTTTTTGGGCTTACATCAAGTGTGGCTTCAGACCTAAATGAAATTTTTTTTTGGTAAATGTGGACAAAAGCAAGAAATTTAAACTAGAAAAATCATACTTAATTTAAAAAAATCATACCCACTGTTCTTTTTGACACCACTAGAGCTTGATTTAAGTAAAAAATGGTCTATTTTTTGTGTATACAAATAAAATAAAAAAATTATTCCGGAAAACGCTAAAATATTACACATTTCTCGCATCAAAATCTTTAGAAAATTCATAAGACTACAAAAACAAGGAAAAAGTACTAAGCGTCTCTTTAGTTGACTTGTGACTTTAATGGGGCAAGAGAACTTAAATTCTCATTATTAAAGAAGCACTAAAAACGGGAAAAATTACTTTTAACCCGGCAATCGTTTTTCGATCTTAATCTGGGTCATTTGTTGTTGATTTAACTTTTGTAGACTTTTAATTCTGAAAAATGGGGAAAAAGTTTTAAAACTTTGAAAGAAGTCTACTTTGTTGATTTTCGGCCTAAACTGGTATATTTTTTTTATACTCATGACTCAAAAAAAATTCAAAAAACGCACCAAAATATAGCTCAAACTTTTTTGACTCTAGCTGTTAAAAAATTTTAAAATGTATCAAAAAACATTAATTTTGTCTTGGACTGTCGAAAGCAATTCAAATTAAATTTCTACCTAATAATACCCCCTTAGGGTCTAAGAATGCAAAAAAGTCCCAAAGATTATTTATATTTCTTTAAGTCTTGCCGCACATAATTTATTTTGGTTTAGAAATTCCATCAATTTAACCCTTTTTTTTAGCCCCTTTGGGTCCAGAATTGCAAGAAAGTATTATCAAACATATTTATATTTTTCGAAGCCTGCCGAACGCAATTGTGCCTTTATGTTAATTGGTATAAAAGTAACATTGTTAATCTGACTAGTATTAAAACATAATGTTTACCCAGTTCTTCCCTTTAGAGTTCAAACTTTCAAACAAGGCGTCGCACAGTGGGTTCGATGACACCGAAAGAGGCGATTAATTCATGGGAGCCGTAATATAAATTTTTTTGAACTTTTTTTTCAAATCGTTAAATATGCATAGAAGGGTATATTCTGAAAAAAAGATACACGGAAAAAAAATTTTTAAGATTTTATAGACATTTTTATTTTTCGGAAAATTATAGTTTGTTTCAGAATTTTCGCCGTAATTTTAAAATGGAATGTGATTTTTTTAAAAAATGAGAAGCAAACAAGAGCTCATATTGTCTTCTTTTAAAAAAATAAAAAAAAAACAAATATATATTTTGCACAAATATGAGTATAAGTTCAATTTAAAGTCTGAATTTGGGTTTTGAAGGATTTCGAGAATTTTACAACTTTTTTAAAAAAGTAACGAAATAAATTTTTATAATTTCTTTTGTTTATCAATAATTGTCATTCACTTAAAAAGAAACCATATTATGTTCATCCTCACCTTCATCATCATAATCTTCGCTATCATTACTCTTACTTTCATGTATTTCTTGAAAAATAATAACTGAAGCCAAAGCCGAAGTTCGGAATTTGACAATTTTTGCTTTTCTTTCCGCTCATTTTGTTTATTAATACTAGATAAAAATTGATCTGAACTGAGAAAAAAACTATTTAAAATATATTCATTCGACTTTTCTCGGCTGCATTTGCGAGCAAAGTGTTCCCTATAATTTTTAAAATCCTTATTTCTGGCTTCCTGAGCTTCTGCTGAAAGTTCTTCAAACGGTAAAAGGGCTTATTTTATGATTTCGAGACCATGAATTAAAAATGTATGTATTGTAGGAGTCATACACTCTCCTTCATCTAGGAGTTAGCCCTCTCGTGAATAAAGATGACTGAAACTTGTTCACACACCTATCTCCGACAACAATAACAACAATAGTAAGCATTGAACGAACGTTAGTTTTGTTAAATACATGACTTTGAAAAAACACGACTTCAAACAAAAAAATGTTAATAGCAAAAAATGCAGCAATAAAACCGCAAATTTTCTTTTTTTCAATATTAAGCCAATATTTCGTTTTTTTTAGAAAATATAAGATTCGAAATCCAGCCTTAACTAACTTAGATGTTATGGTTCACGAAACATCAAAAATAGGCTAGTTTTGGACCCTTTTTAAAAAAATCGTCAAAAATATTTCACACACATTTTCAAAAACACTACATCATTTTTGTACACTCTAACACCTGAAGTAGGAGGTTTTATTCTTAAAAAAACACTTTGTAAACGTTAAATTTGGAAATTACGAACTCGTTTAATGAAAAATTTTACTTTTTTTCGCTTTTTAAAAAAATTGTAAAAAGTTTTGTGTTCTGACACGTCACTACGGAGTCAGCTGACAAGATAGATGCTTGTTAGTTTACATAATGATGTAGAATTTTATCTTATTTTATCCGATACTAAGATTAATACAAAAACTTTATTTAAAAAATTCAATTAAGCGTCACTTTCGACCTTTTAACCCAAAGTGCGTCGGTCCGAATAGCAGCCATTTAAACCAAAGCTCAAAGAGAAAGATTGACATGGAGAAGTCCATTGTACTTTAAAGAGGAAAAAACGAAGGAAAATACCCTAAGGAAATTCATTAATACTTTAAAGTAAAATATATTTGTGTGTTCCAGCTTCCTTTTTGATATAGGCCGACTGGAAGTCAACCTGTAAAATACCATTAAAACTTCTAATGATCTCTGGTGAAGACCATTAAGACGGTGATAAGAAAATTTTGTGTTCGAAGATTTCCAGCTTCTTGTATGAAGATATAGGTCGTTTGGGGACTTTACCCTGAATCAACGAGGGAAACCCTGGCAGTATTACCCATTAAAATCAAACTTAAAAAAAAAAAAAAATAACTTTATTGCAACGTGTACAAAACGTTAATATTACAAAGAGCAAAATATGCGGAAATTTTAAAACAATGTGGAAATCATTTGCTTTTAACACATCCAAATCTTTATTAAAAAAAAACACTTACCAGTTGCTATTGACCGCACTGCTAAAAATACAGTTAATAATTGTAGACTAAATGACATAATGACTATTTATGTTTTCAACATAAAACTATAATATTTTTATTTTTTAAAACTTATTAAAAAAATTAATAAAGCTTTTATTTTTTTATTTTTTTATTTCTATTACTATTAACTTTTTTAAAACCATACACTCTTAAAATACAAATCAGCTTATAAAATTTCTTTGGCTGATAGTTTAAGCGCAAACAACGTCTTAAACGTTGCAATGAAAACCGTCAACTGCTTGTGGTTCGTTCCACTTAAAAAAGAAATTGCAAGAAGGTGAAAATCATAAAAAATTTAAAAATATAATCAAATATGCATGAATTAATTAAAACTACCTTGAGTTTTTAGTATTTAGTTTTTTTTTTTAACTTTAAATTTTGTTGTTCTCATTTTATATTCAGCTTCTTCTTGCTTCTTCCATTCTCTCTTTAGGTTTTTAGAGACACATTTGTGTTAATTCACTTTCAATTTCTAGTTGTCGACTTAAAAACCATAAAAAATATAAATAAAAGCTTTACTTTTAAGCCGATTATTTTTTAATCATACAAACATACGCCTGGTTGTTAAGTTGCTGGTTTTATTGTTCACATAAAAGCGCATGCGTGGCTTACTTGTCTTGAGACACTTGTCTAAAACCGGGTAAGTCTTGTTTTATATATGTGTGCCGCCTTACAGTGTTGCCACAGTTTTAAAACATATGCGGATACATGACTGTATGAAGTTGCAGCACATAATTGCCCAATAATTTTTTAGTTTCTACAGCTAGTTGTGTGAAAATTTTTATTAAATTTTAAACGAAATAAAGTTATCTCTACGCTGACTTGCACAGAGAAAACAAGTTCCAGTTGTAGTCGAATACCCCATTTTACTTTAACCATCTGGCAGTACTAATAATATGATATTTGGAATTGATTTGGCTCTAACTAGTTTAATATCACACGGAATCCATTGAAATGTGGTTTATAAAATGTAATCAAGCAAAGACGAAAGAATATAAATAATACAAAATATATGAGAGTTAGTTCATGGTACCAAGCCAGCGTCTTACTTTGACGTTTATTATTTTCGATTTTGTTGTTATTGTATCCATACTACTATAATGGTCAATGTTAATTTGTTTTTTTCTTCGTTTAAATGCGGCATTTATATATTAATTCTTTTTCCGTGGTTGTTGTTGAGTTTATTTTAATACAGGCATTGTCTTATATAATAATTCCAAACATGTTTCGTAGGTTAAACAAACTGTAGTTAACGATTTAGACAATGGCAGAGACAATAACTTTGGTTTTTTTTTTTTTTTTTTATTATGAAAATCTATTTAAAGAAATTACAAATTCTATGCACATGTGCAACTGAGTGTGTGCACAGATTAGAATTTATCAAGTCCATTGACGTTTTTTTTTTTAATTCTAAAAATAATTTTACAGTAAATAAGGTAATTTCGCTTATACTTTAAACAATGACACTATTTTTTACCTTCACATCAGTGATAAGGGTATAAATGTTTGTCATTCCGTTTGTTATTTCTTTATTTTTCATTTACGACCCCATAGAGTTCATATATTCTGGATCCTTATAGATAGGGAAGTCGATTTTGCCATGTCTATCTGTCCGCCATACCATCTGTCCTTCTGTTCGTCCGACCGTGTTATGGTTGAAGTCAACTTTCTGAATGAAGCCCCTCGATGTCGCACAGACCCGTAAGTAGTATCCAGCTATCAGAAATATTTTCGATCTCTTGAAATCCAGCGAAATCACCCGATAACTGACCAAGATATAAGGCAAAACCAAAACTACATCTGCTTATTTATCTAAAATTTGTACATAAGAACCTCTACAACTGCGCTAGAGTTGCTCCCTACAATATGCAATGTAAGACCGATTCCCATTAATTTTTCCCCACGAACATTTTTTTTTTGCCATAAAAAGTTTAATTTTTTTTAAATTTTTCTTTTAAATCGCTGCCACAGCTTCCAGGGTTCTCCTACTAAGGTCAAATGTGAGACCGTCCCCAATTAGTTTGTCCTCCCAAACATTTTTGTGGAACATGCTTACCTTCTATCTCCAGCCCCCAACATGGTTGCCATACAAAATTTAAAAAAAAAATAGGATAAACACACCTAAAACTTCTCCGGAGTCGCCCTTAGAGGAATAAAATGTAACATAGACCCCAGTAGTTTTTTCTTTCAAACGTCTTCCCAGGGTATAGCTACCCCCTATCTCCATCACCTAAGGGGAGTTTCATACAAAATTTACAAAAGTGATATAAAAACACCCATATTAGTTTCTATTCGCAAACATATTCCTCGAGCCCCCCTATCTCCACGCCCTAAGAGGGTTACCATACAAAATAAAAAATAGGGTAAAAACCCCTACAGCTTCCCCGGTGTCGCCCCTAGAGGAATAAAATATATCACAGAGCCCTATTAGTTTTTCCTTCCAAACATATTCCTAGAACATACTTACCCCCTTTAACCATCACCTACTGGGGTTGCCATACAAACATTACAAAAAACACAGAGCCCCGTTAATTTTCTTTTTAAAATATATTTCTAGAATATTGAATTAGAAATTTCTGAAATACAATTAGAAAGTTCTGAAATGCAATTGGAAATGGTGTAGAACATAGTTACTCCCTATCTCTATCACCTAGAGGGATCGCCAAAAAAAAATTAACAAATAAGAGTAAAAGTCCCAAAAAAATTTACAAAAAATTAAGGGTAAAAACCCCTACAGCTGTCCGTATTACCCTAAGAGGGTTAAGATATGACATCGACCCCTATTTAAAAATTATATATATTTCAAACATAAAAAAACGAATAAAAATAAAAGAAGGTTTGGTGCTTCGAAAGTCCAATGTGAAGGGTGGCTAAGATTCGGCATAGCCGAATATAGCGCTCTTACTTGTTTTTTTTTATACTATGGGATAAATAGTAGTTATATATAGAGCTTTCACCAAAAAAGGTTTTTAAATTATCCTACAATTATGTTGAAAGTTAGGGTTTCTTCGAATTAAAAGGTTGCAAGCGGGGGGAAATCAAGGCACACCAGGACCTTAAGGGACAACCCACTTTAAGCGAACTCATTAACAACCTTATTGCTTGGAACCTTATAAAGTGCGATATTAAAGGTTTTCACAATTCCACCAAGAGCATTTTTACAATTCCTTACTATCCTAGGCTTGACGCAATGCGCCTTCAAGACCTTAAGGACTGTATGACTGTATACAAAAATATTAACCTCACTATTCCTATCTAAAACGCCTGACATGGAATAGGCCACATCAACTGAAATAGTTGTTACTTATCTATCGACCTTATATGTTTTTTACCTCTTTTATTTATTTTTTATTTTTAATACAAAATTATAATAAGTAGTGATGAAAAGATGCTTTAGAGACGGATTTCATTGATCTTTTAAGCTGCAGTTGGGTGCCCCGGTAGGTCAGTGCTAAGTGCACGAGTCTACCAGTCTGGGGGTTGTGGAATCGATTCCCACCAGATACCCTGGTAAGTCTGCTTAATTTTGCTGTTCTTTCTTTCCTATCTATCATTCTCAAAATTTCTTCTATCCTTTCATCTCAACTTTTTCTATCTGCCTCTCCAGGTAACACAAAGGGACCGAATAAAGTGGACCCAAGTTAGCTTTAATCTTTCCTTCAACGGCTGCCTGTTATACCTAACCTAGCTGTTATACCTAACCTAAGCTGCAGTTACGATTAAAGAGTTATTTATATTTCTTTTTCGCACTACCATTAATTAAACCGTTCAATGAATTCATATTTTTTCTCATTTTATGCACTTTAAACATGAACAATTATTACATCATATTTTTAACACCAATTAAAAGTTGTTTTTAGTATTATTTAGTTCCTTAAAAAAGATTTTATTCAATTTTCCTTTATTTTTGAATTTTTTTTCTTATTCTCACATTTTATTTGCCTGTAATTCCCCAATTATTAAAAGTATGTTTGCACACATATGTACATGCACTGCCAAACATATTATGCTCAGAAACTATTGAATAAAGTTTATTATAAAATTTGTGTACAAGTTAGCAAAAGTTTATATTAAAAACAAAAGCAGTTTAAGGCAAAGAAAAAGTTCTAAGGCATAAACAAAAGAAGAAGATGAAGAAGAGAAAAGAATGGAAAATTTCTTAAATTTGAATTTACAAACAATGACAAACGAATAAACTGAAGTACAACCACAGAAGCATAAAAGTTGACAAAACTTTTCATTTGTATGTATGTCAATGAAAATAATATTTTTAAAATATAATTAAAGTTGTGTGCTTAATACATTTTTTGTTTATTTTCCACAAACAACACATTTTCTTTATAAAGATAAAAAATAAAATTTTTATGAAGAAGTATATCACTACCTTAATAAAAAACCCAAATATTTTCACAAGCCCAAAATTTCGTTTATTTTGATCAATTCTGCTTAAATATCATAATTAGCCAAAAAAATGTCGAATTAAAAAAATCGAAGTTAGGGCCTTAATATATTAAGTTAACGATATATATGTATGTACAAATGTGTTTATTAATTGTATTAAAAGTTATCTTGAATGCTATTTCATCTCTTCACTTCATCATTCTGCTAGCAAGCCATCAATTAAGTCAGTTATCAAATAAAAAGGTGTTGTCATGGCAATCAGATATAAAAAGGAGTAAAAGCTAAAACATAAATAAGCAAAAGTTAGACATTCTTTTTATTAAAATTTTTTGCGACAAAAAAGTATTTTATATATTTGACTGATAATTAAGGGAATGCTGCTTTGAAATCATTTCTTTTTAAGTTTATACGAACTAACTTAAGCATTCCTTGAAAAATTTTCCAAAAACTATTACCTCCCAGTTGGCCATGTCGTTAAAACATCTTTGACACTGAAGACAGTTCAAACAAATCCTTGACGAACTTTCAAATACAAGATCAAAAGAACGACAGTGTCCATTATCTTAACATCTTAAAATTTACAAAAGAGACCAAACTGAAGATAGTATTCAGCTTAAACAAAGATTTAACTACGGACTCGGTTTTTGACTAAGTTTAAAGTATTGTGAAGATATCTTTTAAACTGGAAAACTGGTAAATCTTAAAAACAGGTGGGAAATCTTTGTGGAGAACACACACTTGCTTATTTTTATTTTTGTAACTAAAAAATAAATTAAAAAAATATTTGTACCCGTCTTTGTTATAAGTAAGATTGGAAGAGAAACTTTTTAGGTTTTATTTACTGATTTTTTTTTTGTCCGAAGAACCCAGATGTGGAACTACTCAGATAACCTGGCCGAGGATAGATCCGGGCCGTTCAAGGTCTCTCCTTGATCTGAATAGGAGGAGAATAAGGAACACCGTGGCCGCAATCACCGGCCACTGCTGATTTGGCATCCATGCCGAAAGATTGGGATATCCTTGGAACGACTTCTGTAGAAGCTGTCAAGACGAAGAGGAGACTGAGAGCGTACAGCACCTGTTGTGCTTTTATCCAGCGCAAGAGGACAGGATCAGGCACTTTGGTATCGGTAGACTGAATAGCCTGTCGGACGTGGCCAACATTGGTCTAACCAACCTGGCGTCCTTTATCAGGGATAGCGGTTGGTTCGGGGACAGCGGCCAATATGGGGCGACTACCGCTGACCATACACAATAACTTTCTATCTTTCTATCTTTTTTTCTATCTTATCTAATCTAATTTAATCTATCTTTTTCTTTTTCTTCCCCAGGTATAACAAAGGGACCGAGGAAACGGACCCAAGTGGGCTGCACTACTATCACTTCATCAGGCGGCTGCGGACGCCTGTTCTACCTAACCCAACTTACCTACTGACTTTTTCGGAAGTAAAATTCTTACCAAGAAGACAACAATTTAATTTAACATTTCGAACCTTGCATGCCAACACAAATTTAGGGAATTCCAAGTATTTCTTCCTAAATACAGATATTTTAGTTTAACTACTTTTAGTCAATTCTAAAATCAAAAAATTTAGAGTTTTAAATTAAAAAAAAAATTGAAAACCCCATTTTTTAATATATTCCTACACATGTAATAATTAAGACCTTTGCCAAAACCTCATTATATTGCCGTAATGTTGTCTGGGTATTTTTGGGTATTTTTGACAGTTTATTGTGGTGCACACTGTAATCGCCTTTAGAAGTACTTAGTAAAACGAAGTTCTTTTTATCGATTAGTTAATTTTTACTATATGAATATACATATGTATATATGTAGTTCATAAGTTAAATTAACATTTTTGTATATTAATGTAAGTATGTAAGTATCTTTTTCTGTTTATATTTTTGAATTATTCACTAGAAATTATAAATATTCATAATATAATAAGTTAAATGTTAAATTTAAGTTTCACATTCATAAAATTTTTTGTTTATTTTTTTTAACCATTTTAACATTTTTTTTTAATTAAAAAAATATTCGAAATATTTTTATTTAAAAAATTTTTTTTTATTAATTCAATATTTCCAATTTTTAAAAGGGGTCAGTGTCATATTTAAGCCCTCTAAGGGTGAATATGAGGAAGTTGCAGGTGTTTTTAACTTAATTTTTTCTAATTTTGTATGGCAACTCCCTGAAGGTGCTAAAGATAGGGGGTAAGTATGTTTTATGAAAATATTTGTTAGAGGAAACTAATGAGGTTGGGATGTACACTATATTTTCTCTAAGGCTGAATCTGGAGAAGCTATGGGCGTTTTTTCATTATTTTTGCAAATTTAGTATGGCAGCTCCCTAAGGTGATGAAGATATTATGTTCAAGGAATATGTTTGAGAGGGAAAAGTGATTGGGGTCTGTGAAATATTTTATTCATTCAGGGGCGACTCTTTGGGCTGTCCTCTTTTTCCTTCTTTCTTGATATTATAGTTGACAGCTTTCTTAGCCAAAACCCTGAATCTAATATATGAATTTCCTTTAAGAGTATTTAGATTAACCGAAAAGCTTTTAACATTTTCACATACATTGTTTTCAAATATTTAGGCTATTGTTGAAATGCTTTATGGGCAAATGAACTCATTTGTGCAGGTAAATCATTTCAAGTGTATGTGCTTAAAAATTATTATGGCATCTATAATAGTGCTGATGATAATATTAAGCCACGAGCAACATTGAATGTCTTGGTGTTCATTAAAGATACGTAATTGTAACAAGATTAATTTCAAAATTATTATATCAGAAAATATATGCATATTCAAACATGTGTATGTATACGAGAATACTAAGGTATATTAATTTTATAAAAATCCTTTTTTTTTTTTTAAATTTTTAATGCATTAAAATCTATAAATTTAAAGAAGAATAGAAAAAACTAACACTGCTTTATTTATAAGAACAAATTTCGATACACAAACGTAAGAATGTATAAAAATATGAAGTTGTAAAAGGTACCTTTGCTTCATGCATATGTTTACATTAACATGTTTACTACACACATACATACCCACATATGTGTATTTTTAACCGTATTCATGCATATTTTGAACAAGTAGAATAAACATGCTCCTGTTATGTTGTTGTAACTTTGACCTAATTACAATATAAACCACAACAACCACAACAAATTACCACTTTTATGCTCCAAAAAGCCACATATTAAAATATCAAAATTATTATTAAAAATTTTTATTTCTTTTACTGTTGAAATGACGATAATGTTAATGTTGCTACTGTTTCTAACATCGAAGTCGTTCATTCATTCTCCTGGTTAAGACAATGTTGATATAAAGGATAATGACGCTCTATATAATAATAATGATAATGTCTAAAGGATAAAACTATGGGATTTTAGAAATTGTGTGTATTTAAATTTAAGTAAATATTAGCACGAGTGTGTGCTTGTCAGTTTCAATGTATTTGTTATTTAAGGATGTTAGTTGTGTGCTGACAAGAGCGTAAATTTTGGTTATGAAGGTAAGGAGGAAATTTTTAGTAATATTAGTTAAGGAAATATAATGTGTAGAGCAACACACAGACGTAACTAGACATTCTATCAGCTACACTTAAGCAAATGTCTCTTATTTTTGAAGCCACTAAATGAACATTCTATAATTTGATGCTTGTGCAAGGGGCGTCCAGTTATGATCACTTAAATAGCACAAATTTCTTAATTTAATAAAAATAATTTTCAAATTAAATTTAAAATGATTTTGTGATGTTTGTAAAACTACAAATATCCTTAAACTCACTATTGAGTATGCTTCATTCTTAATTTTTTAAAAGTTTTATATTTGTGTTAAGTAACTAACTAAGTGACCAAAAGGGTCTCTTTGCGGACCCATAGCCTTAAGTAAAAAATCGTTTATTTTTCTTTTAACAGAGGGAGGATTTTAATTTTTATTGAATTATTTATTAAAAAAATACAACTTTTTTTTAATTTTAAAATAAATGTAAGGTAGTCGGTGTATTCGTCAGTGCCAGCACTCTGAATAGAGGGTTCGGGTGGTTTTGGAGTGACTACTAGGGTCTGGATCAACTTCGTAGTGCAGGTTCAAGCAAAGCCAGTGAGATTTCCGAATGCTGTCGGCGAAACGATGATCTGGATCTTCGGTGATTTGAGGAATATCTACGACACTACAAGTTTTTTATATCTACGCGCAAGGGATAATCCAAGTAGTCTTTACTTAAAAGTACGGTGAGTACGGATTTTCTTAAACGAAGTGCGGATTTTTTTAAATGAAGTACGATTTACTTATTTAAAATTTCTTACTTTTGTCCACATTAAAGCCAAAAAAGCATTGATTTAGGTTTGAAACTATTTTAATTGTAAGCTTTTTAAGCTTATATTGATTTGAGCGTAAACGGGATTAATCCACAAATGAAAACTCATTTTTTTACTAACGCAACTTTATTAAAGAAGAAGAGTTTTGTATTTTATTTTAATTTAAAATAAATTTTTTATTTCTAATTAAAGCATTAAATACATTCCTCGCCACAGGCTACCGAACACAACCAGTCAAAAATAGAATACACGTGTGCTTATGAGAATAATTTTTTTAATGGCTACAATGCAACACGGCTACGTGTTGCTGTCAATGCTAATTTTGTGGCGTGGTCGAAATTAAACTAATTTCTATTTTTATACGCGACACTTAACAGATTAGTGCTGCCAATACGGTAAGATGCAAATAATATAGCTTAAACAATACAAAAAGACTTTAGAAGGCACCACTGAAATCATATTGCTCATATGTTTATTTTGTAGTGGTAGTCTAGTAAATATTTCAGTAGCAGCCAGTCGGACACAAATATAGCAAACAACTTTTGTGTTTGTGTGTCCCTGTGTTCTTGTAGCTTGAATGTGTTTAATGCATAAAGCTTTATTTCTGTACTTTCCTGCCGTAGCTGGGATTTAAACCTTGGACACTCCGAACTGTAACCGCGCTACCATCTGGGATACCGAGACTCTTTGATTTTTAAACTTTAAAATATATTTAAAAACAACAAGTTTTTTTCTGATTCATTTTTTCAAGTATTTCGAATAAATTTGATTCAAAAAAACTTAAGCATGGATCGCACTGAAAATTTCAAGTACGATTTTGGATAAATTTAATATAAAAATTCCTAATTTTAGATTGTATTTTCTCGTTCTGTTTAGGGTTATAGACTGCGTATATTGCTTCTATTAACTACGCGACTAAAAAGTTTAAGGTTAGTTCTAGCAAGCTTGACTGTAGCTACGAGACTCTTTTTAAGAACAGTCATTCAGCTGAAGCCACAATGTAAGAACAATCAGTTAAAGCTTCAGTGTAAGATCAGGCAGTAGATATTCTCTTTGGATTTCGATAGCTTGTACCCAAGTAGTAGTCGTATGTGAAATGTATTACAGGTATTATAAGCAATACCTGCGTATTAGACGTATTTTAAACCTTTTGTGAAATGCCCCGGGTCACATTAATTTATATCTACTTATACCAACTTACAAAAGGCTAAATGAGAATTATAATTTTATCAGTTACTCGACACTGGGTCCTTTTGTCCTTGTGGCCGATTAAAAAGAAACGTTTTAGTAGGGGTTTAACTACACTGTTTGCAAAAAGAACTTTAGTGTTAGTTATGGTAATGAAAAATGTAGTGGATAATTAGGTGGAAAATATAACTTGAAAAACGTAATAAAAAAAATTATAGCTAAATAATAAAATATGTACGTGGTATTGCCACATTATAGTGTTCTCTTAAATTTGTTTTTTTGAACAGTTTTCGCGTTTAGTGCTTAAACGTATTTCAATTGGTGCGGCATGTATTGGTCATTTTGTTTAAATGATATCTGCCTTTGCCCAATCATAACACACAAAAATTTAATAATTTTTTTTATTAAATTTCATAAAAAATTGTGCTAGTTTTACGCTCGCATCTGTACATTTTATTAGGGTAATTTTTGTAGATAGACTACAAACGTGCATATGTTTCTGGAATTTGGCAGGCAAATGCATTGTGTCTCCTGTTTTAGTCAAATGAGTTGTTATTCCCAAGAGACATGTTGGTTTTTTTAAGCTTTTTGTATTTTTCTTTTATTTTAAAAATACTGAAAATGCATTTATATTAGGTTTAAAACTAAAGCATATTAACGATACTTGTTACAGCACAGTGGCAAACATACGATGCATACAAAAGTATTTTAATAATAATATTTTTTTAATAATTTTAGTTTAAAAGCTACCATTTCGTTCTTATTTAGAATTGTTGTTAAAAACTATATTTTTCTTCCACATGCAGCATTAATTCAAATTTTGTAAGTTGTTAGTTTTATGATTTATTAGAGCTGGAGAAGTCAAACACAATTTTTTTAATAAAAAAAAAAAAAAAAAACAAAAATCTTTCATTTGACCCATTGTGTTTTTTTGCTAATGATAACTTTTGTCTTTTTTCATTGTCCTCATTGTGTGTCTTCTTATTTTTTTTAGCCAGCTTGTTACAAATTGTAAATGTTTCCGTTAACAAACTATTTTTGCAAATAAACGACGGATTGTTTGCAATTGCTCGAGGTGTTCACATGTTTTTTTTTTGGTTTTTTTCGAAGTTATTTCCTTAAAACTCCCCAACATTTTGTGTGATGTTTGTATTTGTTGGCAACATGTTCTAACAAACAATAACGTTGTAAAACTGATCGGTGAAGTATGAGGTGTATTAAAAAGGAACCCAGAGAACAAAAGAAACAGCCATAGAGAATTTATCAAACTTTTTAAACGTTTGAGATTTAGTTTTTTATTAAGGTTTTTATACACTTAAGGAGAAGAAAATAATATTCATTATAAACTTTCTATGATTATGAGAATATATGTATGCTTGTAAATTGCAGATATAATTTTTGCAATATTTATTTGATATTTTATGGAGAATGTAGAAGCTGTCAATTCGTTCGCCCAAAGCTACAAAATGAGCAGATCACAACAACAAACTGATACGAGATGAGAGTGAACTCAGGCACAGAATCAACAGCATTATGTAGACTTAAAAATGGGAAAAAGGCGTTATGCTTTTGAAAGTAAAAAGATCCTAACAAATTATCGGAGAACAATGACAAGAACCTTTTGAACCTTCCGTGGCTAAAGATATTAAAACTAAATAAAAATAAAAGCAAATAAAAGAAAAGAAAAGAAAAGAGAAGAAAAGAAAAGAAAAGAAAAGAAAAGAAAATAAAAAAAAAGAAAAGGACCCAATAGCAAAAAGCACCCTGCGAGAAATGTGTGTCAATTGGTCGGTGTACTCGTCCTGTTACAGGTACAAAACATGAATTGAACAAAAGTTATTGGTCGTTATCGGTTAAAAAGGCAAAAATCAAGTAACTGGTTAAAAGGGGTTAAAGAGGCTAGGGGGGAAAAAAATAGATATACTGGTCTCTTCACATAAACATGCATCTGTTTATATATACACACACACACGCGTATATACAAACAAAGTAGATTGAACAGGATTTTAAGCAATAAATGCAAAATTTGCTTTTATAGGATTAGCCTGTTACCCGTTCTAAAGGTGTTAGTTTTAAGCCAATTGCCCCCTCCAATGACAACGCTGTTATAAAGTGGCAGGTTCTCTTCATATAAAATGCAAGAACTACACCATTTCCAATTGTATTTCAGAACTTTCTAATTGTATTTCAGAAATTTCTAATTCAATTTCAGAAATTTCTAATTCAATTTCAGAAATTTCTAATTCGATTTCAGAAATTTCTAATTCAATTTCAGAACTTTCTAATTGTATTTCAGAAATTTCTAATTCAATTTCAGAAATTTCTATTTGTATTTCAGAATTTTCCATTTGTATTTCAGAATTTTCTAATTGTATTTCAAAATTTTCCATTTGTATTTCAGAAATTTCTATTTGTATTTCAGAATTTTTCATTTGAAATTCAAATAGAAATTTCTGAAATACAAATGGAAAATTCTGAAATACAATTAGAAAATTCTGAAATACAAATGGAAAATTCTGAAATACAATTAGAAAATTCTGAAATACAAATAGAAAATTCTGAAATACAAATAGAAATTTCTGAAATTGAATTAGAAATTTCTGAAATACAATTAGAAAGTTCTGAAATTGAATTAGAAATTTCTGAAATTAAATTAGAAAATTCTGAAATTGAATTAGAAATTTCTGAAATTGAATTAGAAATTTCTGAAATTGAATTAGAAATTTCTGAAATACAATTAGAAAGTTCTGAAATACAATTGGAAATGGTGTAGAACCAGTTCCTACCCTAAGGAACCGTTTACTTCAATAGTCTTGGACCAGTGCACTTCCCCGTTGTGGCAGAAAAAAAGAAAATAATGATTGGAAAATAGCAACATCTAAAATCAAGGAAAAATTTTTTTTAAAAGCTAGAGCAAAACTCAATTCGACTTTATAAAGGAAACGGGGTACACACCTTACGCCGACGTTCCACTTTAAGTTACTTTAGACTGATGCCAGTCTTAGCGAATAAGTTAAGGCAGCATTTTAAACATAGAAACGAATTTATTGTTATTGTTAGGATAGATAATGATAAAGAGGCGATCCGTAAGAAGTTATTTGTGAGAAAACTGAACCAAGGAAAATATTAGAGATATCGACGAGATAACCACAAAGAAAGAGGTACTTCAGAAATTCGGATTATAATCGAACCTAAAAATTGAAAAATTTGGGGAGATGCTGCTGAATAGAGGCAATGCCAAAATAATGCTTTATAAAGTGGGGAATGAAGTAATTAGTTCTTAAAGGATTTATTAAAAAATTTTTAATAATAAAAAAAAAACATAAAACAGCGATATAAATTAATGAATAAATTAAGAGGCTCATGCTTATTGGGTTATTTGATTAATGCTTAAAATCTTGCACTTGTGTGTTTGGCTGTATGTGTGTGTGTGTGCGTTATTTGCTCTCAAATACCATAGAGAATTTTTCTGTGGCATCGACAAATAAGTATAACAACAGGCGCATTAAAAGGCAAATTTTTTTTTTATTTTTTTTTTGGCTTTTTTACATTTTAGCTTTTTACACAAAAATGTTCCAATTAACTTATGAGCTTTTTTCTGCAGTAACAATTTTTTTCTTTCACTTATACTTGGTCTAAGCCGGGAAGATAAATTAGTTTTTAGAAAAACTAACTTTTAGTTTTTTTTTCTGTATTTTGCCTGAAACTAAAAGAATTAACTTTGTTAAATATTTGTGGCGTCGCTGGCATCCGAGTTCAATTGGAAGGGTATAAAGCGAAAAGTAAAAGAAAAATTACTGCCAATAAACCACATTAACAGAAATATTTGTGTAAGAGGTTTTGTGAATAAAATATTTTAACGAAAATAAATTTAAGCAAGAACTTTAAATATGTGCTTGAATAAATTAAAACTGAATTTTAATTAACTTAATAAAATTTGTTTAATTAATTATTTTATAACAGTTTGTAATAATTTTATACGCTAATGACTTCCAAAATTTAAAACTTGCTTTTTATTTAAACTCAAAACTAAACACGTACACATGCATATAAGAACAACGTCATTGCAGCTGTTTTGAAAAGTATTTTTAATTTTAAAAATGAATTTTCATTTGTTTCATTCTGCACTCGTAAATCCACATGTAGATCAAATCATCAAAGCGTATGATTATTTGTTAACATTTCACTTGCAAACATTTTGAATTCTTTTTGTTGTTGTTTTTTTTTTTTTGTTAAGTTTATTAACCAAAGTAGTGCTCATTTTCAGCGAGCTTGTCTGCCAGTTTGTCTTTTTATATTTCCCATTTTCTTTCCGGTTGCCATTGTCTGGATTATTAATGATTTTCAATTGAAATGCAAATCTGCCACTAAACAAAGATAATTGTATTTGTGCTCCGTAAAATGGAAAAGAAAATAGTTGGAACATTTATTATTCAGCTAATATGTTGCAAAGCTTTACATAATGGTTAATTCTATAATTGTATGGTATTTGTAGTATTGAGTGACATTTAGAAAAAAGTCATCATTTTTTATTAAAATGGAAACTACATATTTGAAAATTATGAAAAGTTTTAAATAAACAGCTATAACACAGATTTTTGAATTGCGAGTAGTTGTAAGAAGGATGATTAACGATTAAATAAACCATGGCATTTTATGTGTGCCTGGACATAACTTGGTAATTGCAAATGAACGAACCAGAAATTAAGCGGTTTATACTAGAGAACTGTAGGCAGTTGACATAGCAAACCTCGGAACTTTTGTTGCTTAAAAGGCAGATTTGCAAAAGTGGACAAGAACTGCCCACAAAGCACTGTGAAAAAATAAAACAGTTGAAAAAATTATGTGTATCCCTTGGAGCGGCACAGAGGGGGACATGACTAGGAACACTTATATTTTAGGAAAGGCTGGCTTAATTAAGGTTGTAAAAGTATTAAGGGGTCACTCAATCCTTCAAGTGCATGTACTTCCGTCGGATAATGGTTTTATAGACCAGTATGGAGGCCAGCGTCGAATGTTAATGTTGATGCTTTGCCAGATAAAGTTTACTTTAAGAATATAAAACGTAATTTTTTTTCATTGCAAGGAACACACAAAAAGCCTTTCATTATGTTAAGTATATATCCTGCTTGACTTAAGGTTGTCTTTTAGACCTTGATTTGACCTCTTCAGCACCCAAATTAGCTTAACTTGTTTAATGTTTTTAAATAATACAGAATTTTAAGAGCCCAACTTTCAATAAAAATAAATTTTCGTTATTCTCTATCAAGGAAAATCGCAGTATCTCTCCAAAGAAAAAAACAGTCCAAAACAGTGTTATGCTGGGACAGAAGATTTTTTTGACATTTGTTATATGAAAGCTAAAGGCTGCTGCACAAATTGTTAGATTCTAACTGAGTAGAGTGCTACCCAATTCCAAGTGCAGATAAAAGAGTTAAAGCTTAGCTGGCTGCCTTTATTTTGATTTGTGAGAAAAAATAAGCATTTATCAGGAATGTTAAAGTTAAACTTTCAAAAATAAAATTTGGATTTTTGTTTCATTGTTGAACTTTTTCTTTTTCCACTTACAAGTCTCTTAAAGTAAGGTTAGGTTGGGTTAAGTAAGGTTAAGCTTGGTTAGGTAAGGTTAGCTCAGGTAAGATTAACTTAGGTTAAATAAGGTTTTCATCTGAACAGCCCCTGATGTTTCCTCAATTTTTTTAGGAGCGTCCGAGCGTTGGAAAATGATATACTACATGCTTGACAGCCATTCAGTAAACGGCAGGACCTGAAATAATTGGTGACCAGTCGTCCAGTCTTTAGCATAAAACGCTGACTACCAATTTTCTGTAATGATCCGAACTTGGAGTCAACAATCACCCGTGGAAAATATAGTAATAATCTGGTGGAAAAAGGGCCATAAGGCCTCCAAATAATCATGAAGCTTCTGCACAATTTAATATTTAAATTTATGGCAATGACACTTACAGTATATTTTACACCCTTTTAAAGGCTAGCATCAACGTCCTTTCCGAAAGGAACTGAGCGCCTTGCTTTACAAACTCATCCACCGTTTTATTCTACTCAGTACTTATATGTTTTCGTTCCTAATTAATCTTCCTGTGTGTCCCTATGCAATGTTTTTCAATGAGTTATGAACTCCTGATTAATTAAGATCAATATTTGTTAAGAATGCCTTCATTGACGACTGGCTCTCAAATACCATGCTTATCTTAAAATCCTCACTTTAGAAGGACAAAAGTAGTGACTAACTTAGCTATCAGAATCTCGTCTTTGAAAATAACAAATTCTCCCGGAAGTAAGTGGGACCCATTTCTCGGCAAAAACTTACACCTCTGACCACTTTTTCATCATATACTTATACGAAGAAGTTTTAATTCCTATGGTCTGGAGAGAATCTTCTTCAACCATAGACCCCTCCTCGGGCTTAGCTTCAATGGTGGCTGAAGTGACCACACCAGGAATGGTAACACCCACAGGGCATTTAGAATTGCGTTTAATCTGACAGGCTGGTCATACTCTTGTGAATGTAAAACTTTTACAAGTTTCTGATTCGGTGACGAGGCAAACAGTTGCGGACCCTAAAATTTATCTAACTGACTTGCAGAGCATGATACCTTCTATGGCGGTGATATAAATTAAAAACTCGTCTTTTGCTTAAAAGTGTAAGAGTAACGAATCCTAATCATCCACCAGCCTAAATAGCCTCGACCCATCTTGAGGAGGTCACAAGCAAAGTTCAAAAGGCTCTTAATTTAATAATGCATGGCTGCGAGATTAATCCACTATCTGAATATTTATGGCTAAAAGCTGCACGCTAGCAGCTAACTTACACTGCTACAACAGTAATTGCCCAAGCGGCACATCTTATAACCACTTCGGTGCCATTTTAAATAAAAGCCGCTGATCTAGGGACTGAAACTAAAGCAAAAAAAAAAAAAGGATGTACCGCAAAGCCCTAGGGTATATACCAAATTCGGTTGGACTATGGAAAGCTGCTGTGGAATTGGAAAATTCTGATGATGCTAGAAATCTACTGTCCAAAGCTGTGAAGTGCTGCAATACTACTGTTAAATTATGGCTGGCTTTGGCTTGTTTGGAGACTTATGAAAATGCCTTTAAAGTGTAGAACAAGTCGTGTGAAAACATATTTGGACCACAGCTGCCAAACTGCAGGAGGAAAATGAAAATATACCCATGGAGGCAAAGGCTATAGACCGTTTTTGACCCTATTGTGAACAAATCACTCATGGTCATTGGCTTCAAGAGACCATAGAGGCGTACTCGGCAAGCTTTCTTTACTCGTCATGTATGTACTTTCCCAGTAATTTAGTCTCCAATATATGATACCCTATTGAAATAATTCGTTGAACACAGTAGAGTTTTATATTTATGCGACCAAGTAAATTGGTTTTAAATGCAAGATTATACCCTAACGACACCAACGGATGCTGCGTTGAGTGCCAACAATAAACAATCCTGCGCGACAAGTGTCCCATATAATAAAAAAGGACCAGATACTTGCTTATTTGCAAGTTTTTTAATTATAGTTGCTACTGGCAAGGAATATACATATGAGTAGTTATACTCGTAACACTAAGTTAACCTTTTTTGCACCTGTAAAGTCCTTAATGACGCTTAATAAATATTTTTTTAAATAAACATTCACAAACATACTTTAATTTTCGTTGTTTTTTTTTATTAATTTTCTCCTGCAACACGCTAAGGCATTTTCTTTAAGTGTAATTTCCCCAAATTGAAAAAAGCAATGAGAATGCATTTACATAAATTATGTTTTCATATTTGTTTGCTTTGCGCTCGTGCTGTAATAAACAAGAAATGAGCGAAAAAAAAGAAATACTGAAACGAGAAAATACAAAATGAATTGGTCAGAAATTAACATGGAAACATTCATCAAGTAAAACGAACCACTACTTTACTTTTCAAATTGTAAAATTTACATACTGGAACGTGTAGCATTAAGAGGGAATATCGAACAAATGGACACGATAATTGAAAAGGAAAATGAAACACACATTTAAGATTTTGACACACGTACACATGAATATTTGGTGAAAGCAAATTCACTTGGTGAAATCGACAGAGAAGTGCAGCGATAAAAAAAACTTATTACAACATCAAAGTACTTTCAGTAAACAAGTTGAATTAAGCATTATTTATTTTTTCCTAGTACTTTCTAATGGTGCACGTTTAGGGAATTAAAATATCTGCTATTTATGAGATTTTAATACTTGAAAGATTTTTCCCTTTAAAAAATAAAGGGAATATTAGTTTAAATTAAAATTCGGAAAATTCAATAAATTAATTGGAATTTACAAAACAATACAAAAGGTTTTCTTAAAATAAACTTAAAATCGCTGTTCATATATCATAAGCAACATTTCAGCATATAATTGTTGGTCATTTTCAATTTGACTCATATAAATTTATATTGTTCTTAAACAAAAAGTGCATTCAATTGCTGAAAGTGACATGTCGCTCCAAATGTAACAAAGAACAATTTAATTGATAAATAACTTGGCACAAGCCAAATTGACAAAAATTATAATGACAGATGTAAGTTATAGCGATTTTTAATAGGATCAAAAAAGAGTTACACAGGACAAAGAAACAGTAGTGTGCAATTAACAGAAAAGTTAAAAAATTAAACTACAAATTAATTTTACGAATTTTATACATTTAATATGCAAAAAAAAAAGAAAATATATTTCATTGTACCATTTCGTTAACATGATCCAGCCACACAATCTATCTCGTGAATGAATTGAAAGAAAAAAACCAAAATACTTATAACAATAATCTACAATTATCCATTATTGTTTCAACTTACCACTTTAAATGGTGGTAAGCTAAGGTAAGGTGGTGTGTGCATGCACATCATTATCGTAACTGAAATTTTCTTCATTTTCTTTAGTTTTATGTTTCCAATGTGGCTCATTGCGCGGCCTGCACTTTATATTTGCATAAATTAACGGATATAGGTACTTGTGTTGGCGTTTATTGTAACACATACCACCTGAGAAAATGCCATTTCCGTTTCCGCACTGGTACTTTTAACAAACGAAACAATTGGGATCAGATAATATACTTTTTTACAAATCTTAATAAACATAAAAGAAAGGATGAAAATGTTTGAATGAAAAACAGCTGCAGAAAAAAACTGAATTGAGCGAAAACTGAAGAGAAAAAATATTTTTGATAATTTAAGGTAAGGTGGGTTAAGAAGAATTTTTCATCCTAACTAAACCTGATGTTGTTTTCAGTTAAGAAAAAATTATTGACCATTTATTATGATTTTTTTAAAGAGCTTTCTATGAAATAAATATTCAAAGATCAAAAATTTGGTATCAAAATGTAGCTCATGGTTTGTTGTTAAAATTTTTCGCAAAAAAAAAAAAAAAAAAAACAAAAAAAAAATTAAAAAAGTGCACCTTAATCTTAACTTTTTAACAAGTTGTTGTCAAGAGGAATTCAAACAAATAACAATAAATTATAATTGTTAGTGACTAACATATTTTGAACTGTTGTCCATAGGATTTTTAGTTGAAAAGTTTTTGATAAAGAAGGGAGCCTTCGGCCATAGCTTTCCTCATAAACAAGGCCAATGTCTTACTTCATGGGGTATTAACCGGACAACTTCCAGTTATCTAGAAGGCTAATGGACATGGTTATCAATATCTTCTTTTGACATTTACTATCATGTGTTTTGCTACATTGTCTTGTTTAAGATAGAATATCTTTGATGATTTTGTGTTTTGTTTCCTTGCCATTAAGTGACACAGCAGTTCAAGGATTATGCGTGCCAATACCCAGTTGGTGTTAATACAAAAACTGGTAGGGATTTGACGCGTGTCTAAAAATTTGCATGTCTGACCAAAGTTCTATATTGTGCCACGGGAGTCAGTAAGGCTCTGTATTTTGGGGTTTGATTAATGGTCAGGACTCCTCCTAAAGTACACTGTGGTTATTTTCAAGCGGGTCAACTGAGAACGAAAGTTTTATACTAGTGTTTTTCATGTGCGAACTACAGACTGATCGACTTAAGCGGTCTTATACAAACATTGAGGTTTCTTACAAAAAAAATGCATTTTGGTGTTGATGAGGTTTATCCGGAGCATCAAATTTCTTTAAAGAAGTTGGTTTTTTGAAATCTCAAAAGTGACGCCGATTGCGAAAGAGGGAGGTTTCTGTTGTGTTCCGTATGAGCCCAGAAGAATATAAAATATTGAAAGCTATGAGCTTGGGGCTTTGGAAATATGTTAATGTCGGTAAAATGTAAAAAGAGATAAATAACAACTAAAAGTGGTGTAATAAGATTTTCTGTCATATTGAAGTAAGCTTGGGTTAAAATGGAAGGTAAATGAAGGGGTGAAGAGGTGATAAGCTAAAAGGATAGTAAGAATTAAGGAGGATTATTTGATGTACATTATTTGGGGGAATGCATTTCAATTAAAATTGCTAATCATTCAATTAGTGAGTGGTCATTTTCCTCTTTACATATGAAAAATGTGCCTTGCCGGTTCTAATCTGTTTTGAAAGACGTGACATAGAAGTTGCTTTCTGAGTGGCTTCACAAGCCATACGGGGGCCCTTGTTTAAGCATGAATGAGCTTATGTGGTAAGATTATCGAGAGATTAGTGCCATCTGGGAAGGTGCTCATGTCAATACTTTTACTAAAGTATGTTTATAGGATTGCAAGTTGTTAAAAAATCAACTGATAATTTCTTTTAACAAAAATTGGTCCTATAATTTTTTCAGTACATACATCTAAGCGGAGTTTCAGGTGAAAAACAAAAGCCTCCAGTA
Organism: Melanophora roralis; assembly: GCA_963583895.1. Classification (NCBI taxonomy): domain Eukaryota; kingdom Metazoa; phylum Arthropoda; class Insecta; order Diptera; family Rhinophoridae; genus Melanophora; species Melanophora roralis. The sequence continues at coordinate 20,578,888 of OY757190.1, read as the reverse complement.
GTGGTCAACTACCCTGTGCTCTAATTTTGAACCATCTTTTACCAGTATATCAGCAACATCGTTAAAGCTTTTGTTTTGTTTCTGCGAGTAATGTTAGAATCCATTGCCATTCATCTTAAGGATGTCTGCTGTTCGCGGACAAGTTCTGATGTGGAGTATATAACTGCAATGGAACTAATGGCAGCTCGGGTATTTACCAATAATTGGATATTTCGCTTGAATATTATGTAATACTCTGGCCAATTAAACGTTTTCCCTATCACTGACAGATTGACCTGTAGGAGACTAGATTTACCAGGAAGTCTGAACGAATAATGAACTTCAGCCTGTGCTATGAATAAGCCTCCGGCAGCACCGGTTTTCTCTTTACACTCATCTGTATGTTTTTATCTGCTGCCAAATAACAACATAAGTGGATATAGAATTCTTCAAAAGATGACTTTAGAAACGTTGCATATAAAGCAAATTTAAACCATAAATGCAGGATGTTACCTTCATCGTTACCCTTATATCAAAAAGCCCTAAGTCGTGCTGCTTAAGTCAAAATTTTTGGACTAATTGTGTTATATGAAAATATATAAAATTTTGAACTTATAAAAAATTACGAATCAAAGCATTTCTATACAAAAATGATGTTTTAAATTATAAGCATTGAACAGCCTTCCGTTTATTTTCTGCTGTCATATATTAAAGATATTTACAATCTAAACAAATTTTTGTTATTTTTAATATTAATTCGAGGCAACATATTAAAAAATAAGTAATAATTTGTAGTTTTTATTTAAATAAAAAGTCCAGGTGCCAAAGTGGATTAAGTTTTTAAGTTTTTTTTAGTTAGTTGTTCCTTTTTTTTAAAGAAAAAACACTTTAATTAAGAATATGTGTAAAAAATTTGCGATTTAACGGATTTTTTTGTTTAAAATTTAAAAGCAGCCTTAATTTAAATTGTAATTTATTTATTAAATTTACCAAAAAAAGGGGGAAACAAGCACATACTTTTCCATAGGAATAACTATTATATCCCAACTGGCCACTTCTTTAAAAATATTTGATGATATGAAAAACAGTTGAAGCCAGGGACTTTAAATAATAATTATTTTTGAATATTCAAAAAAAATCAGACATTATTATTATTATTATTATTATTATTATTATTATTTTGACATAGTTTGTTTTGCATTTTAATTTGAAAATGTAAGAAATCAATGTGGAAGTGTCTTTAGGACATTGTAAAAAACAACAACGTCAATGACGACTTTGACAACTGGGTTCGAACTTTCAGTTAGTGCGTTTTTTTAGAACGGTATAATTCAAACGTTGTGCCTGTACCTTTGTGTGTGTATGTGTGTGTTCAAATATTTTAAAAATATTCAAATAGTCTGCTATTCATTTTCATATCAGATGTCCTTTTGTCTGCAAGCTATTTTGATTTAACCATTTTTTATATTAAATTTTGTCTTTCTCCACAAATTTGTTTTTGTTTATTGAACTGATAGAGAATTTTCGTTTATTTTTTATTTAGTTTTTTGTTGTTGTTGCATGTATGTGTGTTTGTGCAAATGCGTACAATTTTTGTGGTTTAAATTTAAATTTTTAAAATGAAAAAATAAATGATAGCACTTTGGTAAGAAAATTAGAATATTTTTTCTATCTTTTTTTTCTAAATTTCTTTTTATTTTATATAAATATAAGTTTGCTTTTGTCTTTTCTTTTTTTTTTGTTTTTTTCCAAGCTAAAGCTGTTATAATGACATAAAAAAATATTATTCAAATGAAAAATTTTAACAGCCTCGAGACATGAATGCCTTCACATCAAACTTCTGGTCCGTTGTAAGTAACAGTGGGACTGTTATTGGATAAGAATATTATAAATAAAAAAAACAAAGAAAAACTATTAACAAGTAAGAAAGTTGTAATCGGTTAACCCCACAGTGTTAAGTTTTGCATGAATACCTGCCTTGAGGTAAAGGCGTGATATAGAAGGAGTAGTAAAATATCAACGAGTTTTTAAAAAATTTTTCTTAGGCCTTGTCCAAATGTTTTTTTACTTAACTTTTTTTATTCGCAATTTGTGCGGTTAAAGGACGTTTTGAATGACTTTCTTTGGAACAGGACGTGGATATCTACACCCATTCCCACTGTCCTAAGATGTGTCGGATTCGTATACACTTAAAGCAAATTATTTTTCAGTGACAACGTTTTGTGGGACTATCTTTTGAGAAAATTTATCGCAATGTGGCAAATATCCAATTAGGGTCTAGTCTGGGTCTGGTAGCTACATAATATCTCCCAGTTTTCTCATTGCATTAATTTTTTTGTGCGAATGTACCTCCTTAGCCAGCCTTTGATCTTAGAGAGCCTTATTCTGTGCAAAGTTAGGGCAATTTAACATAGCGTGCTTCACGTCTTCTTTTTGCTGTGATATCGTGAGCATGCTTAGAGGTTGCAGTACCCATATTTTAAAATTTAGCTTCTTAATACTTCCTTACTTGTCGGGAGCTGTGTAAGGTAGCAATTGATCTTTGCATGCTAACTGTCCATGCAACTGATTCTACTTATATAAGCTTAAATGTCCACCTTCAAATTTGACTTCCATCCCATCGATCTTGCTATCTACGTATGCTTTTTTCTTTTCGCAGTCTGTCGTTTTTATTCCTTTACTTTGGCCCTTTGATCTTTGGATACTGTTCGGTAGGAGCAGCATACTATTATAGCCCAGAGTCTATAGTACATATATACTGCGCATATTAACACTAAGTACAGTATAACAGAGGTCTGAAATGGCAAAAGACTTGGCTTTATGCAGGACAGAGCCGGGGTTGTGTTCGATTTCTTAACCGGTACATTGTGTCTGTTTTCCGTGTTTACCTATTTCTATAACTATGTATTCGCAAATGCTTGTAAGGTAAATTGTTAAGTTTCAATAAAAATTGGCATAATTTCCCTAAAATTGACTACTTTTCCAGATAGCACATCAGTTTTAATGTCCTGGCAGGACTGTAAAACTATTTTGTTTTTGGTTCTATATCCCGAATAAGTCAGGTCGTAATTTTTTGGTATTTATCTGCTCCAAAAGGTTGGAGGTAGTGAACCTTTATACTAGATTGGTTACAAAATGTTTGGATTTACTATAATAAATGCTTATAGTTCCAATTTGTTCTATACCTAACCCTGAATTCTTTTTATCCTTTAAATACCGGAGTTTTTGACCCAAATAGCAGGAGAAAAACTATTTATTCCAAATTGAATATCTTTAGCTTAAAATTATTATTTAGTCTAAATATAATACTTAACCAAGTAATGAGTTTGATAGTGTAATAAGTTTATGGTATTGCAGATCCTAAATATATTATCCGTCGATCCTGTAAAGAGCGCAGGATCTTAACATAAATTAAATTAAATTGAGACAGCTTTTAATTAGCGTTAATCTTTTGATCAAACTATTCATACACAGCCCAGGTGGTAAAAAAAAATGACTAAGTATTCGTTTCTCTTCTAGTAAAATGCAATTTTAAACAAATAGCTTTAACGAAACTTTTAGCTTTAATTGTGCTTCTTTTTAAAAATATTTAATACTCTTTGTCCCACTATCGCACAAATATTTTACTTAGTCCATCTGCATAGTGTAGTTACGTTAGCAAATATTTACATTTACTTCAAATACGCTTTACTGTTTTCCTTTTTTTCTTTTTCTTCTGTTGCATTCAGTCTTTAGTTTTTATTTCACTTGCTTTTTGAGCTTCTTACAACATTTTAAACATTTATTAAAGTCCATGACTTTGTTGTTACTTTTGTTTTGGTTTTTGTATTTAAAATATTTTCTTATTACAAATTAGTTTTTTTCTTTTATGGAAATAGTAAATATTTAAAGTAAAAGAAAAACTAAGGGATAAATATGGTGCTAGAATTAAGACTTAAGAAATTCCTTAAAATAATAGTTAGTCCTTTTTTTTTACAGTAGATAGCAGTCCTAGCTGTTATTGCCCCAAATTTAGTTCAACTAAACATTGATTATTTTTGTTTTTCCTGTTATTGCCCTATTTCTGTTATTTTTTAATTTTTTTTACTAAATTTAACAAATACAAGTGAGGTTTTCGGAACCTTGGTTTATTTTATTTCAACTCAGAAACTCGGGGTTATTTGGCCCTTTGATAGGTTACTAACGTGTTACAATGATGTGTGTCTCTGCTAAGGCTGATAGGGCAACAGTTGGTCAAAGAAGAGGCGAAAGGTGGCAACTCTCACAAAGCACACTTGATTATATTCACTAGGAAAACTAGGATTTTTTAATGAATCACACCGAGATTTAATAACACTAATATAGTACTGAAAAAAAATCCCAAAGCAACTGCGATTGACACTGAAAAAAAAAACAGAAAAAAGAATCAAGAAAAGGACTAATATGCCATGTTATTGGTTCGCAAGCCAAACTTTACTAAACGGATCTATATAACAGTGGCTAAGGATACTCCATAAATTAATTAATTGTGCTTCAACACACATTTGCATTGCAAAAAGCCTACATGATCCAAAACTTAGCTTTATTGTGAAGCTAAATGTAGCTTTTGAGGAATACGGCTAGTTAAATAATTCTCGGGAACTATAGAGTACCCTGAAGGTTTTTCGTCGAGCAAGATAGACTTGAATTCCTAGGATACCATACCTTTCTAACTAGTATTACAAAGGACCCAAAGCATCTATGTGCAGTCTTCAGAGCCAGCGAGCTTAGCCTAACTTTACGCATAAAGGAGTTTAGTGCTCAAAACATTGATTTACAAAAAAGCTTGTTTTTTAACCTTTCTAAAGCCGCTTAGGGCTAAATTATACTGTGACTAGAAAGTAAAACAGTTTAAAAACTAATAAGCTTTTTTGCACGGCTCACCGGACTGAGAGTATTATTTGATTGTCTTATGCCTTAGCAAAGCATCTTAAAGGCGTGGTTGGGTGTAATCTTGAATTTTAAACCAATTTATCTGGTCACAGTAGCTTTCGAGTACTGACCTTTGATCCAACTTATATGTGGTCATGGCAGGAATATTAGACGTAAAATGTTGCAGGGACCTTTCGGTCCCAAAACTGGCCTTTTTTGAGAAGCTTAATATGACAGTGGAGGTATACGACTTGTAGGTGTTCTCCAAGGCCACAGGGCCTAAATCCTATTTAGAAATGGGCCGAAAATATAAGAGACTAAGACACTGTGATCTTTACTTGAGAACTAGGAGTTATAAAAATTTTCCTGCACTGTTTGTTAATGCAGAAGTTATGACAGACAAATTAGCTGCTGATCTTGCCTGTCTCTTAAAATAAAGATATCTAGTCGGGAATAAAAGGAATCTTCGCAAATTATACCTACTCCTCATTTGTTAAATCACGAATCAATTGGTAAACTAACTCTATATACTTGCGTTGAACAAGATGTCCATTTGTTCTTGAATAAAGCAGTGGATGTGCGTAGTGGCACAGATGTCTATATAGAATCCCAGGGTTATGTCAAGAGACGAGTTTGCAGACTTTTAAATGGGATAATAAGAGTTTATTGTAAGGCAGGGGTTTCTGCTAAAAGAACGACGCCCCAGCGATAGGGAGGCTGTCAATACTAAGAAAATTATCCAGAGTCTAGTTCCTCTAGTTTCAGCCAGTTTAAACAGCCATAGACTTAGATATCACATTTTCTATCTAGCAGGGCTCCATTGGCAAGCCATGGCTACTGAGCTTAAAAATGCTGCACTTGCCTTGTGTGACTATTGTTAAGCCAGCAATAACATGCATCACTTTTGTAATGGCAAAAGATGGAAAAGACCACTGGGGTCTTGCTCGTCGGGTCGATATTTATGCGTCAGAGTCCCATATAAAATGAGGACCAGGTCAACACACACTCTGGATGTCATGATTTATATACTTATCACTCGTTGAAATTTTACAGGAGTAAAAGTCCGTAGTGACACAACTATGCTACCGTTAATAATTTTGAGCCCAATTTTAAGTAACATAAATAAAATGTATAAAAATATATAAATTTTCTGTACATGCCGTAGCTGGGATTTTAATCTGGAACTTTCCAACTTTCAACGCCAACGCGCTAACATTTAGGCCAACAAAATGCCTCGCTTTCAAATGTTAAAACATTTAAAAAACAACAAGTTTTTTTCTACTTGAGTTTTAGAAGGAATCCGAAAAGACTTTATTTTTAGAAACCCCAATTACGAAAATTACCTTAACATTTAAGTACGATTTTGGATAAATTCAAAAATAAAACTTTTGACTTTTTAATGTTTTTTTTCTGTGTAACTAAAATAAAATTAAACAATAAATAAATCAACCCTGTAAACGCTAAGTTAAGTTTTTCCCCCTTTTTAACTATTATTTTTGTTTGAAAATAAATTACCCATAATGATGGAAAAAATTGGCTCAATATGTTAAAAAAAATCTTAAATAACTTAACCTTAAACTTCATACACTCTGTCGTATACGTATTGTGAGATTCGTTTCTGTATTAATCATTCGCTAAAGGGTTCCCTTTTAGGGATACCTTAATTGAAAAATTGTTGATGCCGTAAAATATTTTGACAACATTAACATATGTTTTGTTTAGGAATGATTAACAAACATTCTTTATTATTAAATGACACTTTGTTTTATAGTTTTTTACCAGAATTTATTGAAATTATTTCAACTAACATGACTTGCAAATTTGGGGTGAATCAAAAGAGTTGTTTTTGTAGGTTTGAAAATTTTTTAGTGCTTTAACTATGTTTCCATGTACATACATAAGAATTCAAGTAAACAATTTTATTTCTATCCACACATTGTATTTTCTTTACATGATAGCCTTAAAGATAAAAACTATTTGATTGATTTGATTGATGATCTTAAATTTAGAGGAAACTTATTTCAAATGTGATTTATTGTCTTGAAATTGTTGTGATTTGTCGACGTAATCAATATAACAATCAAACATAAAATTTAAAAAATATATTTTTTTCTGACTGTTTGCTTTAATTTTTTTCTTGGATCTGATACGATTATTTGTATTGTTATGGACAAAGAAATAAATCTGTCACTCACATTATCGTTATTTACACTTCTATACTCACTTGTATGTTGTTGTTTTTGTATATTTTACAAAAATTCCAGGTAAGTATTTAATATGATTTTTTTGTTATGTTTAAAGTTTGCTACTTTTTGTTCCTGATTTTATTTTGTTAAGTCCTTTTTTAAAGCAGTTAACAGTTTTTATTTAAATTGTTTCACGTTCAGAGCAAGGTCAATATTATCATTAATCTTGACATAGTATTAAATTAAATAAGGGAGAAAAACATTTTGAATATTTAAAAATTTTTTTTTACCTGGATAACAAATTTGTACTTAATTTTAAACAAAATTATTTTTGAAATGATTTGCAAAAACTAAGAATGTTTCTTTGTAGACTTTTTTTCTATTTTTGTATAAGTTTAAGAATAAAAAAGCATCTCCTAGAACTCTAGTAAAATGTGTTCGTTTATCTTAGCTTTTGCAAGCGTTCATTTGATTTTCTGTAAGAAATCTTTAAAGGATCTTTTGGTGACTCTTTCTGTCACTTTTTTTATATATAATTTTTTTCGGTGAGATGGAAAATTAAATTACTGCTATGTTGGGCTAACTCTCATCCTACTGACTAAAAACTCACCTCATAGCCATCGGGATGGGTATCTACCTTGGCGGCGCTTTTACATTACTTCGAGGTGGCTGCCGCTGTGGGGATTACCCCATCCTCGATATGAAGCTTGCATCCAAGACCTCATCTGTTTGCATTACTCTGAATCTTTCAGGCCAATTTTGTGCTTGGGACTTCTCTAGGCTCTTCTTCTTTGATATACGTTCACAGTAACTTGATATCGTATTCAAGTTGTCTTCGTCCTTGACCATCGTGTCTATTTGTGCATTAGCCTGTCACGGTCTTCAGTCCAGAGACTTCACACAAAAAGGGTGTGTTTTGCATTATCCTGAATATCGTATTCCTTATACAGACATTTTGGTGTGCCAAATTTTTCCATTTTGTTGAGATACCTTCCAAAGCAACCATGCCCGGATAACATCTGCGTAATATAAAAGTTAACTTCTTCTGTTAACTTTTTGTTTGTTTAGCTTGGCCGTCCATCTTTCCTGTTTCTCATCTTTCCATCGTACCAGCCATTTTTAGAGAGTTTCATCCCTTAATGCCGCCAGATACGACATGTCTGCTCTACTATTTTGCCTAGCTATAAAGATTTTCAAGCGTTCTTCTTCTTAAAGATCGATAAGTATCATTCCAGCTTTTTATATTAAAGACAATTATTTTAGCAATTTAATATCTTAGTTGTTTTCTTTTTTTTTGGGATATCCATACCAAATAACAATCCTTTTTTATAAAATAACTGTATCTGATATGCAATTCTGGCTATAAAAAATAATTAAGAAGTAAATAATAAACTGATTCTATTACCTTTTGATCGAAGAAAATAAAAATTTTGTTCTTTTTGTTAGATAAAAATATAAAAGCAAATGTCTTTTTTATAGCTACAAGCAAGGTAAATTTAACATATTTTGCCCTGTGATATTTATGATGGGAATTTTGCTACTTTTTTAAAATTACTGGCAATTTCGTAAAAAACTTCGCTACTCCAAACTGTCAAGACGTTGCTTTTCAATGCCCTGAATTAAATACAAATTTGCTTATTCTCTATTAAGTGCACTTTACCATTTTTTTGGTACCTTTTGGCATGATGTCCAAGCATTAACATTGTGTTGAGGCCCGACCGAAAGTTAGAGTTTAAAGTTTGGTGAAAAGTGGTGTTCGCCCATGTTTGGAACTATTTAAAAGCACAACTCTTCGGTACTGCATTCATGTAAAAAAAATATTTTTTTTCACAAAATTATCAATGGCCACTAGTACATTAATTAAATTTACCCTGAGTTTTTGTTTATATTTGTGTTATTATTTGATTTTTTTGTTTAATTTTGTTTGATTTAAATAGGTAAGTAGCTTTAATTCAATAACAAATTATAAGTTAAATTTATAATCGGTTTGTTTTCGGGTTCGGGGCGAACAATTTAAATTTTAGGGAAGTTCGATCTCAGGCTAAATTCGGTTACAAAAAAGCAAGATTGGTCGGCTCTAATATTATTTTGTTGTATTTCTGTTAATAAAGAGGCAAAATAATACTAAAATAATAGCCACTTGTACATGCCAATTGATTTTAGTTTCATAAAACCAAAAAATTCGAAAAAGTTAATAGTCCTCAATTTCGATTTTATAGAAAACTTTCTTAAATATTTGGAAAAAGGGCAGAAAGTTCCGGAAATATAAAATAATATTTTTAGTCTTAAAAATACCCAAACGCTTAAATATGTACTTTTTGGTAACCTAATAAATTTTTTATGCCAATGGAAATCACTAAAGATTCATTTAAAAATTATTTTATAACTTTAGGCCCGAAACCGAAACCATATTTAAGTACTTAAACTTAAAAACGTCGATATACTAAGACAAATTTTAGTATGCTTTTTTGAACAATTTTATGGATTAACTTAACACTTTATTTTAGTTCTTGTTTTTTCCAGGGATCTCTTTTTAAGCTTAATGCAATTTTACAAATCCAATAAGGTCAATGAACTTTTAGATTGTTTATAAGTTGGCATAACCCGCAATTTTTTTTTCCTAAACATTTTAGAAATTTATTGAATTTTTAATGAAACCTTCATTTTGCAACAATTAAAAACGTAAGTCCAAAGGTCAGCAACAATACATCTTGCAGTTTAAAGGTTTTATTTTCCTTTAAATGCTCTGCAGAGATGTTAAAGCAATAACGAGAAAATTGGGTGAAACAGCCAGCATGGGTATGTATATGTGTGCGCTGTTGTATTCGTATTGTTTTGGTTTTCATTTCTTAAACAAACTACAGATTTTAAAGAAAACACACTCTTTCATTACAATAGTTTGTGGAAGGATATTTTCTCTTAGAATAATATGTCCTCTTTACTAATTCGTTCTCCAGCTGCTGAATCTGCAGAGCAATAAAGTTGCTTGGATTTGCATGCAACATTTGTTAATTTGTTTTCGTACGTGTGTGTTTTGTCAGGATAAGTTTTATGTACTGTTGAAATTTTTTATTAACGTGTTTTGAAAATAAAAGATATTTTGTTAAACTGACATAAGGCTTTAAAATAGTTCTTAAAATAATAATAAAAAATGTTGCTATTTAAGCATAAAGAGTTTCATTTACAATTTGGTAAAATATATTTTATTATATTGTGTCCTTAAGGATCCTTGCTAAAAAGACTCAAAAGGGACAAATATACCAATAAAAGGCGAAAGTAGATAGCTAAGAGCTTTCAAAAGAATTATTTTAATAAAACTTAACATTTTATTTCTGAACTAGAGAATCCTCTCAGACATAAAATTACAAATTTTTTTAACTTAATACAATGCCCCCTTTGGCCAAAATATTAAAGATTGACTCTGTAAAAAAACTGACACCAGTTGGAGTAGAAGTTAATTTTACAAAAACAATTTATTTAATATGGGCTTGCAAAATTTAAGGGTCGCCTTTTGGTTCATTCAAAAGTCTTATTTTTATGTACACTGTCCAATATTTATTATTCGTTTTATAATTTTAGGTTTTTGTTGTAAAAGGGAAAAATTCGACTTTAGCAAATTTATAATAACGGTTCCTTTTTAATATATTTATTCTATATCAGGCCTTTTACTGTCAACGGTTTTTATCAGGGGCCAGAGTCCAATATTTTAAGTCTGATGTTTTGCCAGATATGGCTTACTCATAGGGCGTTGATTGGGATATGTTAAGGTAGTTCGATCGCATCACCGAAATTCTGTGAACTTCTCCCCCAGGAATTTTATTTCTTGCTAGAAGCATACAATAAGCCGATCGCTGGCTCAGGTGTATGTCCAAGGTGACTTGCGGTCTTTAAGGCCTCCTCCGTTCAACCGAACCTAACCTATACAAGGCAGTAGCAAATATTCAAATACTTTGAGGTTTTTAAGAAAGTTATGGGTAGACAAATTGCCTCCTTTATTTAATAAATCTATTAATAAGAGGAGTTTTTGGCGCTTAATATTTATCTATAAAACTTTTGGTAAATACCACCTTTTTATAAAAAGATGTAGAAGTGTTTAAATTTTATTATCATCAAAAGCTCAGTAAACTAGAAACCGGTTTTTCATTAACCGGTAATTGTTAAAAAAAAACAAAATTAAAGCATATGCTCCTTTTTTCCAAATAATTATAATTTTTAATTTAAAAAATCATTATTTATACTTTTAATCGACATTTAAAATTTAAAAAAATATTAGAGAAATATAATGTTTTATATCCCAGTTAATTAGAAAATATTCAAAGTTTCCTTCATTTCTATTGTGCCTGTATGCAGGTTTATTCATATTTTCCTGTTTCAATACTGACGTAAAGTCAAAAATTATTTGCTCAAATTTCTTTACATAAACCTAAGTTATTAAAACCACTATTTTGTCAGATCAAATTGCAGTGTGCATCTACTTATGTACTTTGATGTAATTTTCCTTTTGCTTTGCTTCCCTTTAGTTCTGTTAGTTTTTATTTCTGTATTAAGGAGCAAAAATTATATATTAATGATTGTTTTCTTGTGACCCAGTTTAATGTCGAAAAACACATTTTGTCAGTAATACTCGTATTAAAAGTTGCTCTTGATTTTGATATAAATTTTTTTGATGATTAATGTAAGTGTATGTGTGTGTGTGTTGATTGCAAGGAAGCAGCTTTGCTTCTGCTGCTTAAAAAATGTTTATTTAAGGCTTTTGTTGAAATCAAAAGTTTTTTCGTTCTTTTGCTGCGGTGGTTCTAATTTTTTTTTCGTAAGTTTAAGTTAAAAAAAATGAATCCTTGTGGGTTTCTGACTTAAATATTTAACAAAGGGTATTAACTATAATGTTATATAATACTAGTCTTGTACACACCGTTACATCGGCACACATATCAGTAATTTGCGCATCTAGCTGGACGTTAAGCCAAAATTAAAATTTAAGAAATATAAAACTTAAAGTGCGCATCTTGACAGATAACAAAATTTTGTATTGGAAAGTGAATTTTAAAGACTTTTGCTTGAGATTTGTCATTTTGGGGTAAATGGCCTGAGCTTTTATTGACTTTTTTTTGGCTTTGAGAGGTTTACATTATATTTTTTGTAGCTAAACGAATAAACATTTCGTCCGAAATTAAATAATGGGGTTTTGTTCACTTTTTGGTAAAATAAATAAAAGGTTTTCCAAAGTAAAGGTAGAAGCGGTTCTAAAAATGTTATGTTTATTTTGCTCTATATTCTTGGCATCCTATGGCACTTGCGATGCACAAAATTTTGATACATGGATCAGCTGTTATAAATGGGGCAAAGTTGCCCATTGGGCCGTTATCAGAAGAAGCGTCTGAGGCAAGAAACAAACATTTTCGGCTTTAAAGGCAGAATTTTGCAAGAAAATTTTTAAAAGTTCCGTGTAACATAGATATTATTAATATACTTTTGCTCAGTTCTAACCAATTAATGGCAAGTCTGTACTTGGCTTTGAGAGGATTCAGATTTGGAAAAAGCTCAATAATTTTATTTTTATTGTATTTAGGAGCAAGTTATTTCTTTCTTTTAATACAGGGTGTCTGGTGGCAGATTTATATTTTCGAACTTAAATAACAAACGCAATAATTGACACAAAGTTTTATTAAGAGCATTGAACCATAGAATGGATGTGCTGATTTTATTCTTAAAAGAGTATGTCATCCAGATGTCTTCAGTCAAGTTTAACTCACTGCGCAAAACCGAGCCTTTGGTTCTGCACCACAAGCTGCAATAAACTTGGTTCAATTGAGCTAACTTCTCCGCGAATATTTTTCTTTAAAGCCACAAGAAATTAAAGATTGTCATTATAAGCCCTCTTTTTGAGGTAGCCCCATAAAAGAATCCATGGGAGTTAGATCGGGCAACATCAGTGGCCATAAGATGTCCCCAAAGCAGTTTTTGGGGGAAATATTCTCGAAGAAAATTAATCGAAGCTCTGGCTGTGTGCGCAGTTGCAGACGAGTACGATGGATTATATCATAGGTTTGTCTTAAATAGTTCCATAATTTTGCATTAATGGCCGTCGCCTCGCCTCGAGAAATTTAGAAAAAAATGGTCTAATTATCGCATGCATGGGTAAAGCACACCAAACAGTTACCTTGGGGCAATACAATAGTTTTTGATTTTTAAATCAAAAGTTGAGGGTTTTTATAGACCAGTAACGGCAGGTTTAATTGTTAACTTGGACAATTAGGTGAAAATGAGTCTCGCCCCAAAAAATGGGATTTACAGTGCGAAAACGCTACAACGTCGTTTCAAAATTTTTTTGCATAAACAAAAGACTTTTATTTCAGTTCTTCAATTTTAAAAGGATGGAACTTTTTATTTTTTTTTTAAATTTAATGAATTATCGCTTTTGGAAGCCCCTGCCCTTTGCAGTATTGAAAGTCGTTGATTTTCACTTAATCTGCTTTCCACCAGTTTAATATTTTTGGGAAAGATTAACTGAATCCTGGCCCTGGGATATTTATAGTCGAAGCAGTTGGGCGGAGTCTCTGCATCCACGAGTGAACTTAATTTGCACTCAGTCCATCACGTTTTTGCTGAATACCGAACTTGAACGAAATATTCGACGACGTAAGAATCATTACTGTTAAAAAATGTTTTTACAGCAAACGTGCAATGCTCGCCCGACCACTGCGAAATCGTGACTGACAAATCCGCACAATCGATAATTTCAGCGGTGCCACTCTTCCGCCACACCGTGTTTTTGATTTGATTGGTTTAATTAAAGGTGTTTCTTTGACTAATTTCTTTGTCGTTGCAAATTTCTTAGCCAACGCATAATATCCGCCCCACTTATGTAAGTGGGATGCGTGTAATATTTAAATTAATTTAGGTACTGCCCTCGTTTAAAGTACTAGACTTCTTATTAGCTTGAATAGAATAGCTTAACCATCTCCATGCATATAAGAACATAATATTTTCAGTTGCGCTATTTGATAATTTTTGGTTTGTATGCAAGTATGCATATGGGCTTGAACAGTTGTATGTTTGATTGTCTTCTTTGTCAAAACTTTAAAAAAAAATTTCAAATTGGGCCACGATAATGTTAATGTTTACCAAATCTTAATTGTGTTGATTTTTGACTTTTATATAATTAACAATAGATTTTTTGGAAATTTTCTTATTTTTCTTTCATTCATAGTCCTCTTGGCTGGCAGTTTTCTTTATAATTCTTAAGTAATGTTGTGTTCGTCAAAAAATGTTTACATACGAGAATATTCTTCTGTAAAATGTTAAAATAAATATTTAATTTTTGTAGGTAAAAATGTAAACTGCAACAGAGTATTTTAGGATTTTTGAATGGAAATTATGCATTAGGAGGAACAATAAACATTTAATCATCTTGGGGGTTTTGTGCAGTTTGAATACACGACATATATATTCGTAAAGGAAATTTTAATAATAAATTTATAATTTGCTAAAAAAAAAAATGCATCCTAATGTGTACATATTTTGGGAAAAGTTATAATATACTTAAAATTATTAATTAGGCTAAGTAAGCATTTTGGAAAAGAACAAAAATCGGTTTGTTTAGCTATTAAGGACATTTTACTAGTAAGGCTGTTTACAATAGTAAAATAAAATGCTTCTTAATATTGCAACGCTTTAATAAAATAGGCTATGTAAGACGCGGCTTCACTAATAAAGAATTTCTTTCATTCGTTCCCATTTATATAGGCACTTTGTTAAATTTGAAAGTCTTTTTAAAATTTTGGGGTTATAGATTTAAAAAAAAAATTTTTTAAATATATATAATAAAATTGCTAATAGAAAGTGCCATTTCTCCCATAACTACACAAAATAGTTAATAGAGTTAAGATTTGGCCTAAATTGCTAACAAAAGGGTGACTAATGGGAATGATGTTTCTTAATTAAAAATAAAAATGAGTTTTGAAAACATCATATCATCTCCTGTCATCAATGTACCTTCTGCGAACGGATAGAGCGTTTTAGATTCAGTGACACAGAATACTTCTTTTTAGGGACAGAAAATATTAGTTGAATTTTTAGTTATTCCAATTAAAAAAATATATGTTCTGCGGTTTTAAATTTAGAAGTAAAAATTTTTGCTACCAATATCATTAAAAATGATTGTGAAGATCTACACAGATCTAAGAGAGATGAAAAACCTATTCAGCACAGGTTTTGACTTATTTTTTAGCTATTGAGAAACAACTTTGTGGTGAATTGAAAAGAATGCTTTCATTGAGTGCCATCGAGGTGGCAACTAGTTTACTATGTGTTTATCTGATTTAATTGCTAGTAAAGCCTGACCAAATTCAAATGTGTGTGGACAGCAGAAAATTGAAGTCGGTGGCAACTAAGGACGCTTACGCAATATTAACAATAGACGGTTTTAAAGTGGGACCTCCTTTAGTTTATTGCATATTAGAAATCGATCTTAAAAATGCGTTTTGGTTAGTTAAATTGGAGACAATTTCTATACCTAATACAGCTTTAAGAGTTGCAAAACGGCCACTGTATTAATTTAATATAATGCGATTTGGAATCTGAAATGCACCCCACACCTTGTGCAGGCTAATAGACTCCATTATTCCGTATGAAAAATAGGCACGTGTTTTTGTATAGTTTAGAAAAGAGTGGAAAAAAGTGAAGCTAAAGTAAACAGAAGATCTAGAAAATAAAGAAAAAATATATCTAGCGGGCATCGAACGCACGCCCTCCAGGCTGGTAGACTTGCGCACTTACCTACTGGTCTATTCGGTCACACAATTTAGAAAATAACCGGTAACGAATTTGATTAACAACTTTTGTGTTTTTGTTGACCCTCACTAAAATTATCCAGAAACACTTTTCGTAGACAACTTTTTAGTCCTGGAATATTCGTTTTAATGATTCTGTTTGTTTGTTTTTATTTCTCGAAAAAAGTTTAAATTATCTCAAAAAATGGGGAGCGTGAAAGGTAGGATCTTTTGGGAAAGTTACGGTCATGAAATACTGCAATTTAGCTCTGAAAATAAGAATTTATCCAAACATCAACTCTCAGCATTTTTTTCACTTGTTACAAAATATAGAAAAAAAAATATCGAAACCTTTTAATTTTGAGCTGCAATAAAATCTCAGACCAGCTGGCAAACATAAAGTTTTTTTTTTTGGAAAATGTAATTTAAATTTAAAAACCTTTTGGTTTTGGTAAAATATGCAACAAAATGCTTTAAAAGCGGCAAGAAAAAAATTGTATTATTAAAAACGCCATATTGAGTACTTTCCTTCAATTGTGAAAGTAACTTGGGAAAAATAATTTCCAAACTATTTGGAAAATTGTCTATTATTCACTTGATCCCGATTTTAAATGATAACAGCTGTATTCCACATCAACAATTTGGCTTTAGTCAACAACATAGTACCAGTAAAGAGCCCGCAGATTTAAACAGGATGTAAGATAGGCCTTATAGTCAAGAAATATTGCTCTGCGTTTTTCATAAATGCCTGTGAAGCTTTTGACAAAATATGGAAAAACTTAACTAAAACATACTTTTCAAGTTATTCTACATATTTTTTTTTAGAAGACAACATAGCCTGTCAAAAACTACGAGCAAATATTAAGACTACTTAGGATGCCCTCAAACCAAAGGAGCTGGCGTACCTCAATGTAGTTTAGTATTCTAAAACCAATTCTGTACTTGTTTTTCTTAGCAGGCAAACCAACAAACCGTAAAAATTTGCTTTGAAGTTGCTTTTGTCAGTACCCATAAAAATCTTTAAGAGGCATTTAACTAATCACTGTGTTATGTATATTACGAAACAAATGGACAAAGTTATTAAGAAAAAAAAAGAAAAAACTGAAATGCACATTTGTAGCTATTATTTACGCTAGAAAGTTAGGCTTTTCAAACTTTATCAATTATAAGGGAGCCTCAGTACTTTGAGGCGAAGTATCTCGGAACTCACCTGGATCTTCGCCTCACATCAAAGTCTCACGTAAGCGCCAAATTAACACAAGTGAAACTGAAACCAGCCCAAATTCATTAACTGTTTGCTTCGACTTTATAATAAAATTTTGTTTTGCAAATCCGTTTTAAAGCCAGTTTTGCATAATATAAAACCATTATACATTTCGTCTGCCTTAAGGTAAAAAAAATTTAACGCAGTCTATACCAAATCCTACAAATTATAACTGCTGCTCCTTGGTATGTTAAACCAGCATCAAGGCGAATTCATACAAGGTGGACGCAGGCAAAAAATTCGTACCTAAAATGTCAAACAAAAATATGGCATCATTGAAAAAAAACACAAATTATTTGTATATGGCATCATTAAAAAAAAACACAAATTATTTGCAGAAGAAAAACGTGAATAAAATTAATTTTACAGTGTTTTTTTTGCACAAAGCACAAGAACGCATCATTTGGTTTTACTATTTGTTAATATAGAACACTTTTTTAAATTTTTAGTTTAATAATCTAACCGACGCGTAATTTTTTTTAAATCAAGAAGAAGCACATAGACAAACTTTTGACACATTACGAGGAAAATTGCACGAGCAAAAAAAAGTCAGCTGATCTGTCGAGACCACCTTCTATGAATTCGCCTTAATTTTTTAAATAAGCCGAACACATTAAAATACCCTTCCTCAAAACATCTTACAATGTAGCAGGCACATTCGTTTGAAGAGCAGTAACACTATTGGCCTTAGATTTAACCTTACATCGGAAGTTTGGCTCTGGCTAGATTAACATTTACTATTTATATTTAAAATTTCAGTGTAAATTTTAGGTCTCTTAAATTAAGATTCAATAATTCAATAAAAAAGTGACAAAGAAATCTTCCATTTTTGGTCTATAATTATTTTCGCGACATGTAAAATTGATTTATTTCCGGTTTCCCTGCTAATAATCAAATTGTTATAAAAACAATAACGGGAGAAATACACAAACAATGCTGGAGTAAAAAAGATTCACACACAAATTAATTTCAATACGTCACTGACCTTACCCACTATGTACAAAATTAAATATAGAGCAAACAGGCTAAAATTGAAACAAAAACAACATCAATAAAAGTAAGGAAATTATTAAATTGTATACAAACAATTTCATAAATTTTATATAAAGGGAAAACAATAACATAAACAAAGAATAAACAGAAATATTTTCCAATAGTTGTTGAGTCAAAACAACATAGAGAAAAAGTTGTGATTAAAACACGTGCTGCTAAGAGTACTGGAGAACATTTCCCTTTTTGGATGCTGCAATTGTTTTTGGGGGATAAAATCTACAAAAATGAGAGAGCAATTTAGAGATGCTCAATCTTGTGATATGTTTAATAATGTCTGTTTTTGTAAGTCTATTTTGTGTATTAAAAGTTGCTGTGATTTAGTTCTGGGTTGTTTTTTATTTTTTGGGGAGGCTGTGTGGATTGTATTCTTCTTTTTGTCTGCAAATATTGATAACTGTAAAACCATATACTTATGTGCAGGCGTATGTGTGCGTCTTTGTGTGCTGGAATTTTGTCTATATTAAGAAAAAGTGTTGCGATTCTGTGCAAGGCGAAGTATGCTTTAGTCTTCGCGTGAATTTAACACGTAACGGTGGCCAATAACGCAATGGTTCTACGCAAAATTTTGAGTCTCGCTTAATATACTATAAGTGTGTAGGAATTTTATGTTGTGCAAAAGTTAAAAAAAAATCCTTAATGTTTTAAAAACTATTCTATTTAAAAATTTAAAGTTGTAAAAAATAGAAGTTTTGCAAAACAACGCATTTGAATTAAAATGTAATTATTTTTACAAATAAAAAGATAAGTGTTAAATAAAAAATTGTTTGCAAAAAACTATTTGAAAAAAAAATAAATAACGCCAACATTTTATCATTTTAATGCTATTGTAATTAAGTCATTATTTTAACGTTTAAAGTGTCCTAATTTGATAAGTTTTTGGATGTAACGAGTAAAAGCGATGTGACGTGACGCGACCGGCTTAGGGCAGATTAATAAAATATGTAATTTTCAAAATCGTATACGTAAATGTTTTATGCTGTCAAAAATACATATGAATAAAGGATTAAAAATAAATAAAAAATGTTAAATTATTGAAAAGGTGTCTAGAGTTACAAAAAAAAAAAAAAAAGAAAAAAAGAAAACTAAGCATTAAAAAAACAGTGCTTTTTAACAAAAATCAAAATTATGAAATGTGTTTTAATAAATTTAGAAACATACCTACATATACATATGTATAACAAAAAAATATTTTCAACTAAAATCATAAAACTGTAAGGTATGTAAGTTCTCCGTTTATTTTATAAGATTTTCTTGTCTGTTAAACTTTCACTCATTTTTATCGATTTACAACAGACCGCTGTTTACATTGTAAACCATTTTTTATGCATTTTTATTATTTTTACCCAATTTTATGGGCCAAAGTAAAATCTTTTATAACACTGCTTCTTACACATTTCAGTTTTAAATTTGTTTAAATAAAGACTCTGCTACACGAATCGAGGGCATTTGATTAGTTCAATGCCACAACAACTGTAATTTTCTATACTTGTAGCCATAGCACTCTTAACATGATTATAGTCTTTATTGAAAGTTTATAATATGCGACCTGCTTGTGCACGTTTAAACATGTTTCAAACAGCTTTATCTTTTTTCCGCGTGCTGT
Organism: Melanophora roralis; assembly: GCA_963583895.1. Lineage (NCBI taxonomy): Eukaryota > Metazoa > Arthropoda > Insecta > Diptera > Rhinophoridae > Melanophora > Melanophora roralis. The sequence continues at coordinate 20,559,142 of OY757190.1, read as the reverse complement.
TTTTTATTCCTTCCCCTTATTGCATTATTTATCTCTACTTCTGGTGCTCAGGATAAGAAAATCATTTATTTTCTTTTATATCATTTGTTGTATGATAACATACACTTTTGATACAAAGCATCACAGATATTGCAATAACAAAACAAAAAAAAAATCTAAACAAGAAAGAAAAACCTGATAAATTGCCAACATATGGTTTACTAGACTTGTGTGTCAGCTTTGACATATGAGAGAGTAAATGAAATGGAATCCTTTTGGCCTTAAACAAAGTTTTTCGTAATATTTTGTTTTTACTTGTCATTTTACTTTTCTACTTTAAAGTTTGTTTTTTATATTTTTTTTTTGATCAAAGTTGTTAGAGCATATTTTTGTATTAATTTGTCAAAACATCAAGTAAGTACATTTTGAAAGTAGCACAAATATTTGATGATGTTTTATGCCTGTTTATAGTTGTTTTTTAATTTCAACGAAAACTTAGGTTTAAAGAGAAGGTAACAGAAGCTTTTTTAATGGTTTTATTATAATGCAGTCTTTTAACACAATCCATATTTAGGTATTCATTTGGCAAATATTAAGCTCGTTTAGAAAAAAATGCTCTAATTTTTTTCTTTTTTTTATACCCCCACATAGAGATGTATATTGTAATTCCGACCATAATACTTACATATACATATATGTATATTTTGGTTCCTTATGCTTTAATAGGGATATTAAATGCCCATCTCTCCGCTCGTCCGTCAGGTAATCTGCTAAGAAGGAGTTTTTTGATGGCAAGTCAAATCCTGCAAAGCGCATTTTTGTGCCTTGCTAATAAAATTAATTCTAAACACCGAGGATCGAGCTTAAAAACCTGAAGATACTTTTCCAACTTTCTTTGACGACTTCAACTGCAAACCTGTCATAGGGACTTCGAAGACGGCAAAAAATTTTAGGGTTTTTTTTATATAGGAACAACACAAAATAAAACTCAAGTGTATGCATTTTTTTTTAAATTTATTGACACCCTTTATCTTATTAACTAAAACACAAATGGTTTTAAAATCACATGGTGACGGTACTGAAATTTGGAACAAAATGCTCTTGGCCGGAGCAAGTGGGGGATATGTTTCTTTTGGAAAGATAGCCGTTAATATCGACTTTTAACCAAATACAAAGTGGCTCCTATGTTTTATTTTAAAATAAGGTATAAGTTTGTTTTTTTGTATGCTTAGTGGGGTCACGCAAACACCCCTATTCGCTTGATAAATTTTCAAAAAAAATCGAAAATAATCAAACTGCTTTTTTTGGGACTATTTTAAGCTAAAGCTATCAATTTTGGGTGATTTAGAAAATAATTTATAATTAAAAATTTTAAAGTGTGAGCGGTACCATGCAAATAAAAAATTTTTTGCCAGCACTTATTCTTGATAATTTTTGGGTGCATATTATTATCTGCAAATGTCAAAGTTTCATTTCACAAAGTGTCTGTTCTTAAGCCAGTAAATATTTATCTTTTCATATTGTAACTTTAAATCCACCAAATTTTTAAAAAATTTATATGCCTCTTACGTTAAACCTTGAAGTCAGAAAAGCAGGGTACAAAACCCACCAAAATTGAAGCGCGACTGGCTTTTAATGCCATAAACTAATGCCAAAAACTACAAAAAATTTTTTCGAACAAATTCTTGTTCAAAATAATTTATTTTTTAGTAAATTTATTTAATAGTCTCTAATAATATTTTAATTATTAAATTAAACACAATTATTGCCTAGACAATTCAAATATTTAACCAGCTCAACAAATTTTTTTAACTGAAACTAAAACTATTATTTTTTCAGTTAAATTCTTGCAAAATTGTTTGTCTAAATTTACAATTTCCGTTGTAGGTCCTCAGCCAGAAAAAATATTTACTGATTCTCTGAAATTCGTAACTGATTCTACAATTAATTTTTTTCTGTGTAAAAGACAGAAAAGGTAGCGGTACCGGATTCTCAAAAATTAAACACTTTCTGTTGCAGCGATTCTTGTGAATTTTTTGAACATATAAAACACTTTAAAATTTTAATGATAAAAATACATTAATATAGTTTGTTGTACTTGTATTTTACTGCATACATTTTTATACCACTTACTTTTTGTAAAAGTTTGTGTACATGTTGAAAACTTCTTACAGAAAAATTTCAAAAGAACGAAGGCGGTGCCCCACCCACAAAAACTCAACTCTCTGAACTTGGCCCATACAGATGAATATGGCGCTCTTACTTTTTTTTCTTTAACGCATTTATTTATTTATTCGGATTAAGGTTTTCTTTAAATAAACCCCTTTCTTTAAATTAATAAAAATATTTTACAGAGAAATGGATAGATTTAAATTTGTAAATTATTTGTTAAACATGATTCTAATAAAAAGATATACCTGTGAATTTTTCTATTTAGCCAGCCCTCTTGTAAAACTAGTTTTACGATTTTTTTAAGGCTTACAAAAATTTGCAGAAAGAAAATAAAAAATTCCTATAACAGTTGCTATTTTAAAAACGTTCACAACTCGATTGATCGAACAAAATTTCGGCTCAAATCGAATGCTTCAATTTGCCCCTGGTTTTACTGTTGATGTGCTAGTACCTGAGCATGCGCGTATATTGCGTACTGCCAAAAATGTCGAAGCTGTGGCTGAGGGTGCTCATCAGAATCAATTACCATCAACTCGTCATCGTTCTAAAACATTTAATGCGTTTTTAATCGTTATGTTAAAATTTTTGTTTTCATTTAAATTAAAATTAAAAGACCTTGTTTTTACTTAAGATTATATAAAGTTAAGAAAGGAAGGATAGCCATTCAAATCCGACAATATAACTGCCCTGAACTTTACAGTAGTCCCTATATAACATGGCGAGTCTTGAGTATATCAACTTTGGCTAATCTTTATATCTTAAAACTTAGGGGAGTTTGTGGCCAACTCAATTATAGAGTGAGTACTGAAAAAAATTTTTTTACTGCCATGCATAGGGTATTTTAAGGGGCCCTATTGAAATAGAACTGAGCTGCAAAAATTGTAACAAGTTAGGGTAACTTATAAGATTTATATGGACCCAAACTAAATTAATGGTCGGCGGTCATATGATATGTTCACGTGCTAAATTTTATATGGAAATACCTATATAAATTTAAAAAAAATTATGGAACGAAAGATTAATAATGATCCAGTCTTTGAAAAATATCACAGGCCCCCATTTATTTTTCCCGTTGAAAAATATTCCTAGAACATACTTACCCTCTATCTGCATCATCTAAGGCGGTTCTCATATAAAGTTTGGAAGTTGTTATATACTCCCCCTAAAGCTTCCAGGGTATCCATTATGAGCATAAATGTGGGCATAATGGTTGTTAAAATAATTTTGTTTACCAAAACCTTCTAACTCTATTAAATAAAAAATTTAGTTCAAAAAGTAAGTTAAGCGTCAGATTAATTGAGAATAAAAAAAGGTTAATATCTATTTCTAATAGAATCAAACAAATGCATAGAAAAACCTTCTTTTTGTTGTTGTTGGTGGATTATGCGTAACATCATTTAAAATATTATTTCCTTTATAATCCTCAAGGCTTATTGGTATGTTTTGAAAATCCTTTGTAATATTAAGCATCAAATTTTTATGCTACAGAAATTTGTTTTCATTGTGGGAGTTTGTTAAAAAGCATTATTCAAATTATATTAGTTTATACCTTCATCTTATTTATTTGTTACAAAAGGACCATTAAAAAAAGTGTTTATGCATAAATTCTTCTTCTTTTTTCTTCTTATTCCGGTTTATGGTTTACTTTTATTTAAGCAACATTTTTACTGTCCCACTTAATTTTTATAACGAAAGTAGACTTACTAAGAATTTTCCTTTAATATCCTTGTCTGCCACTTATTGCTAGCAATTGTCTGTGTATATAAATGTTAAAGAAAATGCGTGTAAATGCTTTTAATTTTTTTTTTATTTTGTGTATTCTGTCATAAAATGATTTATATTATCAATCAGATAAATTCATTTATTATTGCGTTTCAATTTTATTTACACCGGCAGCATAATGTTGCATTTTTTGTACTTTATTTTATTACAATGACAATTTGTTTACCAAAAAGCACGCTCTGCTTAATTTGTATAAATATAAAAATTATTGTAAATGAATACAAAAGAAAAATTAATAAAAATAAAAGCCACTCGAAGTGAATTGTAAATACTTTAGAACGATGTCAGCCAGAAGTGTCTTTGGGGGACGAACACAAATCGGGTTTTACATGCACACAGCACGAGGGCCAAAAACCATAACAAAAGAGAGTATAATATTTAAAAGTAACAACTCAGGTTGATACTGAATGGTTTTTTAGATAAAACACGCAGCGTAAAAGCACCCATACATTTTCGTAAGTTTTTTTCTCTTGCTGGGCACCGCTGCTTTAGAAAGATATTGTAAATCAATTGAGTTGTCTACTTTAACTGACAGAATACTTATACCTTACTGTGTGAGAAAATAGTATATATGGGTGTTTGTGTGTATGTAAAAAACCAAAAGACACGTAGGTGCTTGAAAAATATTATTTATATATGTTAATGGGGATACGTAGACACGATGAAAATATAAAGAGATGTTCTTCTTCATAGATGTGACATATTTCTTTAATGCAGAGAATTGGGAATTTGGATTTCTTGGAATAAGTTTTTTAAGGGAACATAAATTTTAGCAAAACAATAATTAAAATAAACTTTTTGAACTATTACATAAAGAAACATTTAGAAAACAAAAAAGAAATTCTCAGTTGATCAAGCCCGAACTTCCACCACTACTTGTTTAGTATTAAGTCTAGCATATGGGTAATTCTGTTGTGACTGTTGTGACAATTTTACCCACACTTTTTATTTTAACCAAAATTTTTAAATTCATAATCAATTAAAAGTTATGATTTCCAAGGGAAATATGCTTTTTGATGTTAAAATAATCTATGCTTCTTGCTTATATTGACCACTAAAGGACTGTGACGTGTGTGACAATCAGAAATTTTAATGAAATTAGATTTTTAAGATCGTAGCATGCAAAATATTCTTAAGAGCAGGTTTAAAAGTTCCTTGTATTTGATGGTTTCAAATGTTTATGATTGTATTTGAAACTTTATCCCTGGACAATTTAACTATGACGGGTTCAATTATTTTACTCACATTTTTGCTTCCAACAAAAATATTAAAAAATTGTAATAAAAAATGGCTGCATTTTCCAAGGATATTATGTTTTTAAAGGTTTATTAGTATTTAGACACTAAAAGAACATTATTTCTGCTCATAATAAGCATCACGAGACCTTGAGGGGTGTTGACCCGTTTTGACTTGCGTATAGTTATGAATTTGTGATCGTGTTTGGTAAAATTCTTGAGAAGGAGCTGAAATTTTTTTTATTAACATAACATAATGGTTTAAAGTATTTTTAATCATATTTTATACTTGGTTTCTACAAAAAACTATATTTTCTAAAGAAAATTCACCGAAAGTTATAATATTTTCATTATGAGGTAATAAAAGAAGACCCGGTTGTTCAGTATGTGATAATTTTAAACTCCTTGCAAATAGTTAAAATCAAAAGAGGATATACCAGTTCATTTATATTTTGATAAATTTTATTTCGTTTAAGATCTAAATTGATCAACGTTTTTTTATCCGAGATGTATGTAAAGATGTGAAAACCTTTCATAGGCTAAGTTTTTTGGTACTTTAGTATGGTGTAGCCTTTTTTAAGAGTAGAGAAAGTTAAAAAATTATGTTTTGGTGTTTTTGAAAACGCTTTTTTTCATTTTTGAGATTCAATGTATACAAATATGAAATAAAGGTTTATGGACCCTGATAAGGGCCTGCAGTCCATCCTATGGACAAGAAGTACTTTCTTAGCAGTTTTGGTACTTTTTTTCCTGTTGACACAGGTAAAGGTCTAAAGTTAATTGTGTGAACAAAACTTCTTGCGGCTTTTTAGAACTTTTTTGCAAGTTTCTTTAATTATGCTTCCAAAATTGTAAAGAATAAGCCATTGACCCAGATAAATGTTACCAGTCAACTAAGTATACAAAAGGTATTTGGTTTCATTTTTCGTATTTTTTGTTACTTTCCGTTAAGATCAAAATCGAGTGTGGAGGTCCAAGCTCCATTAACTGGACAAAATGTACTTCTTCATATTTTTGGTATTTTTTTTTTGAGATTATGGTTCTGGGAATATGAAATAACTGTCTGTTGATCCCATATAGGGCTAAAAGTCAACTAAGAGAACAAAAAGTATTTTTCCATAGTTCAAAAATTTTTTTTATTATTTAAAAATTATAGTTCTAGAAATATGGAAAAACAAACAAACATTAAAAATTTAAAGTTTGTGTTAAAATTATATAGAATACCATTCAGATTTTATTTTACTTTCTCATAGTCTTTTTCACAGTACCTTGTTTTGTAAGATAAATAAAACTCCGCTTACGAAGTAACAGGTTAAATGCTTATGTTTATATATATTTTTGTTAAAACTGCAAACAAGCAATAAACTACAACAACTAAGAAATTATTATCCTTTTAAACATAACCTAATTACTTATTACAGTGGAAACATTTTGTAAAACTGATAAATATTTAACATTAAAATACTTTAGTTTGTAATTAAATCCAGACAAGAACGGAAATGAGTGTAAAAAGATGTTATGGAATATATATAAATTTTATTCAGTTTTTTCAAAGTAGAGATGCTCTTACCAAAAAAAAAACAACTTTTAGCAAATATATATACATATATCAGCTCCTAAAAAGTGGTGGTATGTCCTTATTAATTTTCCATACATTATGATGTGTAATTTTTTTGTTTTTTTTCAAAACCATGATTTATGAAAAATTTAATTATAAACAAAAATTTAGTCGTAAACTGTATTTATTTTTATAAGTCTTTGATTGTAAATTTTGTTAATTTCATTCCGCCCTCATGAAAACTGGTTGTGTTTAATTATATTTTATCTTTTATAATTACCAAGTCTTGTCTGATAAATAATTTTTGTTTTTGCCAATTAAAAATAATTAGGCATATTATTTTGAAAGTAAAGTGCTTATTGCAAAAAATTAAATAAAAAACGGATTTGGTACTGTCTTAAGCAGCTTAAAATTTTTTCCAACAACAAAGACTATTTTCTTTAAAAAGTAAAAGCTAAAGTCTGATAAAAATATTTATGTAGATAAGTATGTTGGTTAAATAGCCATTGAATTATTTAAAATTAGACTTTTTTTATTTTATATTTTTTTTTTAAGTTTTGTGGAAAAGGTCACGATGAGTTAAAAGATTTGGAGAAAAAACAAAGATTATTGTATTTTGGCAAAACTAGTCCACACTGAAATTTTTAGAAAATCCCACATTCTGAATTAGTTACCACAATTAATGCGGTTAAATAATTCTTGCCAACGGAAAATAACTCCCAATATTGTTGAATATACACTATAGAAGACACACATATAAGTGGTTTAAAAGAGAGGGTGCCATATGCTTCTCAATGCACATTCCGTTTAATGCACGACCAGAGTGTTAGTCCGTATCTTGATTTAAACATTTTGAAAAAATCGGGAGATTATTATCCTAAACCCTGCTCTTTCTTTGAAAATAAAATGGGGTCCAATCCCGTGTTTTCAAAATTTCCACTCTCTGAACAGCGGTTGTATGTATGTACATATATGGTTGCGGTATCTAAATAGCTGAAGGTGTCAGTTGTAATTCTGGAACAAAATCACACTATGCAACGAGCTGGTGTTATGGTCCCCTTAGCATTTTTAAATTTGGTTCTAAAATTTAAAATTTTTAAAAATTGTATAATTGTTTGGGAAAAAACTATACGATTTTATTAAAGAAGCCATAGGAAGACTAACAATAAAATTTTCTTTTAGCCGTGAAAATTATTCATTTTCTTGTGTATGTCAATGGTGGCACAGAAAGCGTTAATTTGCAAACTAAATTACTGTTAAGTTTAATAATACTAGTTTTTATTTCCGAAAAGATATCGATAATGCGATTAATATAGACCTCCAAACTATAACCAATTTCGGGGAAAATTGACTTTGCAAGTTTCAGCTTCAAATGAATGTTGTTGTCGACATCAATCGATTTTTATTCTTTTTAGTTCCTGATGGTTTCAGAAATATATGTATATAATAAATAAAAATTTTTAAGAGAACGGATTGGAAAATTTTTTAAAAATAAATTTTAAGTGAAATATGGCAAAACTTTTACATTTTTGTTATGCAATTAAAAAAACTATACGTATTTAAAATTACAGATTTAGTCAAAATAAAATGGATAAATGTCGGGTTTATTAATAATAAAATTACCTTATTTAAATAAGAATTGGGTGTCTTAAAAACTGCTCTACAGATTTTATAATAATTTGAGATCGAGTAGTCCAAAAAGCTTTGAAAGTTGAACTTCAGGCACTTTTAGTTACAAAATATAGTTTTAGCTATTAAGACCAAAATCAGGAAAAGTGTTTTTTGTTTTTAGCAAAATAAAAATAATTTAAATTTTTTGAAAATTAAAGAAAAACACGAAAACAGCAAAATTTTTAAAGTTTCATTACATGCGTTAATTCCAAGCACCAAATGCTTTATTTGATTACTTTATTGATTGAGTATTAAAACATAAATGGTGATTTTATTACTAATAAGCTAAAGTCAGCTTTCATTGTTATTGGTGAGCTTACTTTTGTGCTTTAATGCGGTGGCTGTCCTGCGATGCCGCCTTAACATTATACTTCTTCTAGCTAAGATTAGTATTAAGAAAAAAAATCAAAAAATTAAACTAATATAATTTTCCTAAAAAATAGATCTGCTAATCTAAAGTTCTAAGTTTAAACGCTCATGATAAACAAAAAAATTGGTACCCATTGAAAGTACATATTTGCTTAAAAAAAATAACTTAGTTTGAAAAAATAATTGTTCTAATAGATTTTATTTGTGGAAACATTTTATAAATTTTTTAATTCTATGACTAAAATAATTGAATTCTTAAGTGATCTTATTCGATAGAATTTGTTAAAATAAATGAGCTTGAGCTTGTATTTAAAAACGTATTTCATGTAATTTTTTAAAACATTATGATTTTAGTTAGCTCTTTCTGACATTACCTGTAGCATCGCAAAACTACTAAATAAAATGAATAAAATATTAAACTTTATGTAAAAGATTTATATATAAAATATAAAAAAAACACTAAATGGCTGTATTATAAAGTGTTTAGTATAACCAAATTAGGTTTTTCAATCATTTAAAAAATTCTAGATTATTTGTTTAATTTTTTAAGTATTTCTGCATAAAAATACATAAATAAGAGTAAAAGGAAAAATTACCTAAATAAGCAAACACATATCTAAGGATACATACTTACATATATGTTTATTAACTACCGCATACATGTGTTTTTGTAATTAAAACTTGACCCTTATAAACAATATATACAAATATTATGTAACGGATAATCACAAACCGTGAAAATAATGTTAAAAAAATTCAAATAAATTTTTTTAACATTTAATTTAATATAAAATAAATTAAAAAGGAGTGTAACTGGCTGTTTTTATTAGAAAAAAAATAACTTTTAAAAATTTATATTTGAAACAAGTTTTAATTACGAAAAAATACGAAAACTTGATAAATAAATTCTTTTTAATAAATTTTGTTTGTTTTTTTATAAGAACAGGCTGTTGTATGTTACAAAAGTTTATTTGTTCAACTTCAAAGATAAAAAGCACTCCTGCTTGTAATTTTAAATTAAGGTAACAAATATAACAATACGGAAATTAGCAACAAGTTTTTAAATTAAAAGTTTTTTAATCTTCCTTTTACGCTTTTTTTAATGCCCGCCCACAAACACATTCAATAAAACAATTGAATATAAAAAAAATTAGGACTTCCGCAAAAAAATCGGGTATTTGGAAAAATGTATGAATGTGAAACTAGCTTTACAATTTCAATTGAGTTTTAGTGTAACTAATGATTTGGTCTATGGTTTTTATTCTGTTTCTTAGTTTTAATAAATTTTATATCAATTTGTGTGAATGGGTGATTCTGAGATTACCGGACTATTTCATATCCCTGTTTATTTAAATCGGAAAAATTAAAATATGGCCCACTTGCTTATTTACTTTTAAATAAAGGTTTAAAAGATTCGTTATTATTAAAATGGCTTTTTTAAAAATTGTTTTGTTCTTGAAAAAAACTGTTTTCAAATAATATTCCCCTGGCTGTCCCCAGCCTCCATACTCTTACTTAAATTTGTCAAAATATCTAACAAATGAAGTAAAAAATTTTAAACAAAATTACATGTGACTTTTTTTACGAATGTGAATATATTTTATTATTTAACATTTTTATGAATATATATGTTTTGTCTCTAAAAGTAAAAGTCATTCCACTGTAAAATCTAGTTTGCAATAAAACTAAAAACTTAGATTTTAGATTGAGGGAGTTTTTTGTGTTTTTGGGCAAGGAAATGACAATTATCATAGAAATAAAAATTTAAAAATAAGTTGACCAAGTGAATTTTTTTACAGTTTCATAACGGAAATGAATTGAAACATTATATTAAAGAAAAAATTGTGGGAAATATTTTTAAAAATTTGCATAATTTTAATTTACAAAATATATAAACAATTATGTTAATTGAGTAGTTTTAATTTAAATAAATGCAGTAAACCATTCAATATATCTTATTTTGGAAAAAATGCAAAAAATTAAGTCGAAGTTCGCCCGTAATCTCAGAATCAGCCGTATTCATTTAGCTACGTTGCAGTTTCTTACTTCTTTTAAGTTCTTGTTTGATTTTTTTCTTATGTTTTTGCGGAAAACGTAGTGCAAGTGTTTTTATTTGCAAAAAAAACCTTAAAAGTGCTGACAAATTTCTGCAAAAATAAAAAAAACTTAAAATAAATGTTAAGTATCTCTGTAAAGAATATAAATTGTCAACCACTAAAGTGTAAGAATAACAAGTGTTTTTGAGCATTGTGAAAATGTGAAAAAAATAGTTTTTAAATGTGTGTGGGTGTGTGTGCATTTTCGGATTACAATTAGGGTGACCTAACTAGGTAATGAGAGGAGCTTATTTGAGGATATTTTGTTTTTTATACTCTTCAGATAATGATAAGCGTATACATCAGTTTGTCGATCCGTTTAAAATTTCTTTGTTAATGATTTGCAACCCCGTAAAATAAAAATATTCTGGATCCTTATAAATAGGAAAGTCGATGGAATTGTTTAAATGTTGGAAGTTTTCTGTTTCGAAACTTTCACAAATAATTTTTATATATTTTTATGGTTTGAAAACAGCTTGCCTAGATCAGGTGACTGAGTAAACAATAAGAACAATGTGAAGGGTATATAAAATTCACTTCATTTTACTTCAATTGATTACTGACGATGTTTTTGGAAGAAACTTAAAAAAGTAAAGTTTTGTGTTAAAAAAGTGATGTTTTATGTCTCTTCTTTTAGTTATAAAAGTTTCGCTCAAGCTTTGACTTTTGTTTCTTGGTTTGAGCGTGTGACAGATGTTTTTAATATTCGAAAGATGAGATTTGACACTTAAGACATTAAGTTATACACTAAATAGTTATTTTATTTCTCTTTTGTACTAAATTAAAGTTGGAAATTTTCTCCTATTTTCTTCTCTAAGTATTTAATATCGTTCAAAAATCTTATGCCTAATTATTTATTAAAAAATTTTAGCAAATCTTGTCTGAGAGCTTAAAATGCACTAAAAATTAATTTTTTTTATATTAAAATATTTTTGTTTTTTTCCTGATTCTTAAGCTACTAAGCTGGTCTCTTTAGTCCTACTTCAAATAACATGAGACAAATAAAATAATAAAAGATGCCATGCGGAATGCAGACAATTGTATGATGAGTACCAATGAGGGTATGTAAGAGTTGGTAAATGCATAAATGTGTGCAAATGCAAGTTGAATTATATGTTTTTTATGTATTTTTGTTACTATTCGTGTTCATGTCATGTTTTTATTACAATCACAATTCATGTCTACTTAAACTCTCACTTATCATATATAAAACCGGTGCTTTATTCTGAATAATAACAAAATGTCAGATTTAAAGGTATTGTACTTAATCCTTCTAACATTTCTCTCTTGTTAACTTTTCGTAAATTGGTGGTATTTTAAAGGAATTAAAAAAAAAAATTAAAAAGAAGGATTGTTATATAACTCTAAAACATTTTATATCAAAGAAACTCAATATGGATATTTGGCTGTACTTTGTTTTATTTAAGCTTTACCAATGCAAGTCCATGGTAAATTTATTTTATATGGAAACCAGTGTGGACATATGGAATTTCGCTATGAATCCTTCAAGCAAATTGAACATTAATATCTTGGAATGATCTAAGTGAAAAATCTCAAGGCTAGTTACTGTAGCTACGCGGTTTGTGTCAAGTAAATCTATTAGCAAAGACTTTAATATTCCAAATGTGGGAGAAGAAATTCAGAGATTCAGGGAAATATATTTTCAAAGACTAAGTTACCATGTAGATCCTTTGACTTTTGTACTTTAAGATGACACCACTATAGCACGTAGACTGAAACGAGTTTGTGTAATGGTCTTGATTTTTAGGAATAAGTATTATCCTTTTAAAAGTGTGTAATAAAATTTTAGCTATTTTGAATTTTGTATATAGGTAAGCAGTGCATCAAAACTGCTTAATAATTGTTGTTTAATATTAAATTCATTGAGTTTCCTTACTATCTTTAAGTAGATAGATTTTAAATAACACAGAATTTAAAAAAAATATTACGTTTTCCCAAATTTTACTTTTTTTTTGTTAAAATATTTAAGTGAAATTACTATTTTTGATTTAAAAATAAACAAAATTTAATGTATCAACTAATATCATAATTTTTTGCCAAGAACTTAATACTTTATTTAAAGCATTTCTAATTTCTAGTACCAGTGCTCGTGAATATATTTAATGGATTGGTAACCTCTTTGGGCCCGAATAAAAGGCATTTCAAAAGAAGCGATGAACATTGTTTGCATTTTTTTATATTAAACGATTCAATATGTATTGAAAATAGATATTTTACAAACTATAAACTAAATGACAAACAGACTTTACCTCTCCCAGAGCTTCAGTGCGTATGAGTACTAAATAATTTTTAAATATTACTTACACGATTAGTACCAAGTAACATGAATAATTCCTTGTTATTTTAAATTTTTTTGATGGTTTCGCATATGATAAAATTTTGTAGATGCGTATAAAAAGGAACGATATGTAATGAAAATGATTTAATATTTTGTTTTAATTTTGAAGCAATTGCAATGTTCACTTTAACCCAAAGTTCCAAATCTTCTGTGTAAAAGATCAAAAATATGTAAAACTTGTATAGAAAAAATTCATATGTGTTTGATTTGATTTGATTGCTAAACAAAAGTTTATTTGATAAATTTATTTTTCTTTGTATAAAAATATTTCAATGGTCTTGTTCCAATTGGGTTAGTTAAGCTGTTCCATTGGCTTAAGTTTCTCCTCAAAATGTATTGGTTTTTTTGATGTTTTTGTCAGGTTTGCACATTAATTTACATTTGCGTATTGATTTTTACCTTTTTCAATCATATTTAAACGCTTTTTTTTAAATATGACTCAAAAAAAATTTTGTAATTTGTAAATTAAAAATTTAATTTGACTATATTTAAAAAATAATAAAAAAAAACACAAATTTGTAAAGTTTTTTGTACAGAAATATACATAATATAATTTAAGTATAAAATTGATAAAATATTTTTAATTGGATATAACACAGAAACGTACTACAAATTTTTGTCGCACATACTTTTTTGTAGCCCAATTTACTTATAAATGTTTAAAAAAAATGTACATTTATGTTTAAATAATAAATGTTTAAAGGCACATATAAAATTCCAATTGAAACAGTCGTGTTTTGCAAGCATCTGTAGAAATATAAAGAGGCAATTTAAGAAACAAAAGTTTAAATGAAAATAAAATTATATAAAAAAGTTTATATTTTTCTATATTTGGGCTTTCTTTTTGCACAAGCTATGTCTTCAGTAGTAAGAAATTAAGCAAATATTTATTCGCTTTTGTTGAATATTAATCACAGAATAAAGTTGTTGGCAAACGTTAAATGGAAGTAGTAAAATATTTTTTAAATTTGAGTTGGAAAATTTAAGAAAATGTTTTTCGTTTAAAATTATATTTAATAATTTTAAGGTAAATAATATTTTATGTTATGCGTTGTATCATAGTAAAATATATTTTAGCTTATAAATATGAATTTATTTTGAATAAACAAGAATTGCAATTTTCCAAAGTTTTCTTGTTGATGATAGAACCCAAAAAATATGTTATTTAGAATAATAGAATATTAGAAGGGGGTTTGTAGTTACACTCTACTAGACTGGCTTGAAAAAAAATTATTAGTACATTTTTCAAAATCATGTGCTTTTATTAGGTTTTTACTAATAATATTTAAAAAATTTTTGAAATTTCCTAATCCCAATTCTTGGCGAAACCCTATTGGATTTTTTCTTAATAAATTCTCAAATTTTGGTTATTTTCCCAATTATTAAATAATTTTATTCAAATATATAAAAACAACTAATTTAAGTGTCTTTAAATATATTTTCTTGCTTAAAAAAATTAGCTGCACTTCAGCCTAAAGAATGATGCTTTTACAGTAGTGTGATTGCTTCTTCATAAAAAAAACAAACTGTTGTTAATTACTTTAAATATATTGTGGTTAAATTTTACACAATTACATAAAACGAAAAGAAGGCAATAAAATTAAAAGCTTTATTTTATAAACAAAAGACACCCAAAACCATTAAAAATCCATAGCCTTACTAAAAAATAAAAAACGAAAATGGGTTAAACGCTTTTTTGTTACAATAAAACTGTCCACAAAATACCCAAAAAGCCAACCATGTATATTTAGATGTTAAATATGTAGATCTTCCGAAAAGGGCACAAAATTCCATATAACACAAAAAGAAAACCATGTCTGTTTATGACAGAAACTGGCAGATTACTTTTAAACTATTTTTGTGGCATAATTTTGCGGATAGCCAACACATGCATATAAAATAGTTTACTACTTTAAAACACGCACAATATTATTTACACAAACATGTTAATACACACATACACATAACACAGAGCACAATAACAAAAAATAGCAACAACAGTTGCCCATCAGTAAAAACCATAACAGAACTTTATTACGGTAAACCTTATATTACACAAACACACACACGTGCACAAAATAAAAAACCAACATTAAAACATATTTAATAATTCCTAAAACAAAATATTAAATATAAATAACTTTTATTGTAAAAAGTGTTGCCAATTTAGAAAGTGCACTACTAAACACATTAAAATAAAAAATAGTAAAATTAAATGAAATAAAAGAAAATAAAATAAAATAAAATAAAATTAAATAAAATAAAATAAAATAAAATAAAATAAAATAAAATAAAATAAAATAAAATAAAATAAAATAAAATAAAATAAAATAAAATAAAATAATATTAAATAAAATAAAATAAAATAAAATAAAATAAAATAAAATAAAATAAAATAAAATAAAATAAAATAAAATAAAATAAAATAAAATAAAATAAAATAAAATAAAATAAAATAAAATAAAATAAAATAAAATAAAATAAAATAAAATTAAATAAAATAAAATAAAATAAAATAAAATAAAATAAAATAAAATAAAATAAAATAAAATAAAATAAAATAAAATAAAATAAAATAAAATAAAATAAAATAAAATAAAATAAAATAATATAAAATAAAATATTAAAATATAAAATAAAATAAAAAACCATAAAATGAAACAAAATAATAAAAAATAAAATAAAATAAAAAAAATAAAATAAAATTTAAAAAAATAAAATAAAATCTTACAATAGAGCATCAAGCTGGCAACACCTACCGAAAAAAAATTATTAAGGCAGAGAAGAGCATGCAAAATTAAATGGATTTGTAAAAGAACTTTATGTGCTACTTAAAACTATAAATAAACCAGAAATTTAGTGAAAGTTTAATTATGGTATATAAAAGCATATTTTTTTTAAAGGACTTTTAAGCAACTAAAACAATAAAAAATATACTTGAAATAAAAATTTAAACACTTAACGTTAAGCTTGCAAGCTATTTGACTTATGAAATGATACACAAATACTAAATATATATATTTTTATTAAAAAACAAGCGCCAAGTTTTATAGTTAAGTATTACCTAAAGAAGAGTAGGATCTTTTTCTTTTTCTCTGGGCACAAATATCAGTGTTAAACAGACTTAAATTTTAAAATAGTATTTATAGTTTATTGAGGTCTGTTGTTACTTGGAAAATTTATTTGAATATTTGTCTTATAAAAGAGTTTTTTTTAGGGGTTTGAGCAAGAAAGGAGTTGGTTATATAATTGTTTAGTAAATTACTGAGTGATGGACTGACTTAATGCATAAAGGTTTAAACTTAAAGTTGAAAGCGCGGCAACCTCTTTCGATGTTAAAGTCACTATTAAGGATTTTCGGAGAACTCGGACCCTCCGCAAGAAATAAACAATTAGGTGTATTAAATGCAATTTTTTACATATTAAGCATTTTTCTGAGATTAATAGTCTATAAATAAAATGAAGGGGCCCAAATTGCATCCAAACTTTAGTTGAGCGATGCAAAAAAGACTTTTACCATACCTTTTGTATGTATTTATTTTTGAAGTTTTTAGTATAAAAAAACGTATGTAAGGAATACTGATCCGAGTCAAATAAGTTATCAAAAGTAATTTTTTTACATTTTTTTACCTTATTGAGATCATCAGCCTATAAGGCCTATTAAAATAAAATTAAGTAATATTGACCAGATTTCAGTCAAAAACAGATAAAAAAGTCCTTTTTCAATTTTTTGACAATAAAACTTAAGAAATGGTATGAATTAGAAATCCATTACCTTCCCTGAATATTTGATTGAAATTTTTTTTTAATTTTTATTATTGAATCTTTGCTAAGAGGAACTAACAACAAGAATTCAAACCTTAAAACTAAGTATAACTTATATTAGTCCAGCCCGTGCCAGACTCAAATTTAAGTTCTCAAAATAGAGTTAAATAATTTCAATGGTTTCACCTAAGTGCAATAGTATTCCTTCTTTTCAGGCAATTGTATCTACTATGTTGCAAGGTGCCTAGAATGGGTGAATATGGATTTGTTTCCATTTTATTTAAATGTAGGTCCTTGTAGATCCTTGTGGATGTTGCTATTTTTAATAAACCAAGGAGTACTATTCATTCTACGAATTTGGTCTTGATGGCGTTGAGTTTTTTCTATATTGGAGGTGGAAGCAGCCACCAATATCTGTATCCCTTAGCACCAAATTGGTTTCAAGCTGAGTTGTAGAGCAGAAGGTTATAATCAAGATTTTCTATCAGCTAGCCAATGGGTTTTGGCCATTTTTAATTTAATTTGTCTCAACTTTGCATATTTATGTAAATTTCACGTGAGGCGTTGATCTAGGTGAATGTCAAGATATTTATTTTTATCCCCACAACTATGCCCATTTTTCTAGTTGGGT
Source organism: Melanophora roralis (assembly GCA_963583895.1). Classification (NCBI taxonomy): domain Eukaryota; kingdom Metazoa; phylum Arthropoda; class Insecta; order Diptera; family Rhinophoridae; genus Melanophora; species Melanophora roralis. Next base: position 20,541,525 of record OY757190.1, on the reverse strand, counting down.
TACGATGCCTCTTTAAAATTTTTATGAATACTGAGCAAAGCAGAATCATTAGCAAGTGTCAACGTGTATGTAAGATTAATGGTTTATATATCTGATATATAAAGCGGAGCCAATTCTTTGGCCCTAGAGTACTACCTTCAAGCCCGCCAACCCTAATTGATCGTGAAAAACTTAAGTGGTCCCCCTCTTTGATCATAAGATCGGGGTCAGCTTGCTTTTAAGCAGTTTCTCGCCATAGTTAGTTGCAAACTTTTTTTCCTGTAAGACTTTACCTTCTTAGTTGAGTAAAAAAATGCAAAAAAAGATACGTAGGAGGTAAACCGCTTTTGTGCTTGAGTGCAACAAATTTTCTCTTCTGCAGCTGCTTTGTTTACTTTAGCTTAAACTTCAACCAGTTTATCTTAAAAACATTTTCAGATTTTTTCTTTGATTATTTTTGGTTTTCTTTAGTTTTTTTATGTTTTATGACAGTCTACATCAACAAGAGTTGCTAAAGGTACTGCATGGGAGTTTATGTTACGGGTTTTGTGCGGTTTTCTGTATTTTTTATGATTCCTTTTCCATAAATAAAAAAAATTTTTTATCAAATGTATGTGTTTGTTGTAGAAAGTTTAAACCATTATTTCTGCTGTTTAATTTTTTATTATTTATAATTCTTATGGAGCAGAGATTTATATATTTCAACTGAAAACTTGTAAATGATTGACGGAAAAAAATTTGAAAGACGAAAAAGATGACTAAAGATAAATACAGGAAGTTAAAAATAGGCAAAAAAAATTTAACAAATTTGTTACATAAAATAGACACAATTAAGTACCTACGACCCTTTTGTAAAAGAATTTTCTTAAAGGAGTTACACAAATAATACCCTTGTTTTTAATAATAATGATATTTTCTTTGTAAAATATCTTTTTTATTCTAAAGGGACAAATACAAAGGGTTTTCCTATACAACAACTTTTGAAACTCATCATGATTTTCAAAAAAAAAAAAACAAGTTTTGTTTTAAACAAATGGACATAATGATACTTATGCTCTATACCAAGGTTAAGTATTACGTAACAACAAGGAAAAGTTAAATAGAAATTTAAATTTTAAATCAGCTTAGACTAACGTCAAAATCATAAAATATGTCAACATATTCAAGTATGCTTAAAGGTAAAAATAATTATAAGGGTTAAGTGGCAATTTGTAACTTTTCAAGAACAAACTTAATTTGATATTTTTTTTGTCATTTTTTGCTTTTTTAACAAATTAATAACTTGTGTGCCAAGGCTTAATAGAATACCGGATGTTAACAAATTTAAAAAGGGCAACTGCCAAAAGTTTCTTTTTAGGGGAACTTTAAGCACGAATGTTATTTTAAATTTAATTGTTGCTAAAAAATTTATTAAAGTTTTAAAATTACAGCAATTATGAGATTGTATACGTAGATATTTATTGGTACTGAACACACATATGTATATTGTGAGAGACTAAAAAGGATTGGAAATTTTTTTTAAATAAAGTGTCAAAGTATTCCCATTGAAGTAATTAAAAACGTATTTCAAGTTAATTATTAATTGTGAAGGCACCTTTAGGGAACCCTTGTAACTTTATTGGCCAAATTAAAGGACATTTTATTGGCTGTGAAATCTTAGTGTTCATTATTATAGGTTAGCATAAAAATAATCATATTAATATGTATTTAATGTGTATGTATGTATATGTGTATTTATGTATATACTTACTAACAGTTAACCCGATGCTTCGTCAGAGCAGGCTAAACAAATGAAGTTTAAAAAATATTAAAAACTACTGGAAACAGGATCAAAAGACTTTAATTTTGTTAGACCTGAGGTCACGCTTAACCTCGTTATGAGTTGGAAGTCCCTCGTACTATAATCTCAAAAAAAAACAGAAAATAACCACTTTGTTTAGTTTTTGGCTTGCGATCTTATAATCCCGAAAAAATTAAAATAAAGACAGAAAATTTTAAAGATGTATTTTTTGTCCACATAATTGATTTCCGGTCTAAATCAGTAGCCACAACTCTTTCGTTTATATTTCTAGTAATCTCAGAAAAAGTGCTAAGAAGACCTTAAAAGTACTTAAATTTAATAGAAACATTTTTTTGACCCGAAGTGATATAAAATTCCAAGAAAGTTTTAAAAATTACCCATATTTTTTGACAGGCTAATCAAACAAAATTTTAAATTTTTTCTATTTTCATGGCCTATAATTTAAAAAAGTACCTAAAATGTGCCAAATAAAATGTTTGAACTTTTTGTGCTCCTTAGGGTCGAACATTTGAAAAAGGAGACAAAAAATGTTTGTATTCTTACAAGAGCTGTCGAGGAAGGCCTAAAATTAAATTGTGTTAAATTAGTTTAGAATAAAAAAAAAATAAAATATATAATAAAAAAAAACGAAAAAGTACCACAAATAATTTTGACCTTTTTTTATACCTAAATGTCAAAATTTCTAAATATTACCAAAATAGTTATATATTTTTTTTTGGAAAAAAATATGTTTTTTATTTTCTATGCATTTAGGGTCTGATATTTCAAAAATTGGGTTGGTTTATTTCTGAGTAAAATGAAATAGTGGGTCTTCACATTTAATTCCAAGTCTCTGGTCTAATGCGCTTAGCCCGTACGATGATGAATCCGAAAGTCAGTCTTTTATTTATTTAGAAAAAAATTAAGGAATGTATTTTGTTTAAGTTTAAGTTTTTAAGTTTAAGTAAACGTTTTAGTTAATTTTTGGACACTAGATATTCAGTTAATTTTTTTTTTGATGACATTTGCAAGCGAGGGTCTTGAATTTAAGTACAACTTAAACCAAAAAAAACTAGTAACTATTTTTAAAGGTGAAAACTAAATTTTTGTGCTATTATGATTCAATTGAAAGTAGCAGGGGAAAATTATCGCATTCGATTTGAATCAAAACTCCACTCGATTGATCGAGTTGCTTTCAATATAGAAATTCTAATAAGAATTTTAAGTTTCGATGCAAATCGAATGCCATAATTTGCCCCCAGCTTTTCTTGAAAAATATTTGTACATATATATGTAAAAATTTAAGTCAGTGTCTTTCAAATAAAAAAAAAATTAGTAGAGTTACTTTACTTTTTAATGGAACTAAACATATACAAAACAATAGCAATTCAGTTGAAAAAGGACAATATATGCCCTAAACACAACTGGTGCGAGTGCCGAATTTTTCGTTGCGCATATTCGTCTTAAAAAATAAAACACATTTGTGTATATGAAAATGCACACAAACAGTGCGTCGACTAAAATTCGTCATGCGTAACAAACTCTGCGATAGGTTTATTTCTATTTCTTACGCAGACGAACGACGAATAATTTGGCACAGAGTGACCATTTTTCTTTTATTTTGTTATTAAATAATGTTATTTTATACTTTAAGAACAATTTTCACTTTTTATTTGTTGCATTAAATACAATTAGTGTATTTTAAGTGTTGTATTTATATATTTTTTAAATAGTTTTTTTTAATTATTATTTTTTTTAAATAGTGCATCTTTTTTAAGAAATATGGTCTCTCTATCACAGCTGTTTTATTCGTTTTAAATGTGTTTCACTTAACGAATTTGCGCAACGAATTTTAACGGACGAATTCGTCGTGTAGTGCGAAATTCGTCGTTCGTCCCAGTTGTGTTTAGAGCAATAAGCAGCTTTGAGACAGTCACACAATTGTTTAAAATAACAGAAAAAAACTTGATCAAGAATAAAGAAAAATAATAATTTTGAAAAACAAACAGATATACATATGTATATAAATAAATTAAAGACGTAAAAAATTTTATTTGTTATTTTGTATATGAGTTTGAATTTGCTAAATCACCGATCTTATGGTGGCATCGAAGCCCACTGTGTTAGTGCAGAATATTGTATTATTTAATGCGGTGAATGCCATTATTTTATTACTAAATGAACCAGATGTTTCTCAACATTTATTATAAAATAAATTTGTAAATTTTATAACTTTTAAAACTTTAAGATTACCTATTCGTCCTTGTGAACTAGTCTGAGGCACATTAAAACCCTATTATTAGGCTTACAAACACATCATTTGAAAAAACTTTTATTTATAAATTTATTAATTAAATTTATTTTCTTACAGATCTTTTTATATCCGACACTAAACTACACGCTACGCTAACCATTAACTTAAGGTAAGCTTTTCCGTTGTTCAATAATTCACAAAAATGTAAATAGAAAACTAATTTTTACGTTCTTCCTTTTTTCTGCTTTTTCAATTAAAAAAAAATGTAATGGGATCCCCTGAAAATTAAATAAATTTTATAAGCAACGAATCTCTTTAAAACTAATTAAATTTATCATGTGTTTTAATATTTGCAACATACACAAGACACTTTGCCTATACTTCATATGGACATACATCAGTTTAAGATGGTCTTACGTCAAACGCGTTAAGTAGAAATCAAGTGTTGAGTATATTTAAGGATTAATGTTCATACAAATTGTAGCAGACATCTTAACAACCACTAAATTTATATTAATAATAATGATCATCACTACAAATCATGTTAAGCCACTTGCACACATAAATATAACAATTGGATATAAACTAAAAATATCTTTTACACACACAAATATTCTTAAATGTATGTCTGTGCGTTTGCATGTTTATGCCAAATATTAACGGAAATCATTAATAAACCCAACATTAACTGTCAGTAAAGAAATGACGTTTGATAGCAAAAAAAATGGTATATTAAATGATAATCAAATACACGTTAACTTAATCTTTCAATTATTAAATGGCTGAGAATATGTTAAGGAGTCTTGTCTTATTATATTTACGAAAAGCAAATCATCAATAAAGCGATTTATTTAGTTAAATTGTGAATTAATTAAATACATGCGTGTGCAAAAGGGCATTAAGTTTATACATCCAATTTATTGTATCTTACTTTAAAGTCTTAAGTAGTCAAAATCACGATATAAGCAGATATAAGTTACTTTATGTTTTCAGAGGCAAATGCCATATTAATGTGTTGAGTTTTAAAACGAACAAACAAGCAAACGCACTCTCTTGAACTTAATTAATTTAACTCAATCCCTACTTAAGTCATTTCCTTTGTTTTTGTTGCAAAAAAAGTAAGTAAAAGAGAATTATTTCAACCATCATCATTAAAAAAACAACCACTGATGATAATGTCAATGTCACTTATTATTTTACATTAATGTCATTGTTCTTCTTATTATCATCGTTGCTTTGCAATCAGTATTTTTTTTTTGTTACAAACACACACACATACTTATTGTACAAATAAACCTCGTGACGTTTTAAAGTCTCGTTGCATGATGAACACATATAAATCCCTCGTGGTCATTGCAATAAGAATCAATAGGAAAATGCAATTTCAGTTGTTATGAAACATAAAAAAAACAGTTGAGAATACAAATGAACTACAGTGCAACAATTGTGGCGGTTTAAAAAAAAATTATTACAAAAAAGTTGAATTGTTTTTTAAAAGACAAAAGAAAATAACTTTTTTGCACTTTGCAGAAATAGTGGTCGACTGTGCACGTCTCGTATGTTTGATTGAAATTACAAACAATAAATTTCTACTCAATTTAAGCTGTTATGTTATTGTCTGAGAAGAGGTAATTAATTGTAGTTGTAAAAACTTCTACATATCAGTTTTTAAACTTATTAAGGGTTTGCAAAGCGAAACTTCGCAAATAATTTTTTTCAATCTTTTAAAATCTCAAAATTCTAGATAAATATTGGGGTCATTTGGGAACAATAATGTAACATTTAAGCGTTTAATGTTAAATATTCGTATTATAGTCTTTTCCATATTTTACTCATAGATCATGTATTATACCCTTCCGGAATAATGTCATTTAAATTAGAGCCGTTTTTTGTAAAGCAAAGTTTGCTCTTTTTATAGAATTACCCATAACTTTGTTAAGGGTTTCTCGTGGTATAATTTCTTATTGAATGTTGTCCTTTAGTTGCTGCAAGATTCGGCGCTTAATCACATAAGCTTTGTCTGCGAGATAGTCCCACAAAAAAATCTTGTCAAATCAGGCAAGCGTGGTGGCCATCTGAAACCGGTTTTTTTAAATTAACCGATTTGAAAATTTCTGTCTCCATAGCTCAATCGTTGCAAGGGCTTTATGTGATGTTGCAGCATCTTGTTGAAACACTATATTGGCGTTTGGTGGCAATTGCGGAAATTAAATTTTTAAATCAATGCTCTGTTACGTTCTCATTTCATTGTTTGACTTACACAATGATTTATTTAAAAAAAAGGAACGTAAGTTTTTTTAGAGGTAATACCACACCAAACGGAAACACAAAGTGTGTGTTAAGATTTTTTAGAAAGATTTTTGGGGTTTTGTGATTCTCAAAAACTGTTGTTTTGTTCATTTAGGGTCTAATTTGGGACTACATAGTTGCATTTAGTAAGGGAAGAGGTGCAAATCGTGTTTTAAAAGTCGTTGAAGAGTGCGGTCAGAAAGCTGCAACTGGGTAAATAGTCTTTTGTTTCATGCCCCCGGATTTTTGCGACGCTCTGTCTTACGGCATCAATACTTTTAGCCGGTTTGCCAGCTTGTGATCTGCCCGTACGTATTTAATCTGCCACAGTTCCAAATTTATCAAAATTATCCACCATTGAATGAATGGTTGGACCCGTTGGATCAGTTATTACACCTTAAAGTTATCTGTATATACGTTGAGTATTAATTATTGTACGATTATTTTCAAGGAAAAGAAAAACAAACTTAGTTCTTGGGGCAATTATATAAAGTTTCATTTTTATATTTTCCCAAGTTTAATTTTTAAAATAGAAAAAAATAAACGAAATATTCTCAAGCAAAGAAATTACAATTTGTTTACATTATATAGTTACTTTTGCCGCACCCTGTAGAAAAAATCAATGACGATATCAAAATTATAGTTTTTCAATTGCACTGTCTGCTCAAGTCTTCTGCACGTTTTTTGCGTTGATACTATTAACTTTATTTGCATTTACTGCAGGATCCACTTTATGAGAATTTTTCTACACTTTTTTAAATGTGGCAGTTACTGCTCACAATGTTTAACCTTTGATTCCACTAAAATCGGTGTTAGCCAGCAACATGTGCTATTTGGTGTATTGTATGACAGTTTTATTCACATCTCTTGTGACTCGTATGACTTTTTTCAAGAAAACGTTTGAAAGATCACACTATGTAATATCGTCTTGTATTAAGTCTAGTTTGGAGTGAAGGACTAAAAGATGATCTATATTACTGATCTAGCATCAGTTAGGGATCATCTTATTATTAACTCTGACATGCCATGAAATACTCTTGAATGCATGTGGCTGTCAAGAGCGGGCTTGTTGTCAAAAAATAGATCACATTTGTTAATCTATACTCTTATTAAATCTTTTCTAGGACTTGGCGTAGTGTGTATATTTACATAATTGCGTAATATAAAGATATAGAGCCGGGTTGATAAGCCCTAGCTCTTTCGCCGACTTTGTATGGTCTTTTACACAATATGTTGGATAGTATTTTGTAACCGACCGGGAGGGGGATAATAACTTTGTATTTGGCATATAATCTCCTGTCTCCCTCTTTGTGCAAAGGACGTTATATACTGATGTTCCAGTCATCGAACAAATGTTCCTTTAGCCGGACATAAGCTTATTCATACATCTCATCAGCGTTTCGCCTCAGTTCATGTGATAACCATTAATGTTTCTGCTGTCTCATTAAGGATAGGTAAAACACATTCAATACCATATTTTGGGGTATCTTTATCGCCGCTACTGTTGGATATAAGCCGTTGGGGAAATGTGTAGAAATCGGAATCTTAATAGTTGAAAAAGTTTCTAAGGTTTGGCAATGTATTAATTTAAAAAGCTTCATCATTTTGGATCAGTATTATGTGATTTAAAAATCACTGTATTTTTTTCTAATAATTTTTTTCAAGTTTAAATTTAATATTCATTAATTTCAATGTAAAATTAGAGTTGGAAAATTTGTTCAACAAACATGAGATATATTGGAATATAAGAAAAACAATTTAAAGAAAAGGGGAAATAAACTTAATTGTATTCCCAAATGTTGTAATGTTATCAAAACTATATATTTCTTGCCAGCTTAAAAGACAAAGAATAGTTTCCGGGATAATGGCACTCAGATAACTTTATAAAATTTTAAATTTGAAACTTTAATTTTACTGCTTGTACGAATGAAATTTTTCCCAAGTCTCCAGCAAATATGCGTTAAATGTTTTTTATTAAATGATTGCCAATATGTTGTTCAGTGTGGTGGTGCCCTTATTTCTTTCATAATTTTAATCATATTTTCAATTCTCTTAATTTTTTGTTTGTTTTTACAAATAATATCATTATTATTTTAAATGAGGCGTATAATGGTTAAATTAATTGAATTCATTCATTCACAAATTTTTGTGTTTCACAAAGTTTACTTGTTATTGTTGTTGCTACTTCTGTCAGGATTTAACTCAATATGGTGCTTTAAATTTTTTTTTATTAATTATACACAATTTAAATGGAAATTATTTTGTATTAACAGAAGTTGAATATATTTTTTTAATTTTTCATATTTTATTTAAAATCAATTTTAACAACATTTGCGGCTTTACTTGAAACCGTGTTGCAGGCTTAACCAGCATATTTATTTCGTCTTTTATACTTTTTATTTAAAACAAATTTAATTTTAAGTTAAAATTAATTTAAATTGATACGATTTTTGTAAAACTAAAAAGACCGTAATTTTACAAAATTAAATTCTCAGCGTGGTTGGTGTCAAATGTCACAAAGTTTATTCTGCTTTTTTTTTCTTAAACAGCAACCAAAACATTTCAAAATTAAATTAATTTATTCGCTGGCATCAATTCAAGCGCGCAGGATATATAATGTGTTTATGTGTGTGTATAAGTAAAAAGTAGGGCGATGAACCAACACAGATGGTATAATGTTGAGCAGATTTAATTATTAATGATTAAAGAAAATGAACGTAGAACTGTATCACAAGCTGGTTTTCAAGCTAAATAAGCGAATAAAATATCGTCTTGAAACTGACAAGTAATATTTTTATTTTCGCTTACACGCATACATATAAACAACCATTACCATAGCTAAGAAAACTACAACTTTAAGATAATTAAATTGCAAGAAACCTAGTGCTCTTTCAACCGATATACTTTATATTGTGTGGCTCTTACAGCAAACAAGATACTTGTGTAAACAGAGGGACTGAATTTGAAGTATAATAGCGAAAATTGTTTGATGAACCTACCATTAACAATGTTCATATAGTTAAGACCTACATTTATATATAAGAAATACACTAATCAGAGAAAGCTGTGAAAACAGAAATTCAATCGACTTAAAAAATTCTCGTTTTCTTTTTACGGTAACAAAATTTCTTATATTGAAACATTGTAATAACTTATTTTGGACTTATGACATACATATGTCCTGTACTACCCAAATAAAGGTGGTTCTTGTTTTGAAATTTGAACAAAACAAATTCTATGTCAAATATTAGCGAAATTTTCTATTAGATTAAAAAACTTTATATATTTCATAATATAATATAAGTATGAAATAAAAAGTCGTGCCAACGTTTGCCAGATATAACGTGTTTGAAATATCCAATTTTGTTTTACTCCGTAAATTAAATCTGAGGAAATCTGACAAATGGCATAGTCTTTTGCTATTTCCGTAATTTCTATTTGCATAAATTTGCGGCACAAGCAAACTCTACAAGAAAGTCTAACGGGACCAAAAATCAATGTTTCGCCGGCCAGTAATATCAGCTTCACGTAACATGCAGTGTCTAGTATTGCATAACCAGCCAGACATTCATCATTGTTTTGTTGATACCCCATGGCATTGGTTTCCATATTATATTTTTATGGAAAAAAGTCGTTGGTACCCTTCAGTGGTAAAGCTCTAGCTTAATGGTATGGACCCGGCCAAATTCGCACTTAAAAAATGTAAACCAGTAACACTGCCAAAACAAAAATGGGACTTTTTCAGAATATATTTAATGATTTTGATTCTCACTTGGCTGGTTGATAAGTGTATAATACAAGTACCTAACTCTACCTCCTAGCGGTATCAACCGGGCAACTTTTAGTTCAATTACTGGAAGGCTAACAGACATGGCTGAGACGAAAACAATCTGTCTTGGGTAAATGTGTGATCAGTGATTCACTGGTCTGGCTTGAGGCAGGTTGTTCTTGTTGCGCTGTGCCATGATCATAGCCATTAAATGGCACAGAAATACAGGGTTCTAAGGGTACCAATACCTTATCTGTGTAAAATAAAAATTAGTAGGAATGAAACGGATGTAAATTTCCGAGGCTGACCAGAGTCCTATCTGGTACCACGGGAATCAGTTAGCCCCATGTGCTTACCAGTGCATGAACTGATTAATGATAAGGTCTCCTTCGAGAGTTCACGTGGTGGCTGTGGTTATCCCCAAGCGGGGCAACTGAGAGCAGAAGTTGATATGCTGGGGTCCGTCCTGTACGGGCCCCAGAGTGACCGTGTAAGCGGTCTTATATAAAGTTAAGGTTTACAAGATAGAGTTTCTAGTTTTGGCGGATCTATCCAGGCACAGGAGTAACTGTTGAAGTAGGCTATTAGCTGAAAAGGTGTAATTATGTTTGGAAGTAGGTGAATAGGGCAACTGGCTACAGCTGGGGACCCTAGGTTCTAAAATAAGATCCTTTCAAAGTAGTAGCAAATAATGAGAAGGACGGCATTGGCATGTTGAAGCATGTGCGTGACTCGGTCCTGACTGGCGGTGAGCAGAGTATGAAGCATTGATGATGGTGGAGTAATTGATTTGTCTAAATGAAAAAAGATCCTTCTAACAGAGCTGGGTGTCGCATTCGTTGGGTGCGACATGATAATCATAATCTGTCTTGCTTAAGGTTGGGTGCTGTTTCACTAGCGTGTGGAGGGATGTCTTGTCGGCGCGGATCTGTTTTGATTATGAAGAAGCGAGATCAAAACTAGAAACGCAATTCGGGTTTAGATAGCCCAACTCCTCACCAAGGGGTCTGTTGTGACTACACAGAGTCATGACAGACGATCGGTACCTGGGTGGCTGGGTAGGCCATTTTGGGGGCGCTAGTGGACGCTTTGTATCCACCAGTGTTGAGAGCACCGTGAGTTATTGCCAGCATGGCAGGTACCACGTAAAACCCTTAACATCTCACTTGGTCGTTAGCCATTAGGAAACCGAGGGAAAAATTGAGGAATTTAATCCGAATCGAAATTTTAAAATTTGTCTTGAAATTCCTACATTAATAGCATTCGAATCAAATGCCGTGATTTGCCCCCAGGCAGTTTTAAGAACCCAGCTAATACGATTTGAAATTATGTGAAGGCGATTTTTTTTTTGGAATTCGGCACACTTAACCAGGTAATATCAAGAGCCCAGCTATTTAAAATAAATTTGACATTCTCACATTAAAAATATTCAATTTTGCATAAAATTTTTAATTTTTCAGACATTCCACCTTAATACTACCTTGTTTGGTGTATCCTGGGGTACACTAAACCAGGTAATGTCAAGGCGAATTTAAAAAGTTCGCCCTCTGCATTTCCTTTTTCCGTTTGAATGTGGAAATGTCAAAAAAAATTAAAATTTTATACAAAATTTAATGTTTTTAAAGTAAATGTCAAATTTATTATAGACAGCTGGGCTCTTGATATTTCCTGTATGAGTGTACCCTGTGTATTACTGTACTCTGGTCTTGAAGAGACAAAGTCATGCCTAGACAAATTTCAAAATTTAATCCACGTATACGCATACAATACTGTTATACAATAACGTTATACAAAACGGAAAATTCTAGCAAAAAATAAATCAAATTAAATTTGTTCAGAAGATCCAAAAGTTTAACTAAAAATAGTGAATTTTTTGAAAATTCTTGAACTTTGTTTCAATTTATTTTTCATTTTTATTAATTTTACCACTGTGCGGCAACGACCTTAATCAAGAAGTTCACAAAAATTGCAGCGAAATAGTGTAAACTTAAAGTTTTATTATTTTAAAACATACACAAACACCACAATCCCTAGGAAATATCTTTAAGAATCTTAAGGAGTACAAATCATTAAATTCTGTTAACGAAAAATAAACTGAGAAATTATATTCTCCCTCATTCAGTTTTTTATCTTCTTTAGCTTAAGAAAAAGAAAATACTGTGATTATAAACACTTGCAGGAGGGAGCAGGTATAAGTCATAGTTTAGGCAAAATGCTTTTAAAATTAGTTTTCCATCCCACCCTACTCTTCACAAACAACGAATTCCTACACTTTGTCATTTTGATAGACACATTTAAGAAGAAGAAGGAAGAAGTTTATACAGTCAGCAGTCATTGTCAGTCTGCCAAATCGTTAAACAGGCATAATTATTCATTTTGTTGTAGAAAAAAAATCTTAAGCGAACAAAGTTTGAAATGAATGATTTGTTTGTGACTGTTTTAGATTAATCATTCTAAAACAACGCAATGAAGTGAAAAAACACAACTTTAACTTATAATAATTAGACAACTAATGCCCATATAACTTCCTGAGATACCAGTATATCCAAGATTAACTGAAAGTTTAATTTTTTTTATCAAAAGGAATTATGGGGGATTATTTATTTACTAAAATAGATTTGACTAATTTTCTTAAGGTTTTTATAGGGGTAAACATTGTCTAGCCTTTAATAAGTAATTTTCCAATAAATTTACAAAAACATAAACTAAAACTTAAGACTCTCTGGCAACTCTTGTATTTTTTTTATTTCAGCCTCTCCAAAACATATCAGAGTATTTAAAACTAAAGTTATTTGTATGCGTGAGAGATGGTGATGATAGAGTTAAATGTGAGTGGTGGGTGGTGTAACGCATATTTGAAATGGATTTGTTTTTGTTTTTCTTTCGGATTTTAGTTAAAGACAAAAACATGATTCGACCCTAATGGTTTTTCAATTTGAACGGCAATAGGTTTCCTTTTGCTTTGTATCAAATAAACATTATTGGCATTCAATTACGTTTTTGGGTCTAATGAATAGTGGAGTGAGCAAAACTTATATCGTGCATAGACCACCAACTGGTTATTTGATTGTTATTCATTGATTTAGCGAATGAAATACGTACGTTGAGATAAAAACAGAAAATCTAGCAAAAAACTGAAAGGACCAAAAATAAATAAAGTTAAATTTAATTAAGTGTCAATTTGAAATGAAACACGAGTTGCACGTAGAATATTTGATGAAGAGAAAAAAACCAATAATTATTTTTTCTTTTTGTGTTTTATTTTTTTTTTTGTTTCTGTTGCCAACATACATAACACACATGTATGTATTCATTGGGAAACTTCATTATTAACGCTTGCAAAACATTACGATATTTGATATTAAATTACAAATACTTAATTAGTTTCTGGTAAAGGGGAGGATAAAAAACAAAATCAATTCTTTAATTTCTTACAAAAAAGTGTGAGATTTCTGTTATCTAAGAAATATCTATTTATTTAAGAAAGAGTACCTTGATTAATGGTTTCTTATAGCAAAAATTGCTGAAAAGGAGTTAAAGTTATTAAGTTACTTTAAAACCTCTAAGAGGGTGGAAAAAATTTGTGTAATTTACAAATCTTGGATATAATTATTTTTGTCAAAAATCATTTAGTCAATGAAATTTTTATTTAAAAATTTTAAACCAAAAGCCATTTAATAAACCTTTTTTTTTTTAATTTTTTTTAACTTTTATAACCTTTACGTAGTGATAAATGTATGTATCAGCTTATATTTCTTACTTTGATTATTAATTTTCTAAAACAAGTCATTCTGATAAGGGGGGGAGAAAAGGTGAATTACAAAATGAATAAAAATATTTTTTTCAAATAAACGTTTTCTAAATCTTTTTTAAGCCTTCCTTTAACAAGACTTTATCAGATCTGTGGCTATTACATACAGGATGACAAATTAATATTTAAACATACTTCCGCTAATCTTAATGGCTAAAATTTAAGAAAGCTTTCTGTGTTAAACATATGTAAATACTTAGGTTGCCTTTTATGTTTCGGGATTTGGCAACAGTAGTGTTTTAATCTGACAACTAACTACTTTACCGTAAAGTCTGACATTTTCTAAGTTTTACGTACTCAGAACATTTTGACATACGAGTGCTATTTGTGTTGTTTACAGTAACTTTAAAGATTCAACTCGACCCAAAAATGAAATTTAATCGTGAACGTTTTCATGCGATTATTTTTTACAACTTTCGACGTGGATTAACTCAGCAACAGTGCATGGATGAACTGAATTCTGTTTTTGACGAGGAACCTCCATCAAGGATCAGTGTTAATCGATGGTATGGTGAATTCAATCGTGGTCGTAGGTTAATTCATGGCGAATTTCGTGAAGGTCGTCAAAAATCAGTTGTTGTTCCGAAAACCATTGATGCTGTTCATGAGCTGATATTGGAAGATCGTCATGTGACCTCTCGTGAGATTGAGACAACCTTAGGCATTAGTGGGACCAGCTTGCATTCAATATTGCATGAACGTTTGACTGTCAAAACAAATTTTTCACGTTGGATCCCACACGATTTGTCAGTCGCTCAAAAAAAGGCTCGTGTCGATTGGTCGAAAGAAATGCTCAGAAAATACGATCGCGGTGCTTCGAAACACGTCTATAATATTGTGACAGGTGATAGATCCTGAATTTACGAGTATGAGCCCGAAAGTAAACAGCAGTCGACTGTATGGGTGTTTCAAGATGAGTCATATCCAACAAAAGCTGTTCGCGCATGAAGAACTTCTAAGCAAATGATCGCCAGTTTTTCCAGAAAAACTGGAAATGTCGCAACCGTATCACTATACATAGTTACGCAAAACAGTCAATTCTGAGTGGTACACAGCCATTTTTTCGTCAGTTGTCTTCCATGAAAACAGGAAAACCAACCACCGAAGATGGATCACTGTCCACCCTAACAATGCGAGCTCTCACACATTTGCTCAAACAGCTGCATTTTTAAGCACCCAAAACATCGATTTGATGAGTCATCCGCCGTATAGTACTGACTTCTTTTTATTCCCTTTCGTAAAAAGCAAACTTAGAGGTCAACGTTTTTCGACACCTTAAGAAGCGGTTGCTGTATTCAGAATGCATGTTTTGAAAATACGTCAATCAGAGTGGCAAAAGTGCTTCGACAATTGGTTCAAACGCATGCAAAAGTATATAGATCTTCATGGGGAATATTTTGAAAAACAATAAAGTGATTTTGGATGATTAATATTCGTTTTCTTCTCTAATCCCAAAATATAAAATGCAACCCTCGTATTTATTTATTTTTTCTCATTTCTTTAAATAAAGTTTTACACTTGAGGTGCTTATTTTAATATTCCAAAATAATTACTAATAACTTCTTAAAATAAACAATTTATAATTCCATAAAATATGTTTAAAAGCAAATAAATAAATTACAGCATAATAAAGATTCATTACTTAAGTGTACAAGTTAAGCAAATAATAATCGCGGTTTCTCCCTACCGCCCCTAAATTTAATGATTTAAAACAAAAAAATAAAATAAAAATAAAAATCATTTAAATATAATTTCCTTTTGCTTAGCTTAATCCTATTTTAAATGGCTCACAACAGCATTTAAATACATCCTGTTGCCTTGTTGTTGTTGTTGTTCGTGCGTGGATGCTTTGTATGTAGCAACATATTCTTTTCAGTTTTCAGTTTTCCGTTTAATTACTTTTGTTAATCATCCCGAACATAAAGTGTTTTATGGATGTGTGTGAGTGTGAGTATAGCGAAGTAAATGAATTTTGTTTGTGTTTTTGCAAGACTGCTTTATGGAAAACATGTGCAAATGCATGTCTACATTTATAATTGACTTCATTAAATTGTTTTCATCTTTGCGTCTGTTTTTTTCTTGTTTCAATTCTTATTGAAGTAACAGAAACATACATACCGCTTGCATCTGTTGGTATTTGCAGCAAAAACGTTTTAACTTAAAACTTTTAAATCATTTAAACTTGTATAAAAAATTATTAAAAGAAAAATATTAGAAAATTGTTTGGCAATTTTTTTTAAATAAAAGTTTTGTTGTAAAATAATCTTCTTTTTTAATTTTATTGTAATTTCGTTATATGTATGTGTGTTACTTATGCACTGGTATGTTCTGGCCAAAAAAGGCATTAATAAAACAGATGCCAATCTTCTAAAACATAAACTACATTTTTGAGTTATAACCTTTTTGCTAAAAATGAGCGGCATGATGACGACTGGCACACGCTATACACGTTGTGAGGGTCCAAGCAGAAACTGCAAAATCTAAAGAACGAAGCAAAAAACTTTACGGTGAATGAAGTTTGAACCAATAACAAAAAAATGCTGAAAAAATGTTTAGTCTGAAATAACGAATGAAAAAATTTAAAAGAAATTTAAAAATTCTTTGCAAAATTGAATTGTCTGCACAGGAAACACAAAATAAAAGAAACAAAATGTTTTGGTACTTAAACCAATTATTGCCTCTTCTCCACATGTTGAATTACAATTTAAATTAATATGACATTTGAGTTTTTCTGTTTATATTTTAATCTTTTCAATTAAGATTTACAAATTTTGTTTTGATGTTTTCATTTCTTTTTTAAAATTTAAACACAGAAATTTAAGACAAAAATATGAAATTTAAAATTTAATATTTTTTTCTTTTTCTTTGCAATTTTCCAGTCACATAATTTAAACGGGATTGCACGTCTGTATAATAAATCTATGCTTAAGTAATTTTTATGCGTTTCTTGTTGCGTTTTAGGATTTTCCAGGGATTTTCTTTTCAACCTAAACATTTTCTTGAAGATTTCTTTACATAATCTCAACGTACACGTGAAGTGTTTCTTGCCTTGATTTTGTGTTTGTAAAAATGAAATGCGTTAGTAACGCAGCTAAAATATGATTAAAATATCTTGTAAACAGATTGAAATTTATTACACATAAATCTAGGCTTTTGCACCTGCCAGGGTATCAGGGCATTTTTGCCTCTGTGTGTGTTTGAAACGGTGTTCCCAGTTGGCCAAATTGTCTTATACGAAAATTTCTTTGAAAATATTTTCAAAAAATTTTCTAATGTATCACTGAAAGCAATTGTCTTTAAATTTTTTTTTTTAAATGATACGGAAGAACTTTCTATCAATGACAATATAGTAACAAAGTCTTTAGTGTTGTTTTCAAAAATTAATTTATGTACAAAGGACAAGAAGTAAATTTTTTTCTTGTATAATTTTTATAAATATTTCGTCGATTAATAACTTAAACCATTTTTTAGGTGTAGATATATCCTCCCTGCCTACTACTAAACTCATAGACCCCTCACAAGTAAAAACCTTTAGCCGTGGCCAACTGGGGTGTTTTATATTCATAACAAATTTCTTTGTATAAGTTCTTATACTGTATACGTGAAATTTGTCGTCCTTCTGTTATTATAGTGACAGACAAAATTAATGGAGTTTAAGAAAAATTTATTTTAATTTACAGGTCGTAAGCCACAAAGCCAAAATGACAAAATAAGAAAAAAGATCCAGGTTGAGTAACATATAGTTACCATGAAATATTCTTCGCACTCCAGATGAGTCCTCAATTAAGGTTAGAAGTCTATAAAACTTTTCAAACAAAGGAATGGTTTGATATCTTCAATAATTTGATTTTGTATAAAAAGTCCTCCGCGGCTCTCAATGTTTAGATGAAGTGCTTTCGTTTTTTTATTAATCTTTAGGTCTGCTCCTCTCGCGGCTTTTTGTACCAGTGTCAGGTTTGATTGCCTGTCCGCAAATAAATGTGTAAAAAGGCAGATATCATCTGCATTTTAAGGGCACCGTAATCTTCCCTACTGACCTTAAGTGACGCCACTTCTTTGTCTGGTAGTTATTGCATTATGTGATTAAAACCAAAATTAAACAAAATGGTGACAAAACATATCCTTTTCTTGCTCCTTTGCTTTTCTGAAGTTGTTTTCATAAAAACCTGGGAAAATTGGATTTACATATTTGCCCTAAGGTATAACTGCTGGTTCAGGAAACTTTAATATTCAAGAAGAAACTATATGGCAGAGTCATTGAAGGTGTTGAATGCTTTCTTTAAATCAAATAATGTTAAATTTTTAAAGGACCTCCAATCTACTGACTGTTGGACAACATCCATTTAGCTGCTAACGTGGTTTCTACGTGACTAACATGAACGGAAGCTTGAGGGAATGGCGTTGAAATATGATCGTCTGGGCAACCAAAAATATACAAAATTATATTTTTTTCTGTGCGTCACAGATCTCTTACAAAATTTTGTCATCGATTTGTTAGGGCATATGTTGCATATAACTGCATATTTCTCCTTTAAGAGCATATTTTTTTGGTAAAAACTTAACAAAAAATCCTTGTAACTTGGGAAAGAAATGGGAAGACTGGGCTCGCAAAGCATATCAGTGATTATAAAACTTGCGGCGTGTACCCACCAGTCCCTCACAGTGGCCGAAATTGAAAGAAGGTTTATCAGTGAGGGGTGACAAATCTCTGAATAGTTTTAAGCTCGACCCTCTACCTAGTCTTATCAAAGATCTCGTTCTGTTACCAGGAGTAGCAGGTGTCCTTGATACTTTTGTTTTTGCCTGGTTGCGGTGTGGACCATCTGGGAGCATCATGGTAGTTGCGGTTGGAATACAACGAAAGGAAAAGGTTTCACTCGGTGTTGAGTTGCTGTGCAACCAGATGTCATGATACATAGGCCGGAAGGAGTTTTAAATAGGCTTTACAGCTTTATAAGAGCATGTTATGCCCAAAGGCATGGCCTCAAATTGGTAGTCATGGTTACTATTTTGTAGTTAGAGAAATGCAACTCATTGGGACGTTGAAAGATACATTCTATGCCGAAATGAAAGTAAAATTTTTCCTGGAAAGGTCTTCATACGAAACCCTTGACATAGGGCGTATCAAGAATCAGAAGAAATAAGTAACGCCTATATTGCTTTTAGCACTCTGCAATGATATTTGTGGATTTATTTATTTGTAAAAATTGCGTGTTAATTTTACTCTAAAACAAAGTTTAATAACAATAAACCTATCAGAAAAAGGTCTTCACTTAACTAATTCCCTCTTCTCTTTGCTAATAAATAAGTGTTGTCTACTTGGTTTTCCAGGTTCTAATACGATAAACCCATTAGCCGCCCTTCAACGTCAATTAAACAGATGTGGCAAACCCCAGCAGTGTAAATTGATAGTTTACAAATTCTCGACATAGTTAGGACAGGTGAGATGGTTCTTAAGGTATCCTATACTTCCACTTTTTCTTTTTGTTCCTCTTCCAGAAGCCATCATTTATAAATCAGGGTAAATTTATATACTATTTTTTTGCTGCTTTGATACTCAATTTCGTTCAAGACGGATAAGTAGCTTGATTGAGCCAATCTTAATATTAAAGTCGCCAACCATACAACTAGGCTGATTTTGTACCGATATTTTTTCCTGCTCAGGATTTAGAGCTATGTTAGCCATTGTCGGGCGACAAATCCTTGTAAGGAAAAATAAGAGATACTAAGCCATCACTGAGGACTAATCAGTGGACAGTGGGTGGGATTAACAAGTAGTTCTCTATTCGGAAACTTATTGCGATGATAACTTGCTTGAATCTTTGATTTTGTACTTTAGGAAACATTGCATTTTTGACTATAAATAGCGTTGATATTTTATGGTCTTTAGATAAAAAATTACACCTTAGACTCGTTTAGCATGACAAGTGCTCGACCAAGTGAATGCAACCTTTTTTGCTTTCCGTTAAGTGTGAACATTTTTTAAATAAATTTTTCGAAATCAAAATGTAAAATTAATTATCCAAATTTTATCTCCATCTTTTATATATATTTTTAATGACCGATGCTCTTGTGCATTCACTTTTCTAATGATATTTTCCCAGTAATGCTCTTACTATGTTGAGCTGACTGACTTTATGCAACAAACAACCGATACCGAATTCACAATATGAAACACGTTTAGAAAGATGCTATATATTTACTTAATATGCGACAAATTTCGCTGCTGGTGATTATTTTACACACGATATAACATTATGAATATTAAACATACTTACGCAGACATGTTAATAATAAATACATATAAAGAAGAGCATCTACAGGTATATCCCAGTGTCTATGTGTATGTAAGTGTGTAGGTGGTTTTATATCAGGGGTTGTCAAAATTCTCATTTAATGAAATGCGTCTGTATTGGATAAGAGAAAATTGCCCAGCAAACAAAAAACTAAGCATTGCAAATGTGATGAATTTTACTTTTTAAAGCAAAATGGAAATGAACTTAAAAAAAGTTATTAAAATTAAATTAAAAATATGCCTCAGTTATTACAGAATTAGACAATTTTTTTTCACACATATTCCATTGGGCGAGTTCAATTTACAGTTAAAACTTAAAAAATTAAGTGTATTTAGGTATTATAAATTAAGTTTTCCAAATTCAAGATTTTGTAACAATTTCTTATTAACAAAATATGTTTTAAATTTGAAGAAGTTAATTTATTTCTCTGCTTGGAAAAAATTTGTTCGCAGCAATATGTAGAGGGAAAAAGGGATAACAACTTCAAAGCATTTCTTTTTAACTCTGGAAAATTGAAATCATTTAGATTTTTCCAAAATTCTATTCCCATTTTTTTTGGAGCTTGGACTTCGGTTCGAAGAAATATAAGAAATATAATGTTTTCTTTGTTTTAAATGTTTGGTAACATAAAATGCATTGCATGTTACCAAAAGCATTTTTAATGACAAAACAAAAATTTTTGTCTTCCATTATACTATTTTGTTTGCTGGTTTATTTTGAAATTAAATCAAAGCTGAAAAAACAACAAAGCTGAAAAAAAAACAGTAAGCATCCGCCCATGTGCACTCGTTAACACTCAATTAACGACTGAAATCAAACTGAAATAAAAGAGAACAAGCGTCGGTGTGAGTTTGTTTTTATTGTTTTTGTAGCACAATTGTGCACTAAAAATGAATTTTTGACAACCTCTGTTTTATATGCAGGGTAAAATCTAGAGGTATTTCCAAAAGTATATGTTGTTACATTTAATAAACATTTACATTATATTTTCAAACGGTAATATCTTAAAGCTTCCAGGTATTTCTTATGGTAAATTATTCTTGTTCTGTTATTGCTGTTGCCATTGCTGTAGATGATGGTATTCCAGCTTTGGTGTTGACATTATATACAGCCACATCTCCAATTACCTTTATAGATAATATTTCCACAGCTTTTTTTGACGTCTTACATGCTACTGATGATTATTGCTTGCCTTAAAGGTTCATTGTGATATTTTTTATTTAAAGAAATATAATAAAAAAAATTTATGTAAATTTAAAGTTCTTACAGACATATGAAGATGAGTGTCTGAGTGTTTTTTCGTTCATGATTGTCAAACACAACATGCCTGATTTAAAATTTAAAAGGTTGTCAGTTGTTGGTAGGGAATGGTTTGTTTTTTTGTTTTGTTGTTCTTTAAAAAATATATTTGCATTTACTTACCCCATTAAACGTGTTACAACAAGTTGTAACAATTTCCTGACATGTCCATGCGAAGGATAATTTTTTTTTAAAGAACACGACTTTCTGATGTTCCTATCTTGCAAGGCGCTTAAAGGAGTTTAAATTAAGACATGCTGAATTAAGTCTGGTTGTAACCGGGAAAGAATTAAAGTATGATTGGAGGATTATATGACTAATTTACAAAAGTTCAAAATTCTTTTGCAGACAAAATTATTTTTGTTTAATATTTGTGATTAAACGCAATCGATTACAATCAGATTTGGAGAACTGGACCTACACATTCGTTGTAAGACCAATTCTTACGTACGGTGGTCTCGTATGGGGGTGTGCTTTTGAAAGAAACAACAAGGTCAGAAGTAGTATATTCCAGGAAGATTTAGATATTATTCTACATCTTCTTTCTATTGTAAATTTCATGGCTGGAATGGTGACAAAAAAACTTCTTAAGGCTTGGTAATTTGGGTATGCTTAGGGTAGAGTCAAATGGACATGCTGGAGTTTTGGCGATGGTCGAGGAAGGTCGACTTTAACGGCAGTCAGTGTAGACTTCAGGACCTCACCGTTGGTAGTGTTTTCTGCTAGGAAGGCTTGAAAGTATCCAAGAAACTGTTTGAGATGTGTGCAGTTTCCACTTATGGATCGACGATAGATGCGGGCACCGGGGCTGGTGCTTATGTATAAGTTACGGGAGCAACGGTATCATACAGACTTCCGCACGAGTGCAGCATATTCCAGCCTGAGGTTTTGGTGGTTATGATGGCCGTGGAATTGATAAGGGAGGAAAGGGGCCTGACAATCTACGTCAACAGTCAAGACACCCTCAAGGCTTCAGAGAGACATTACTTGAAGTCTAGACTTGTAAATAACAGTAGACTTATTCTTAGGCAATACAAAAGGTTAGGCTCTGTTGGAGGCCTTTCTGCTAATAAGATTGCTAATAAATTGGCGAGAAGGCGACGAGCTCGGAATAATGGGCTGGATTGTGTGATATTAAAGCCATTAACATCATTTTATTATGGGTTGACGGAGAAAAACAGGGCTGATTTAGAGGTTTCTAGGCTTCTGCGGCCAGGGCTGGATAGGAAAGGCACGGGCCTGTAAGGGGGACTATAAGAAGACACTGCAATGTGAGGTATAAAACTACTAAATTAGGATAAGAAGTTCTTTCACTTTTGCAGGTTGTGCGGCGATAAAGAGGAGACTAAGCCTATGAAATGCCTTGTCTGCCACTGCCCAAGGCTGCAGACTTGCTGAAAAAGGAAGCTTAGGAAGCGCCTCTTAGAGGGACCTGGCAAGATTTTTGGATGAAGATTTGGAAACATTATAGAGTTCATCAAAGGGGTTCTGTGGCTGGGAAATTGGTAGCTTTTGCAGGATTTTCTTTAACGCTTGCACCTGATTTGACCAACGCTTACTTCTTTTTGGCTTTTTAGTGACGATGTCTTTGTTCAAATTTTTTATTACTCTACTGACAGTCTATAGTTCACCTTCTGCTCTTTTTGAGTAATTTTGAAAGAATTCACTATGGGCCCTAAGGTGTCTGTTGGGGGATGGTAAATACTTTTCGTCACAACCCTTCGCAACTAAATCTAACTTTAAGCCTTTTTGATAAAAATTATTTTTGTTATATTGATGGCCCTATATTAAAAGGACGTAACTAAGTTATTTGTTAGTTTACAGGGAAGAAAAAAAAAACAAGAATTTTATAATAATTTCAACATTTTTGTTTTTCCAGAATAACCAAGAAAAGCTATTTTGGAAGGATAAGAAAAAAGCCTTCTTTTATTTTGGGCCATCGATATCAAAATGAAAAAAATTAATTCTCAAAAATAACAGTTATATTGGACTGTAGCTTCGCTGAGCTATAGCTGGGCCAAGGCACATTCAACCAGGTCATATTAGGAGCCCAGCTGATTAAAATTAGTTTGACTTTATTGCGTTCAAACACAAAAAGGAAATGCAGAGGGCAAATTTTTTGATTTTGCCTTGGCTTTACCTTGTTGAATGTGCCTTGAGCTTGGCTTTAAATATTTTCTATGGTTTCCAGTAGTAAAAAAAATGTTAGAATGTTTTTTATATTGAATATTTAAGTCAAGTTTCGTATGAAATAATTGTTTTCTTAAATTTTTCGAAATTTTTGTTTTTATAAAAAATGTACGCCAAAAATTCCACTAGAAAGTTCATCAATTAAATAAACATAGTTTAAGTCATTTAACAATTTTTTATTTTAAATTTATGATTCAGCTTAGAAATGTAAACCCATATGGCCTCTGAATTTCCATTTTACATTTTCTTCAAATATAAAAACATATATTTTTTTTACATTTTCTACATTTTTAACAATTTTATGCAAATTTTTGCTTTTCAAAAATAAAGCAATCCGTTTCAAGCAAAAAAGGTTAATGTAGAATCATCATCATTAATTTTCAACTCAGCAAAAGTATTTTGTAGCAGCTGTTTGCTGATTTTTCCCTCAATTGCTTTTATGAAAGTACCTACACACATGCCACTGAAAAACTTTAAAATAAAAATGAAACACACAAAGTTCAAATCATTTTTCCCTATAATCAATAAAAGTAGAAATCAAAGGTAATATTCATGTTTTGTTACGAAAAAGAATAATAAAAATGAAAATAATAAAAAATAATGTTTGCAATTTTTAAGAAAGCAGCACACAGGTGCAGCTTTTGAAATGTAAAAGAGAAAAATGAGAACTTTTTAATTTAAAATAAGTTTTAAAGTTTCTAAAAAACAAGCGATTGTTTTTGAATTTTAGTATTCCTTTAGTAGCATAAGCCTCGATTGTGCAGTGTCACTACCCAGCATACCATATGCGCTCTAAATGAGCTCATAAAGACTCTTTTGTCGGAACGCTGACGCTCATAAAGAGTTCATAAAATAATCATAAACAGTCATAAAACGCTCATTTTTGAGTGGCTTTTTCCACTAAACTGGTCACTCATGAAAGAGCTCTAAATTTTATGCATAAAAGAGTATTTTATGACTCTTTTTTTAAAACGCATTTTGAGCTCTTATTCTAGTTTTCGTTTACACTCTCTCTTTCTAAAATTCGTTCACTCTCACTATTTTCTTCAACAACACTATTATTTTTAATACTTCATGCTGGATTTTCTTTTCTTAATTTGTTTGAACGAAGTTCACTTATTATTAATTTGTTTTTTTTAGCTTGCTCTTTTCATTATTTTAATTATGTATTATTTTTGTATTTATTATAAGATAACTCACAATTTTGTCTTTACGCTTCCAAAAATATTCACTAATGAATCAATTTGTATAACTTCTTTCTTCTGCTTAGCTGAAATTTACCGTTATCTGTCAGAGTGCAGAAATTACTCATAAAAAGCACATAAAATCGATCGTTTATGAGCTCAGAAATATGCACGCAGGAAACACTCACAGAAGCTCATAAAATCGCTCATATATGAGCTCATATATAAGAGCGCTCCGATAATGGTATGCTGGGTAACAAGTTAAAACGTTGCTTAATATTCGCAGGGCCTTTTATTAAATTTTTAATTGATTTATACAGTGAGCTTAACAGAGTTGGAGGGGTCCTAATCAATCCTCAAGAGCTCACACGCAAGGGAATATTCTCAAAGCATTGAAAAGAGAAAGAATAGTAATATAGTTCAGCGCAAGGGGAATCTATACAAGGTGGCTGTAATTGTGGACGGACATTTTGACTCTTTTAATTTTTTATGAAGTTTTACACATCTATTGAAGAAAAATTTCTGTTTGATTGTCAAACTCGATATAAAAAAAAAGAGTAAGAAAATGACATTGTTCATTTCTTCTTGCAATCACCTTTACAAGATACACCTTGGGTCTGCGTTGCCATTTAAGCTCTTTATGAGCAATATTTAGCTCGTTTTTATTACCTCTGATGCGTACTTTTGTCTTAAGCTTGTTTTTTAACTACAAACCTGAGGAGTAAAGCTTTAGGGAAAATATGGAGGAAAACATAAGAAATTGCAAATTT
Source organism: Melanophora roralis (assembly GCA_963583895.1). Classification (NCBI taxonomy): domain Eukaryota; kingdom Metazoa; phylum Arthropoda; class Insecta; order Diptera; family Rhinophoridae; genus Melanophora; species Melanophora roralis. The sequence goes on along the minus strand of OY757190.1, from coordinate 20,515,904 downwards.
TGTTTATCTTACATCTTAGGCAATTTGCTACGGTTTTGCCGACGTGTGCGAATCCCTGAATTAAAAGTACTTTTAAACAATGTCAGCCAAAATTGTCTCTGGGTGACGAACACTAATTGGGTTTAAAATGCACACAACACGAGTGCCAACAAAAACCCACAGCAAAGAGAAAAAAATATACAAAAAAATAGCAATGGCAACACAGGTTAATATTGAATTATTTTTTTAAAATAATAGACACAGTGAAAGAGCACCTTTACCTTAAAAAAATCCTTTTCTCTTATTGGTCACCAATGCTCTAAAGCAGTCGCCTTCATAAAGAGAGTCAGTGCATATGGGTAAGGTTGCTTGGGTACAAGGAACAAATTTCGTTGTACTCATGTTGAAACTTTGCAAAATAAGCCCGAGCACTACCTGCTTATATATGGACTTTTCCAGTGAGAGGTCTACCGAGATTAGAAATTTAAATGTTTAAAAAGAAATAATTTTTTCAAGCAAAACATCTTAATTTTATGTTATAACATTTCTAAAAAATTAACTGATAGCAAAAATATTAGGGTTTGATAAGGGCAAAAACTTTTACAAAATATTTTTTAAATTTCGACCTGTTGGGTGTTCACACGAATACATGGACATCCAGCTAGACATACGAAAGTTTTTAAATCTTTTTAGGAAGCGATTCTGGGTTTATCATTACCTTTGGGCGTTACGAAAATCTGAACAAGCGCATAATACCCCTACCATGTATGAAGTGTAGGTATAATTACCGAAAAAAACGATTAACGACAAATTTTAAGCTTTTCTAATTATTTTTAAATGTCACGTTCCTTCCCAAAAAATCAACATTTCTTATTAATGCGCCGCCATCGTTTTAATCAGATGGCTTAAAATATTAAATTAACTCTTTGCTCAATTTAATATTATTTATTTTACTAAAAAAATATTTTTTAAAAATAGCAATGTAAAATATATTGTTATTATTGCTAAAGTGTGTCGCGTTCTGTATTTAAATTTTTTTGGTAACAGAACAATTTATTATTATTATTTTTTAACGACGCGTTAAAGATGTTGTTGATGGTATAATAGTTTAGTAGCATCGTTGTTTAACTAAAACACAAATTGTTGTGTACCAAATAGATTTAAAACTACTTACTTTCTGTGTCTTTTGTTGTTGTTTGAATAAAATTATAATTTTCTTCACTCTTTGAAGCACGTTTCTTTGATATTCGTGTTGTGTAGGTAAAAATAACGAAAGCACTCGGATGCCGGGTGCTTAGCGTGATGAATTCTGCTTCAACAACTCACAAGCTCTTTATATGTATGTTGAGTTCCTTGAACTTGACTGTTATTAACAGTTTCCGAGATACCGAACTATAAAAAATTTTACCTACCACTTTACCAATCTACCATGCTTCTATCCAAAACGAACCAAATTAGCTTGGCGTCTTCTAGGTCTTCATTCCTAGTTTTGTAGTTCAATGATCTATAAAATAGATAGTTTCAGATATTTGTTTTATTGTTTTAAAACAATAAATTGCTCATTTGATTTTGACAAACCACAGCCCAACAAGGCTAGATCAGCTAACCTGTAAAGATCTAAAATATATACACTTTATGAGGTTCAAAAAATATGAAATTAATTTCCACAATTTACTAGTAAAATCTCGTTAAATCTTTCTTTTTTGATTTTTATACTCTTAGATAGACAAGCATATGTACATATAAATTTTTGGGTATATATCGAGGTGTAGCAGTCACAATATTGAAAATAAGAGTGCGGTGGAGATCTTTAGAAATGAGAATAGTGCTGAAATTTGAACTTGTTGCAAACTCGTCATGCTGCGAGTTCACTGTTAGCTGTACATAGCCTATGCTGGTAAAAAACAGCAGTTTGCGAAATCCTCAAATTAAATCTTTAAAAAGTGCAAACATAACGGCGAACCCATTACTCACATCATTTGTGGAAAGAAGATACAAAAGCTAAAATTTATATTCCATATGTCTCCATGGCATTTTATTCCTTTGTGCATCTTGTACTAAAGAAAGTATGTTAATCATCAAGTTAAATGTTTTTTTGTATTCTCAATATTTTTTTGCATTTTATTTGTTTTGCTCGTTTGTTTTGATTTCAAAAAGTAAAGTCTTTTCAATTAATGTTTTTTGTCATGTCGATTTTTTTCAAATGAAATAAAAGATCATGAAAAGGCTTTTGTAAAAAATGAAGGAAAACAAAATAGAAGCATTTATTTTTTTTTTTTTTTTTTTTGTTATAATTGTCTGTAAACGAACTTTTTGAAATGTTTGTTTTTAACGAAAGATTCATTACTTTGAAACGAAAATATTTGGCAAATAAATTTATTTTTATTAAAAAACTTTAAAAGAATATGGTTCCAATTTCGTGAAGAATATGGTTTCAATTAATATTAAATTTTTACCTTTTGGCTTCTTAATTTCATCGAACAGTACTTTTTTCTTGCTACAACTTTCATTTTATTTTATGTAAATATGCAAACAATTCTTAAAATAAAAACACATCTGTGTTTTTATTTATGTTTAGATTTACACATGCAAAATAAAAACCGACGGTAAAATTTTTGCAGTTGTTATCATCTGCAAAAAATAAATCGTTACGTGAGGGCACCATATTCAAAAATACATTTTGGAAAAAGTAATGGCATCAAAAAAAAAAAAAAAACAAGATACAATTTAAAACATTTCCAGGAAACTCAAAAAAAAAAAAAAGAAAAGAAAACAAGAACGACAAAGAAATATCTTTAAATTAAGAGTAAAACATGTGTGAATCTGAAAGAAATATGAACTTTATTCACGATGCATGTGGCACAAAATATATGAGAGCAACATATCTACCCACACACTTAGTTTACATTAAAAACCATTTAGTTAAGGTAAACAGTAAAACGAATATTCAATAAAAAAATTATTTTTAATTGAAAATCAATATGTAAAATACAGATGTATTAACGTTTTTCACAAAAGTATATTCAAACATGTCTTAACCCTGCGTCCCCTGGGTCAAAATTACCCATCATTTTTTGAACTGCTTGTGGCGATAAAACTGCATTTATCTTTCCTACGCTTTTTTCAGTATCTGGATATATTGAATCGAGTTACACGCGCTTAAGTTCAAAAAGGTATATATGACTAATCCCCGCAGACATAAGTGTCATTAGACCACAGTTGGGCATTTCGCAACGCCGCGCAAATTCCCTATTTTATCTTAACTACACGTATACAAAACATTAGAAATTTGTAATCAGTCTCAGATGAGTTTTTAAACAAGGCGGATGATTAGCGCTTGCTTGTTCATTTACACTAACAACAAAATGGAATTATTATTATCTGAAACTGCACATATACAAGAACAAATGCGATAGTATTAGTGTGCCTATCCCTGCATTAGACTTAAGTATTTATTAGATTAAAACTAGAAGAATCTTTTTTTGTTAACTTTTTAATGTGAAATAATTATTTCAATAATAAAGTTAGATTCAATCTAAACTTAACACATTTTTTCATGAATATAACAAAATACCTCGAGTTTAGTAAGAAGTTCATAATGACCCAACCCCCATGTCCATGCAGCTAAATGTGCTGGTAAGTGTGAGAGAGTAACATTGTTTTGTAATTGTCTTAGGCTTGCTTAAGATCTAAGAGGTTTTTGTCGTTTGAAGTAATAAAGAGCGGCAGGATATAAAGACATGCTTTCTCTAACCCGGATGTTATGTCAGTTAGCTAGAGCTTTTCATTTGTTAGAGTTCTGCACTTAAGGTACTTAACTTTTTCAAACTACATTTGAAATTTTCTGTACCAGCATTATTTCAGAAAAAGTACAAGTTTTAAAAAAAATTATTTTTAACAAATGTCTATGTTATTCTGTAGCAAAAGCTTCTAAACATCTTAAGAGTAGCTCAAACCTAAAAAGGCCTTATTATTTGCCAAGCAAAAATATCGACTTGTCATAAAACTTATTATTTTGGCTTAATAAGGAATATGTTTCAAATATATTCAAATTGGTCCCTTAATTTAAACCAAAATATGTTATATCGTTTTCATCCTTTTCGTGCTTTTTCTTATATCCACTTTTGTTTGTTTATATTTTAAATCTACATTTTCTTTTTTACGCTTTTAACTAGCGACACAAGGCCCTCCAAATTCAATTTGCATTTGTGTATAGATTGTAACGACAACTTTCTTATGAATATTCATAAGCCACGACTGCATTGATTAAAATTTCTCTAATGCCAAAACAAAAATTAAAATGTTTTACAATTAGAAGAATATTCTTCTTCCACTCGACAAGTCAATATTTTTATTACAGTTGTGGTTTTTATCAGGGATCGTAACAATTTTTCAAAAAATAATCTTAAAAAATAATAATTAAAATGTAAAAAAATTTAAAAAATTTTTGAAAAAAATAATTATTATTTTGTGACTTTTTTTATTTTTCTTTTTCTAAAAAAAAATTTTAATTATTAATAAAATTCTTGTTTTTCGGATTTCATTTTAATTAAAAATATAAAAAATATTTGCAAAAAAAAATATTTAAAAATAAATAACCAAAATAGTAACTATTTTTTGAGAAAAATTTGAAAATCAAAAAACAATTTCATTGAAAATTAAAAATAATTAATATTCAAAATTCCTATTTTTTTTATCGTTAAATACATATAAACGTTAAAACGAAAGCTTTTCTTGGTATAAAATATTTCTTTTACTATCGCATTTTTGATTACTAAGTAAAACAAAGTACAAAATGCGAAAGAGTATCATGAGCACCAAAACGCACATTTTGCATCATTTTCTTTAAAACCTGAGACTAAAATCTTTAATTTTATATTTTCGAAGTATTAAAAAAATATACCAAAGTGTAAAAAAAACGTTTTGTTTACCATAATTTCATATGGACGAAAACAAAATCTTTTAATCTTCAAAGTTTTTGGAGACCCGTGAAACCAAATGTGAACTTTGTCTTTATCCCTCTTGGTAAAAAAGTAATAAAAGCAAACTAAAAAGCCTGTAAGAATTCAAATTAGATGAAAGTGCCTAAATATTTTGCTCGGGAGCTGTCGGTCTACACTTGAGTTAAATATTTTTTCTTTATTGTTTTAAAATTAAGAGAGAGTATAAATTTTTTTGAGACCAGAATATAATTTTTAGGCAATTTTACTGCTTAGGCTTAAAAAAATTCCCAAAAAAATAACTTTTTAATTTTTTTTTGTTGTCATCACAGCTTCTGAGAAAGCAACGTACCAGTTAATTTTCTATTTCGCCTACTTCCCCCCTTAAAGTTAAAATTTCTGAAATTCCATCTCAGTGGATTAATTTATCGGAAGAGGTCCACCCGGTGTTAATCTAAGCCCTCTACCTCTATGCAATTGGGCTGCACGTTAATGAATGAGTCAGCCAATCACTCAGTCTTTAACAATATTCCTCATTTATATATAAATATGTCATATATTTGAATGGCAAAAATTAATACTAAACATTTAAATGCACATATATAACGTAATAATATAGAAATCACTTACACACGTACATAGTAAAGTAAAGTTTACTGAAGTTTTCCATATGAAAACAAACACACACTAAGAAATCGAATAAAAAACCCGGAGCAAATTTAAAATATAGAAATCCGTTATTAAAAGAATTTTTAATATAACAACAACGCAGGGAGTAAAGAGACACTTTTACAGGCAGACAGCAAACAACATGAATCATTGAAAAATTGAGCAAACATTTACACATACTCATGTATGTATTAGGATGAACCCAAACAACATTTGAAGAAAAAATAGTGGATCGCTTTCTTATTTCATTTTTTCAATATCAGTGTACGACAAGGCTTCAAAGTATTTCTAGTTATAAGTATTTAATCTAGTTCTAAATTTACTAAATTAAATTCAAAATTCATCGGAAATTACACGCCTTAATAAAGGTTGAAAAACATTTGGAGTGTTGCACACTCCTAATTTTTATGATAGTGTGAAAGGATATGTGAGTATGCACACTGTGTACATATTAGAAAACATATTTGAAATAAATGTCAAAGAAAAGCGAAAAAAAATTTCATATTTTGCATACGCTAGCAAGAATCAAAGACACTAGAGTGTCACATTAATGTCAAACATTTTGAAAAGACTATAAGGAAAATAAAAACAGACAGTTCAACTAGACATTGATACAAAACGAACAGACAGTCACTAGCCCTAATGCAAAAATATGTTGTCGAACAATTTTTTGTAGGAAGTTTTCTGTTTTCAATTTAGTTGTTTTTGTCAGTTTGTAGAGGAAATTAATAGGATGGAACATTAGATTTGAAAAAAAATTTGTTTCAAGCATATTTATTATTTCGTTTCGATAGTAATTGAATTTTACAAAAAACTCTAAAGATCCCATTAAATACATGTTTTTTTAGTTTTTACAGTTAGAAAGGAAGAAGGAGATGACGCAGCCATTTCCATGTTTCCACCACTTTGTATAATTTTTTCAATAAAGTTCCACGAACTCATTATAACTTTCTAACATTTTTTAATGGTTCTTCCAGACAACATTTTAATAGATCCTTATAATAGTGCTGTTTGATTTTTATGTCAAACAAAATCAACAAAAATACAGAAAAATGTTTGTCCAGTTGCACTGTTTTTTTTATTGAAAATAGTGTGTTTTCTTTAAATAAACTTTTTCAAAACTCTAAGAAAATTGTTTATCTGATTTTACAATAAATAAGTTTGAAATATTTTTTTTATTTTGCTTTCTAAAAAAAGGTGTTTGGTAGCAAATTTATATTTTTAAAAGCGATGGTGGCGCCGTTGGACTTATCGATTGCATGGATTTTTCAGCCACGAGGCGCAGTGGTCGAATGAACATCGCGTGTTCCCTGTGGATGCATTTTGTAGAGTGATGATTCTTACATAATTGCTCGTCGAAAATTTTGTTTAAAGTTCAGTATTCGGTGAACACGTGATGGACCGAGTGTAAATTTAACTCGTTAGTGGGTGAAGAGATTCCGTGCAACTGCTTCGGGTATGAATGTTCCACAGCCAGGGACCAGTCGTTCTTCAACGACCACCGAAAACATTCAACTAGTTAAAATCAATTTTCCCCAAAAACTTATCAGTCGCTTTGAGGGCATCTCGTTGCCAGCGAGGTTCTTCGATCAAACTCCCATGGATTTTCTTATGGGGCTACCTTAAAAAGAGGGTTTATAATGATGATCCCCAATTTCTTGTTGCTTTAAAGGAAAATATTCGTTGAAAAATCAGCTCAATTGAACCAAGCCTACTGAAGCGTGTGGCGCGGAACACAAGGCTCCGTTTTAAACAGTGCGTTCAACTTGACAGAAGACATCTGGATAATATACTTTCAAAAAATTCCGTTTTTCTTTTCTATCATTCAATGCTCTTAATAAAATATTTAATCAATTAAAGCGTTTTTTTATTTAAGTAAGAAAATATAAATCTGCCACCAGACAGCCTGTATTTATGTCACAACAAAAAAACTCGTTATCTTCAAAAGTATTTTTCAAGTCAACAATTAGTTTTCATTTTGTTTTTCAACAAACTGTTATTGAAATTTCTTGAAAAAATATTTCTTTTTTCAATTAACTTCATTCTTTCAATAGAGGGACTTTTTCTTTTTAGTTGTTTCTTACTTTGTCTGGCAACTAAAATACTTTTAGGTTTAACGCAAACTTGCCAAAGTTTTGGAGGAAAAACATTTTTAACGTAAAATGGTAAATTAAATATCTTTTTGTTTTTAAGTCGACCAACAAGATAAAAATTGCAATAGTTTTTCCCATTTTTTTGCCTGGCATTTGTTTGCGAACTAGCCTCGTAAATTGTCATTTAATTTTAAGTTGAAACTTACAAATTCGAACCCAAAATAATAAGCAAATGGTAAAGGTAAAGTACTGACAAATAGAGTTAAAACATTTTTTGTGGAACAAAAACCGACAAATGAAATGATTAAAATAAAAGGTTTAGGTATTTTTATGAAAAGGAAATTTAAACAGGATTGAGAAATGTAAGGATTTAAATTTTACTTAGTCCGTATATATATATTTTTAACTTTTTTATATTGTGTGTTTTCGCTTATAAAAAATTTTTCATACAATTAAACCCACTTGACTTAAGCTCATTTAAGAAAAATTTTATGGGATTTCTTAAAAATTTTCCAAAGCAAAAGTATACCAGGATACGGTTTACAAAAATTATATCAGCACAAGTCAGAAGAAAAACAAAGAGAAAAATACATGCATCGACTTTAAAAACCTAAAAATACGCAAAATGTTTCTTTGAATCCTACGAAAACTGTTAACATAAAAGGAAAAAAAATGTAGATTGTAAAGCGTTTAGTAATTTTAAAGAATTTTTTACATTTTTACAGGCCCCAGGCTTTTTGTTGAACGCTGAAATAAACCAAAATGCATGCATTTGAAGAACGAAAAAATCCTTCTTCCTATAACTGAAATTCCGTAAAAGAAAATAAATTGTAGAATAATTCCACTAGGCAACGACATCAAACCAAACAGAAGACAATTTTATGGTTGAAATTTGATTTTGCATTATTTTATTGACAACATGCTGTCGTTGAAAAATTTACAAATGTTCCAAACGCCTCCTTAAGCATAATGTATATGATGAAGATTTGGTCAGGCGGAATACATTCTTTATTTTATTTGCTCAACTTACAAGGTTGTATAAAGCATTTCTTTAGATTTAACGATATTGACGTATCAGGGTTGAATGTAAAAATCGTAAACTTTTAACTTTGATCCGGAGGTTATAGTGTGTCCCTAGCGCTTGCAAACAACATTGTTTCATAGTTATGTATACAATACAAAGCATACAAGAGTTCAGTATCAAAGATGTATGAACCACAGGTCATTTGAGCTTGCCAGTCATATGTCACTAATTATTGAAATACCAGTCATTATTTTCTATAATTTTCTTAAGTGCGATGTGAAAAAATTGACCGAAACTTTTGTGTATGTGTGATTTTGCATCTTTCTAGAACATTTAGATTTTATAGATTAAAATTAATATATCTTAACTGCTTACTCTGCTGAGATTTACCTATCAACGATGACATATATATCAGTCACAGTTGGCTAGTCATACTTGATGTATATACCGGCCAAAGATGACAGATATACTTTTAAAATAAAACTCAATTTTTGTATAAAGTAAAAATATTTTGTATTTTAGTTTATTCTTGTTTTTCAATTTTTACGTTTTTAAGCTTGAGCGAGAATGATACAGTTGAATTTAGGAGTAGGGTGTATTCCACTCTATAAAGCAACTTGTATGCCTAAAAAAATAATATATTTAAATTTCCATATGCGTGCTGATGATTTATGGCTTACCTTTTATTAAAAATTTTTTTAACTTTATCTGCTTATACACCTTAAAGTCTCCAAGAATAAAATAATTGATTAAATAAAAACATCATTAAATTAGATTTATTTATTAATTTTATTTTATTTTACTTAAATGGCCTTTTTAGTACACAAAAATATTTAATAAAACATTTAAAATATTTTTACTAAAAAGAATGCAAATCTGTAGCTGCTCTAAAATATTTACGTCAACAATGATATAAGTTTTGATCACAAATAACCGAAACTGTTACAAATGTGTTAGTAGAAAAAGAGTTAAGTGTTAGTTTCGGTCGTCAATTACCTGTAGTGTGCTTATATTTGCAATAAATAAGTCCAAAAGCCTGGGTAATAACACTCAGATAATTATCACATTTTGAGTCGACAAAACGAAGTATATCCGTCCGTCCATCAACCCAGCTGGCCGATGTAAACTTTGTAATTCGACTAAAAACTTTTTTAAAAACAAGTTTAGAAATTTTTTCTCACACCTCTTGGCAATATCGTCATTAGTGCTTTAAATATTCTATTACAATTATTATTCCTTAATCAAATACAAAATTTTTATACAGAATGAGACTTTTTTATGCTGAATTCATAGCTGAAGCTTAACCCCCTCTGGAAAAACGTTGTCTGCTGGTTTTTTTTTTTATTGTTACAATTTTATTTTCAACAGTGTATATTATAATGAATACTTGCTTAAAAATATTGTACACAAGAAAACTTTCACAAATATATATTCAAACAAACATTTTCTAATTATTGTTTTTTTTCAAAAATATATTGTTGATAGCAATAATTTTTTTAAATGTGAATAGGAGTCATATTTTTAAATAAATTTTTTCAAAAATCTATCAAAATTGTTTATTTGATTTTACAATTTTGCTTACAGGACCGAAATTGTAAAATCATTCTGAGAAGCAATTTCAATTATAGTGATTAACTAAACATTACTTTCTGATATACATATGTATATCTGTATTTCTAAGCTTCTAAATTTCCTTAGCTTCTTTTTAAAAGTTTTAAAATTATAATTTTTTGGCTCTTGAAAAATTTTTAGCAAAAACTTCAGACTGCCAAAATAAACTTTAAAGTTTGTAAACTCGAGAAAACCCTTCTACTATAAAAAGTTATAACGTCAATAAAAGTGTCAAGTGCTAATAAATTTTAAAAACATACCTTCAAGCATATATTTATTTACCCAAACAATCACAATTTTTATATCCCTTTAATTTCATCAAACTCTTGTTTTTCATTTTTTCGAATATAATTTCTTCTTTTTTAACAATTTTATGCTCTATGTGTGTAAATATATTTTTTTATGGTATTACCTAACATTAACCTTTTCACATTGAACAACAAAACATGTTATAAATTTTCAAATAAATGCTACAAAAAAGTGATCGTTAAATATGCCAGAGATTTTATTTTGCAAAAATTTGCAAATAAAAGAATTTTACATTTTACAACCTGACCTTTTATTTTATGCGAAATTAAAATACAACAAAAACACTTTATCGCCAAAGCAATGAAGAAAGTCCGTGATTTGTGTTTGGATTTTGATAGAACCGAAAAGTTGATTAAAATGAAAATTTGAGGACTAAATAAATAAATCTGTGCAAAAAAAATTCTATCAATAAATTGTATTCTTATAGCAAACCTTTTCATGTCGTCAACAGTTTAAAAAAATTCAAAAATCTATTTTTATGGATTTTCAAACGCGTCTTGCTTTTCTTCTATGCGCTTTGTATAAAGAATGTAGAAAATTAAAAGGCAAAAGTGTCACATGTGTCACGAAAGCTTTACGATGTCTTCTAACTTGCATGTTTTGTTAAAAGAAAGACCATCAAAAGATTTTCAATAAACAGGAAATTTAAAGAAACGTGAACAAAAATTAATGAAAAATATATATCGAAATACAGAAAAAGCAATTCTAAATTTTTTTAGTTTTTTATATACTTATTTTATAAAATTTTTTTTCTTCAGCTTTAAGTTAATTTCAAAATTGTGAAAGCTTGGAATGGATTTTCTCAAAAAAATTAATAAATTCCAATATAAGCCGAGCTAATTTGATTTCAAAATTCTTTTATATAGAACCTTTTTTATAGAATCAATAACTTTTTTATGTTAAATCGGTCCCTTAAAAAAATTGTAAAATCAGATCAACTTTTTTATTAGATTTTTCAAAAAAAATATTTTGGAAAAATGCCTACTATTTTCAGTAAAAAAAATTATTGCTATTGAACCAAAAATTTTTTTGATTTTTCTTTTATTTTGTTTGACATAAGAATCAGAAATAGGGAAAATGTCACCTTATTATTCTACCATGGCATACACAATAAAAACTTTCAAGGTTTTGTGCTAATTGAACACAGCTCTTATTTTATCAGCAGGGTTGCACTTCGAGCCTAACTCATGTAGTGAAGCAATTTACTACTAATTGCTTAATTTATTAATTAAAATATTTTTTTTAATTGAGTCCGAGGCCTAAATTGCATAAATGTGCTTATTACGAAATTAAGATCTATGTGTGAACATGGTTTTAGGATTTAATAAAATATTACCTAAAAAAAATTTTAATTTAAAAAAAATTTTTTGTTTGAATAAATATTTTTGAAATTCGTTTCTATGTAGTACCACCCGCAAAGCCTAGTCTTATATTCGATTCCTAATGTTGGAGCTTATACTTATACTTGGAGCTTAAATGATAATGCCTTATTCGCTTGTTTAATAAAAATATAATTGTTCTTAAATAAGTTTCTTTTTTTAATATATTTTCAAAGCCTCTTTAGGGTCTCTATAAATACTAAGGAAAGCAGTATCATCAGCAAATGTCGACGTGTGTGTACAACTATTGGTTGGCATATCTTCTGTGTAAAGCAAGTACAGAACTGGACCTAGTATACTCCCTTGAGGTACACCAGCCCCTATTGGTTGAGAAGAACTTATTTGGTTTCCCTCTTTGATCATAAATTGTTATGTATTTTTCTAATAGGTTGAAAATATTAGCTGGAAGGTTAAGCTTTAGTTTGTTTAACAGGCCTTCGTGCCATACTTTATCGAAAGCTTGAGAGACATCAATGAAAAGCGCGGAGCAGTACTTCTTTTCCTCAAAGGTTTTTTTATAACCTGCACCAGTCTGTGATTTTTTTCAATTGTGCTACATTGACTTCTAAAGCCAAATTGGTGATTTGGAATGCAGCTGTTTTCATTCAGAATCGGAGTCAGCTTGTTCTTAAGCAATTTTTCGAACAATTTTGACATTGTATGTAATAAACTTATAGGTCTATAAGGCTCTACCTTTGACGAATCTTTGCCAGGCTTAGGAATCATCTTTACTAAGGCAATTTTCCATATTGGCGGGAAATGTTCAAGCCGAATTATTGCGTTAAAAATGAAAAGACTTATTTTTTTTGCCGTAAAAGGTAGATCTAAGAGCATTTTGTTGCTTATATTATCATCGCCAGGAGCTTTTTTACCATTTAGGTTAGCAATAGCCCCTACAACATCTGTAAATCGGAAACGTATTTCTAAAGGACGTCTAGCAACAACTGGCGGAAATTCTCTCACGTCTGTGCAAGTATTGGGAGTGAACACGTTTTTGAAATGATTTGCGAACAGATCACATTTTTCTTCGTCATTTCTAGCCCAGGATCCTCTCAGATTACGCAGTGGTGGTTTTGCGATAACGGGTCTTTTAAGACGTCTGGCTGATTGCCATAAGAATAATTTGTCTAAGGAGTCGCACTTAGACCTTCGAGGTACTCCTTAAAGTGAAGCCATTCTGTGAACCTCCAGCAAGCTTTTTAATTGGTTAGTACATTCTTTCAGCTTAGTTTTAAGTTGGTTTAAGTTAATTCTTAAATAATAATGATTTTAAATTGAGCTAAATGTTTGAAGATATTACGCTGCCAACTTAACTATTAACTATTCTTAAAAATTGCATAAACAACCAAAAGAATATGGTCATAATATCCAAAGACTGTTTTTATATAATTTTTAAAAAATGTTGCTCTAATTATTATCCTTATTTTCTTGCATTTAACAAAATTTCCTCTCGTTTTTAAATAATTTCGGTTTTATTGTTGTTAGTTCTTTGGCTCTTAAAAAGCAGTTTCTCTCTCTTAGATCTTTAGATTTAAAAATTATTTTTTATTTTTTTTTGCAAAATAGCATTTAAGAAATAATTGTTTTAATCTTTTGTCAAAAAATTTTTTTTATTATATTTTTGTTGCTGCACTTTACTTGAATGAATAAAGAATCTAATTTTTCATTTAAAAGTTTTGCTTAAATATTTGATTTAACTTTCAAATAGCTTAAAGCTTAAAAATCAGAAAAGTTTTGTGTTTGTTGCTAATGAAAAATTTTCTTTTAATGTTTAATGAGTTTTGTGATTTTTCTTTTTATGGAAAAAGTTAAATTTAAAACAATTTTTTGTACAGATATTGTGCAAGGCTATACACGTAGAGACGTGCATATGTACGTATTTTAAAGATTTATTAGTTTTTACTTAACTTGTGTTAAAGTGAATTATGGTTGATTTTATTTTATGAAGTATGTGGACTTAAAAACAAAAGCAGGGCATATATTAATTAATGTATATACATATCGTTACCTTAATAAAGAAAGGCCTTAACTCTCATTTTTTGATAAGCCCAGATTTTCGTTTATTTCTATATATGGTTTGATCATTTATCACAATTAGCCAAAAAAATCTCGACTTCAATATATCCAAGTTAGCGCCTTTTTATACAAATGCACCGATATGTAGCTTAGATTTGGTTAGGTACAATAGGCTTCTGTTAAACAAAATGGTAGCGCTCATTTGGGTCTGCTAATTAATTTGCAATTAGTGAGGTTAAATGTGATACACCCAGCTATCGGACTTACATATATGAGGCCCTTGGTAAGTCCTGGATGATCCACTACAGGAAAGATAAAAAAATTCGATAAATAAACTAATTTGGGTAAATTATAGCCCAAAATGTTTATTCTGGAAGGATACTTATCCAATGTATGTAAATGGTCAGCAAACAATATGCCAGAAAGCGTATCAGCGGCAGATTTAGTTATGAAATTATACGTGCACTTTGAACAATAAGAATACATGGACTCACGGGCGGTAGGACAGTTGGACTGACAGGTAGGGCGACATGATTAAATCTAATTAAAAAATTGAATGCGAGTGGATCGGTATTATTGAGGGTGGATCTCCATTAAATTTTTTTTGGGCGTTTTAAATATCTGGTTTATGGGCTTTACAATTAGTGAATCTTAAACGTTAATTTTAATGTTAAAGTGGTTCCACGTGAAACGACCTCAGGGTGGAAAAAAATCATTCTCCTCTTTGTTGAAAAAACTGATGAACTACCGTGTTGAAGAGAATTGAAATGATTAATAAATAATTATGTAGTTGTTTTATTTTTATTAATTTGCAAATAGTAAATTTTTTGGTTACAAGAAAATATGAAGTTAAAACGGTCACACCCGTCACAATGGAATTGCCCATATACGACTCGGCCCAGCCAAATATGGTGCTCTTGTTTGTTGGCGTTAAAGTTGTTCAAGCACTATTGCGCCTTGATGCATTAAAATTATTTAAGCTTAAGAGTTATTGTTTTAACTAAATTATATTAAATTTATAAAAAAATTTTTTCTATTTTCAGATAAAAATATAAACTCTTAACTGAATCAAAAATAGTTTCTGGTAAGTTTTCTTCAACAATTCTAAATATATTTACGTGTATGTTTGCATATTTTTAGTAAAAAATTTATTTATGTTAAATAATATAAACCTCGAAAGTACAAAAAAAACTTTTTGCTCAACTTGGGAATTTATATTTTTAAGCTATGATTTACACAGAACAGGTTAATTGAAAGCATGATTTTTAATTTTAAATTTAAATGCATGTAAAGTTTAAAAAATACTGCAAAAGGAGGTTGAAAGAAGAAACTTTACACTTCCAAATCAATCAATTTAGAAAAAAAAACGTTTATAATTGCTATTCTAGCTGCCAAAGAAATTCACTTTTCCTTGCAATCAGCACCAAAAACATTAACTGTTATTTTTTCAACCATTTTTTTATCTCTCCCTTAAATGGGTTAAATGAATAGTAAAAAAAACTTACAATTGCAGCTGCTTTACTTTTTTCTTTTCCTTTTTCTTTAAAGAAAGTAAGTGCAAGCAAATTTGAACCGTAAGTAGTATATTGAATTACAACAATTCGAAACCAAAAAGAAAAAACTAACGAAAAAAGTAAACTGAATAAGAACTTTATTTTTTCAACAATAAGTTTTCAGTTTTTCATTTTATCTTGCCTTTTATGTTATTAAGCGAAATTTCTGCAAAAAGAAAATATGTTTACAAAAGTTTTATTCTTTTATTTGTTTGTGTAATTTGAACCCGTTTACTTTCAATTTTCCGAAGTGGAGTAAGTTTTTGCTTATTGCTATTATTAAAGAAACTTTGGTTTGGGGGAAAAATTGTAAATGGCATTATTTTGTTATAGTTGTGTTGAATTAAATAAGAAATTTTTAAAATAAAAGAAAAATATAAGCAAGTAACACAAACATAAATTTATTGAAAGCGAATGTTTAGTTGAAAGCTATTATGTAACTGCATATATCTAGGATTCAATGCGAAGTTTCATAATAGAAAGATTGTTTGACTTTCTTTTAAAAATCGGGTTTTTTCAAATGAACCTTTAATAATCAGCTAAATCTTCGAAGAAATAAGAAACTTGGTTGGAGATAAGAAAATTGTTTGTTGAATTCTCCGAACTGTAACATGATGGGAAGTAGGGACTGGTATATCGACTTCGATTATAACCAAAAATCGATTTTGACCCAAAAAAATTGATTCTTTGTAATCGGCTTCTTGGTAACGATTTTATACTGTAGTCGATTATTGAGCTCACGACATCGATATTACTTAAGAAATTAAAAAAATTCCAAATGCTAGAAAATAAAAAATAAAATGTAAAAAAAAATTTATATAAATTTATACGCACCGAAAACTTATAACGTTAATTCATTGTTTAAAAATTTGTTATAATTGATTACTACATTTAATTAAAAATCTATGTTAGTAAGATTTGGAAATATAATTTTACAATCGAAAAAAAAAATTATTTCAGTACACAGTACAGTAGAAAGAACTTATCGTCATTGGGTGTGCGGATATCTATTATTTCTGATCAATCAAAAACTATTTTTTCTAAACATCAAAATAAAAATCGCATATGAATTATACTAGGGTTGCCTTTTATGTTTCGGGATTTGGCAACACTAGTGTTTCAATCTGACAACTGACAGCTCTATCGTAAAGTTTGACATTTTCTAAGTTATACGTACTCAGAACGTTTTGACATACGAGCGCTATTTGTGTTGTTTACAGTAACTTAAAAGATTCAACTCGACCCAAAAATGAAATTTAATCGTGAACGTTTTCATGCGATTATTTTTTACAACTTTCGACGTGAATTAACTCAGCAACAGTGCATGGATGAACTAAATTCTTTTTTTTGGCGATGAAGCTCAATCAAGGACATTTGACTGTCAAAACAAGTTTTTCGCGTTGGATCCCACACAATTTGTCAATCGCTCAAAAAAAGGCTCGTGTCGATTAGTCGAAAGATATGCTCAGAAATAACGATCGCGGAGCTTCGAGTTACGTCTATGATATCGTGACAGGTGATGAATCCTGGGATTATGCGTATGAGCCGGAAAGTAAACAGCAGTTGACTGTATGGGATTTTTGAGGTGAGTCAAATCCAACAAAAGCTGTTCGCACACGCAGAACTTCTTAGCAAATGATCACCAGTTTTTTTCAGAAAAACTGGACATGTCGCAACCGTATCACTATAATAACGAAGAAAAGTCAACGCTTAGTGGTACACAACCATTTGTTTGCCAGTTGTGTTCCAAGAAATCAGGGAAACCAACAGCCGAAGATGGATCACTCTTCACCACAATAATTCGAGCTCTCACACAACGGTTCAAACAACTGCATTTTTAAGCACCCAAAACATAGATTTGATGAGTCATACGCCATATAGTCCTGACTTGGCAACGAATGACTTCTTTTGATTCCCGTACGTAAAAAACAAACTAAGAGGTCAACGTTTTTCGACACCTTAAGAAGCGGTTGCTGCATTCAGAATGCATGTTTTGGAGATACGTCAATCAGAGTAGCAAAAGTGCTTCGACAATTGGTTCAAACGCATGCAAAAGTGTATAGATCTTCATGGGGAGTACTCTGAAAAACAATAAAGTGATTTTCGATGATTAATATTTGTTTTTAATCTCTCATCCTAAAATATAAAATGCAACCCTCGTAATCGATTATGAGCTTCAATTAATCGACTTTAAAAATCGAAATTAAAGTAGTTGATAGTAAAATCTAAAATCGAGTTTTGTCTTTGCTTACCATTCCCCAACAGGAAGCATCTTCGTGGTCTACTCCAACTTTTTAAAAAGTAAGATTTTTGCACAAAATACTATTTGCACAAATTCAAAAAATTCTAAAAATTCTTTAAAAACCTTAATTTTTTTTTTCATTTTAAAATATTTATTTTTATTTGATTTCACAAACTCTCAAAATAGCTGATAAAAACTAAAAGTTCTATGCCTTAAAGCGTTGCATGTAACTTAAAACGCAACAACGCGCAAAAAGTTCAGAGAGCCACAATGCATTGCGACGTTGACGCGTGCCATGGACTTTGAGCTTTATTATGTCTTGTCCAAGATCCTTTTATATTATGCAGTAGCGATTTTAAAATTCTTCATCTTCTAAATTCCATGGCTGATCGCAATAGTCAACTATTTATTTAAGTAGTCATATGCAGGCCACAAATTATGCCTTAAGTAATGCAGTTCTCTGAGCATTTAGTTCGATCCTAAGATGGCTTCTGTAAAATTCGAACTAACTTTTGCTTCCAATGTATTAACTCAAAAAAAATTACTTTTGGCTTAAGTGAAACAGGCCCTAAGTAAACTTTCTAAAAGAAATGTTAAAATTACAAAATATCTATATTTTTCTTCTTGAAAATACTCATTATTAATAATTTTCAATCTTGATAAAAACTCCCTTACTTTAACTTCTTTTTGTTTTATTATTTAACATATGTCTGTGTATGTGTTAATAAATTGAAAAACTTGATTTCCGCTTTTCTAAATAAAAACTTTGACGTTAAGACAATAATCAACTGGACTCTCTATTTGCTTTTCCCTGCCATGTGAAGACATAAATTGCCATTAATAAATGCTTTTAGGAAATTTCCCCTTCAATTGCCTCGGTTTCCGTTTTGATTTTTTTGTAAAATATTTTTTTTTGCTTTTTGGGCAAGAAATGATTAATGATATATTTGAAACTATAAATGAGTAAGTATCGTTTCTTTTTTTTGTGGGTTTTCATCATAAAAGAAAATATTTTCCCAGTTAGTTACAGTATAAAGTACTTAACAAACTTATGATTTATGGCTTAATTTATGTGAGTTTGTGTTGAAAAAGTTAACTATTTTAAATGTTTCCCACGAAGCTAAACGTGTTAAATTTAAAATTAGCTAAAGAAATAATTTTTTATAACAGAAGCTTAGAGGATATTTTAAAATAGAAAAATAAATTTGAAAATAGCAGTGCTATACTTGGTCAACCTCCGCCTTATTTTACTCTGCACCATAATCTTTTTGGACCCCATATCATTTTTAATGTACAAATGCAAACCTTATTTGAAAAGAGGTATGTAAGGTATTTCTCACTAAAGACTATGGTTAGGCATTAGAAATTTGTTAAGAGGTTTTTCACCAGACCACTTACGTTTAACAAAATATTATTATTAATTTATTTAATATAAAAAATAAAAATTTTTTTTAATAAAAGATTCTTCAAATCAAATAGTCCCTTTAATCTGAACTTATAAAATTCACAAAGACTTATTTTGTCCTTTTAAAATTAGTATCCTTTTTCAATCAATCGATGACATTTAATTTTTTATTTTCTTTATGCTTAATTATGTTTAAATATGGTGCCAGTCTTAACATAAACAGTTGCCAATCAATTTTAATCTTATTTTCTGTAGACATATGTATACAACTAATATGGTCAAATGTAATAAATTAAATGCCTTTCAAAGCCACAAATTACAAAATACAATACATTATCTTAGGGTCCCTTTCTCTTCAAAAGGAAAAAAAAGATAAATTGAAAACATTATGTAAATATATGCAAAAGTGTGTTTCCTTGAATGTTAACATTTTGGAAATTAAATATTTATATACGTCCATCTACATATATTTGCATATCTCTATGTTAATGTGTTAGTGTGTCTTCTAAAGTGAAAAGTGTTTAAGTATGAGTGTATGGGCTTGTAGCCTGTTTGTTGAATATTGAAGGTGACAAAATGTTACATTTGTTGGTTTTACAATTTGACCAAGTTAACTCTATGACTTGTTGTATGATATGATGTCCTTTGTAAGTAGTTGTAAGTAAAACAATATTTGATTTATATTGATTTGCCTTTAAATCTTATTTTTTATTAAAGGTTTATGTGTGTGTTTTTGTGACATTAAATTTAGCACAATGTGCAATCGAAACTGACAAAAAAATATTTGAATAGTATATTGGAAATTTTCTATTTGAAAAGACTTTTCTTCTCAAGAAAATTTAACAACATTTTTTTGTTATATATTGTCAATATGTCCAATTAACACCTTATTTAGTCACAAAACCTTTTATGTCATTTACACAAAATCTAAAAATTTTGTAAATATGTATTGGAAATTATTTTTAGAGATTTTCAGTTCAATAAAATTAAGTTGAGACTATTTAATATTAAATTTTTAAACTGAATTACTTTAGTTTAACAACTTCCCCATGGGTCAAACTTAATGATTCTTTAAAAATTAACAAAATATGTTGTTAACGTTGTCCTCTCGTTACACAAAAGTCATAGCTTGAGTATTTAAAAATTTGCTGATGAAATGAATTGTCATGTACATTTCAATTTCCTGTATTTTTAATATTGATGTAACCTCAAATTTCAATCCTAAGGCTGGTAATTGTTATAAGTGAATTGGCCAATACACACACACACATACGTACGAACAATTTTGAGAAAGTCAGTGTGTGTGTGTATTTGTTAGCACAAATATGTTTGTGTGTATTTAACTACTATTAACACGTACCACTTGGTATACACTCTGTCTGTTTAGATTTCGAACAAAAGCCACACAAATATCTAAAATTTTGTGTTTTCTATGAAAACAATATTTTAACGGCAGGGATGGGATGTTGTATTTAGCAGTTAGAAGTTTTTTTTATCTATTTAGCTTAAGTTTATGGAAACTATAATATACATTTATTTAACCAGTTTTTCGTAAAAAAACGCTTGATTTTTTATTTAATCTGAATTCCTTAAAAATTATTTACAGAGCATAAGTTTGGTCTAATTCTCGTTCCCCGCCAGACCTATCTTTGCCGATTCCTATTCAATTCTGGAAAAAGCAAGATCTAACTCGTGCTCTAACTATTCGAAAATCTAAATATCTAGCGCACGAGCAAATAGGATGTGGCTTTCGGTGCTCACTGTGCTAGTTTTATATAGTTTTAGCCTTTTCTAAAACTTTTTTGCCAATTTTTGCTTGAAGAAGTATCACGATAAGCTGTCACCCTGTGTCTCTACTTGTGGTGGTAAATAGTTTGGTGAACTTTCTATTTTTGCTTATGACTTAGTGTCACCCAGAGTCATTTACCTATTTGAGTATATGTGCTGACACAAGTTTAAATATGTTTTCTCTTATCGGCCTCTCAAAGGCGGCTTTAGAGACGATCGGAAGATGGTGTGTGTCGCTTTGCTTTTTGTTGGTGATTTCAAGTGATTTGGCAAACCGTAAAAATTTGGTCCATAGGTAATATATTCGGCCTAAAGACACGTTTTTAAGGGTGCTCCACTTTATTGAGCCCTAACGTCTTTCACAATATGACTGATAGGATCCTATAAGTGATGGATAACAGGCTTATTCCGTGATAGTTAGAAGAAATGGTTTTATATTCCTTTTCAAAATCGAACGTAGTTGGCTAGGATTCCTTTAGGTTTCAGATGGAACAAACTAGCTGATGCCTGCATCTAAGCAATTCCTTTTCTCGTTTGAATACAGATTTAGAAGTGTTTCGTCTGCACCTGCAGTAATGTTGTCCCTAAGCCAGCAAACTGCTGGTTTTAAGTCATCTTGGTTAGCATGAGGACATAAAAGTCAAATATATATGATTAGGTGCGGGCTGTTTTTCTTAAACTTATTTTCAAAAGCTTATAACCTGGAGGAATGTTTCCTTAAATTCCTCAGCACACCCAGCGTGTCGTTCATCAGGTTACCATATACACCTCTAACTGAAGTTATGCCAGTAGGCAAGGCTGTTCTTAAACAAATGTTTATTTGATTTTATAAAATAAGGTAAATAGGTTTAGTGGAATAGATTGCTGTCGAAATAAGAACGGAAAAAGGTGAAGCCTACTTGGGCTGATTACCAGGGTACCTTTGTTAGACCTGTAAATGAGATTAAGATCGAGAGAGATAGTGGATAGGGGAGAGAAATTTAGATAAGAAAATTCGTTATCCCTCCTGGTTTCAATTTGAGAACCAACCTCTGTCCCTGATGAAGGATGATGGACCCTATAGGCTTAATTTTATGTGCCTGACCAGGACATCGTTTTGAGTCGGATAAAGCATGAGGCTCTGAAAATTTTACTTCTTCTTTGCACCCCCAGTAAAGTATTTGGAAAGCAGTCCCATTCTACTGAATGTGATGCCAGATCGAAAAACTATTTGGAACTTGGATACCGACTTGACGAAGTATTTATGTGATTCCACGTATAGTTTCATTAGACCATCAGGGCGCGGCGAGTCTTTCAGTATAAGCCCCCACGCTGGGTTTAGAAAATGACCAATCGCCACGAGTCGTCTTGTTTCGTTGGCCTAAAAATTAACATTTTTCCATCCCTGTTCTAAATACTGCTTGTCCACAAAGTTTTGCTCTTTAGCAGAGACAAATGTGCGTGTGTGTTTGTTTTCAGTTTATGTACTTACTGTATTGGAAGCGTGTGAATGTTTACAAATGTTTGTTTGCAATAATGTGTGCTTAAATACTCGTATGTATGTCTAGTGATATTTTAGTATTTAAGTCAGTCTGTCTGCCATTTTGTCTGCGCTCATATGTGTCTGTTTATCTAAATCTTTGGCTTTTCTTTAATGAAAAAAAAACGAAAATAAAACTTCACATAAAATATCAATATGGGTTAAATTGATATTCTAGTTTTGTCTACAATAAGTATATTTAGAATTACAAATATTGGGCTATACAATATGTTGTTGTATGGATTAGTATGTGTAAAGATGTGTATATAGAAATGTTTAGTTGTAAATGTTGGTTTTGTTATGATAAGAATAAGAAGTCCTTTTACGAGTGGTTTTTTATGTTCACTCCCAGATTGATTGTCACTCCTTAACCTTTCTTTTATCCTTCAGTTTTTCTGTCCCTTTTTGTGTTAATTATTTTTTCGTTGTTGTATTTATTTTATCAAATAGTGCTGATTTAGCACACTACCGCCTCATTTCAATTGTAAGTTTTCTTTCTGTTTGCGTGTGTTTTTTTAAATCATTTTGATTATTGTAAGTTTTCTTTGTTTAACTGTTAGTAATTTGGTATTTATGTATTTATTTTGTTGTAGTTGCAAATTTGTTTGGTTAATTGGTATTTTGTAGTAATAGATCACATTATCACAAAAATAATTCAAAGTTTCTAATTGAAGGTCATTTATTGTAATTGACGCCTTATGTTGCTTTCGCTTCGTTGGCTTTAATTGCTGGCTACTCAACAATCTTAAAGATTCGTCAGCAGTTTAGTTCATTAGTATCTTGGTATTTGTGTTGAAGGAAGTTTGGGTATTTTAATACAAAATTGAATCAATTATAGCTATAAAACTTAATAAATCAATCTATATGTGTATGCTGTAGGGAGCAGAAACGAACACATGCTTTTACTTCGCAAACTAAGTATTGAATAACTTTAAAATTATTGGTTTATTACTTAAACAAAATTAATTTTTTTAAATTAATATTTTGAAAGTATCTTATACTACAAAAAGAAAAAAAATAATCACAGCTCGTAAAAAATCTCTTTAAATTTATAAAATTTTTTTTCACGTTTTGGGGAGGAGATGAGTCATTAAATATTTAGTGACTAAATTTTAGGTCTGATCATTTTTAAATAATTAAGGTTTTGTGCGCCAAATTTCACTATTTCAAAACAACTTTTTTATTTTCGGCCTCACGTTAAAAAAAATCTCTACTTGATGTGGTAAAGTGTTAAGTCCTATTCACGATCCAGTCGTTATCTCTGGTAAAGAGTGATAGACCCGATAGGCTTATATTAGCCACAACTGACAGCCTCTTTAGTCTGCTTGCCCTTAATTACCCAATGCAGGAATCGTCCATTGCCAATCAAATCGACAGTAACCGGTAAAGATAGTTTCACTAATGTTAGTTAGACTATTTGAATTCTGATAGTGAATGACACCCTGAAGAATTTGCAGCAAGAGAGGGGAATCACACAGAAGTGGTCAAGAGCCTCGCCACCCAATTTTACGCCATCGTTTGCCATTATATTTGCAACACATTTGTCTGCATGGACCCAGTATCTCCGGTTTTATACAATAGTAATCTTAGAATGCTTTGCTTTCTAGTTTAGGGATGTCCAGTATTCGCGGACAAGTTGTGTTTCGAGTATACATTAGTAGTGGAGTAAAAAAGCAATTTTTCTGTTAAATATCCTGTAGTACCGTAACCAATCAGGTTGAAAACGGCTGTAAATTTAGTCAATAGTACACTTCATTCATCGAAAGGTTTCAGCGAAGTCGAAACTTATGCTTGTCCCTAAAGAATCGTTGAAATATGTGCTGATTTTGAGAGACCCCAAAGATTCAAATTTATTAGCCTTTCCTTTTAAAATATAATAGGATAATTTTTGGCGTAGAAAAATGTTTGATGTCAATTTTATTGGAAACAATATATACAGTGTCAATTATACTTGCGTGACTGCATGCTATCATCATGTTGTCTTATCGCGGTATTCAGCTCTAGTGTCCTTGCCAGGATATCTGCCAATTGAGTAGGGTCAAAAGCGACGCTACCTAACGGCCTCAATTGCTTCTTGTATTAATATCGTTACTGCATTGTCACCTCAATATAAAAATGAAATCCTTTAATTTACAAAATTCCATAGAGCTTAAAAACTTTAAAAATCCCCGCATTTAAGTTAAAAACAATTTTTTTCTGTTTAAAAAATCAACTTTTTAGAAAATGATAAAAATAAAAACTTTACGATATATTTAGATTGTTTAGAATTAATATTCTCTTACCAAAAAAAAAAAGTGATCGATTTCATATATGTGCTTATTTAAAATATTAAATCTTGGATTAGAGTTTTAACGAAATGTGAACTGTAAATCTGAGTTTCGCAAACCTAATCGAAATCAGTCACAACCTATAATCATTGTTTTTTAGGAGAGTCTCTTTTATGCATTTAAAGACATTGTTCTAATCGAAAAACCGAATTCAGTTGAACGGTAGAAGGAAGAACCGTTTTAGAATGAAGTTTGCTAAAATGCAGACAAGATTTTCGTATTTTTTTTAAAGATTTTAACTGGGAACTGGCTTAGGAAATAAGAATTTATTCTAACGAATTTTGAGTTGAAACTGTTTTTGGTTTTGTCTGCGATACATAAAATTAGGCACAAAAACAGATTGCCCCTTATCCAAGTTTTTTCTTAAAATAACATTAAAGAGCCACGTTGTTTAAAAAAATAATTTTTTCCAATAATTTGGGTTTTCCCTCACTGCACTAGATTAACACCACAAATTGATGTACTTTTTTAAAGGCTGTACTCGCTTAAGAAAATTTAATGAAATCCCAATTTAATAATATAACATTAAACAAAACAACATGTTACTAAACCAGGTTAAGGCTAAACATTTTAGAAAAAAGGCAAAAAAAAGAAAGCATGAAACAAACATGTAATAGAGTCCAATGTCTAAGGGCACTGGTAACACTTTAACACAGCAAACAAACAAAACCTTTTACATATAAAAAAGAAGCAAGTCCTGCTAACTTATACACTTACCCACGAGATACGAACGAACGATAAAACGCCACAAAACTGAAATAAAATAAACTTGAAGGAGCAGCTAGAAAAAACTGTAGAAATAACACTCCAAAAGCCACTGCAAGATTATAATGCCGTGGGTTATATTGTACGTATTTATAAAACAGAAAAAAAACAACATTAAAGTCAGATAGAAATGAAATAAATAAAACAAATTAAAAATATATCTTAAGAAAAAATAGAGAGTAAGTCAGTGAATAAAAAAACAAAGGATGTTAATCAAAGGAATTTTCCCTCTTACATTTAATGAAGGCAAGAAATAAAAGGAAAACAACAAATTAAAATTAAACAAACAAAAAAAAATTAATAAAAAACATCTTTTGGAAAACAAAAATTTATATATAGAAAACATAATACAAAGGCAAATAACGCCAGAAGCTATAACATGTCAGTTATATTTCATGATGGTTTTTTGTACTCCTTATATAAATACAACAAATATTTGAACCTGCCTTCTGACCTTGTAAAGTATATATGTATGTATGTATATATGGGATCCTTAATTTATAAAGTAATGTTCGTTTGTATGTTTGTTGTTCTTCAAACATGAAAAAAGGACCTGCCTATAAAATGCCTTTATTAGTGGATTAGTATCACTAATTAGAATTAACGTCTTATATAAAACTAAAGATTGATAAATTTTCGCCTCAAGGAACGAACAGTTATCGGCTTTTACATGTACACAATACAAGTGCCAACAAAAACCTTAACAACTAAAGAAAATCACATAGAAAAAATTAAATTTATATCATCTTTTCTTTTTTAAACTAAAGTGAAAAATCATTTACTCTTAAACGACACAAATATTATTTTCTTTGTTAAATTTTCAGTAAACTATAGCTTGATGTTATATCCAAAGCATTTATGTTCAATTGAGGAACTGCAAATATGAAATGAAACAAAAAATAAGAGCGCTATAATCGCTATATAATTTTATATACCCTTTACATTGGTCTTTTTATTTACCCAGCCATCTGATCCAGCCAAGATGTTATTGTACCGCAAATATAAAAATAAAAAAATATTTAATCTGGGTTTTCTATCCTAGTTATACCCTTCACATAGTGATAAGGGTATGTAACAGTTTGTCATTCCATTTGTAATATCCTTACTAAAAATTTCCGACCCCATAAAGTATATATATTTTGGATCCTTATAGACAGGGAAGTTGATATACCTATGTCCGCCTGTCCGTCAAGTTTCTGGAGTCAATTAACGAGATGCGGACCGGTTATTAGAGTCAAACTATTAGAAATATCTTGGAGACAATCGCTATTTAAAATCAGCAAAATAGGTTAACTACTGACCGAGATATAAGCGAAAACCCAAAATAACCCATTTTTTTAGGACAAAATCCGTGCATATATCCCTATATCTCAGTAAATATACACAGAAAGAAAACTCGCTTTTTAAAATCAAGAAATTAATTCTTGAGTTTATCAAAAATTTTTCTTGAAATTTTTTAGTACGATCCGTACTTACATTTTCTTAAATCAAGCCTATTAGGATTGCTTAAACAAATCAAGCAGAAAAACAAAGTGCCTCGATGGCTTAGAGGTAACGCGCTTGTGCTGCAGTGCAGAAAGTCCCTTGTTCGAATCTCAGCTTTGGTAAGTACAAAAAAAGAAATTATTGAATTGTAAATTTTAAGTGTCTATAAAATAAAAATAAAATCTAAAATTTTTCTTCCCTAATTAAGCTCCATAAGTCAAAATTTTTTTTTGGCTTACATTAAGTACGGTTCCCAACTTAAATCAATCCTTTTTTGGCTTAATTGTGGCTAAAAGTAAGAAATTCGTACTTGAAAAATTTAACTTGGAGTAAGAAATTTCGTACTTGATTTATGAAAAACCGTATTCACCGTACTTTTGACACCGCTATGGCTTGATTTAAGTAAAATTTTCGTAGACAATTTTTTGTGTGTAGTTATTCTTGCCACAAAACTTGGAACTTGGTAATCGGACAGCTAGGCCTACGCTTTGAAGAAAAAGTTTTTTGAACGAGGCCAGAAAAAGGGGTAACTCCAATACAAATTAATAATTTTTATGATATTTTCAAATAATTCATCCTTTTTTATGAAAAAAATAGTTGGGGAGGAGTAGGAGAACTAGAACATCCCATAAAAATTAACAACTTTAATTAAGCTTCTAATACGAAAAACGTTGAAAACTTTTAAAATTCTCGACTTGAAACCTTTTACATATATTTTAATTGTCATACGAATGTTAAAATTTTGTTTTGCCGCCAATTTGGTAAACATTAGTCTTGACAGTTCATGTTTGGCAGTCGTGAAGTGGAAAATTTGTTGTTAAAAAATATTGGGCAAACCAACGTGTTTTAATATTTAAAACATTTAATCAAAAGTTATCATTGATTTTTATGAAAAAATCATAATAAGAGACGAAGCACATTTTCAATTGAATTGATATGTGAATAAACAGAATAGTCGGTTCCTGGCAATGAAAAACCGCCGAATTATTTATCAGTCACCTTTGCATCCATTAAAAGTGACAGTCTGGTGGGCAGTTTGTTCAGAAAAAATCTTTTGACCTTAAAACTGGCGTAGTGGTAACTGAATGGGAAGCAATATCGTCATATGATTGAAAACTTTGGCTCGGTTAACATGTGGTATCAATAAGACAGTGCACGTTGGGTTAAAATGGTTCGAAAGAGACGCTTAATTGAATTTTTAAAATTAAGTTTTTGCATTAATATTTGGCATTGAATAAAACAAAATAAAATTCAACATCACTTTGTCAGTTTTCAAGCATCTATCTTTTCAGCTGACTCTGTAGTGACGTGTCAAAATGCAAAATTTTTTGCAATTTTTTTAAAAAACGAAAAAAGTAAAATTTTTCATTAAACGAGTCTGTAATTTCAAAATTTAGCGTTAACAAAGTGTTATTTTAAGAATGGAACCTTCAACTTCAGGTATTATTTTTACACATATTTTTGACGATTTTTTTAAAAAAGGTCCAAAATTGGCCTATTTTTGATGTTTCGTGAACCATAACTTCTAAGCTAGTTAAGGTTGGGTTTTGAGTCATATATTTTCTAAAAGTATAAAATCTTAGCTTGATAATACAAAAAAATTGCGGGTTTGTTGCTCTATTTTTTGCTATTTACATTTTTCTGTTTGAAGTCGTGTTTTTTCAAAGTCAAATATTTAACAAAACTAACGTGTATTTTGTTTTGCTATAGTCATTCGTTCAACATTCGTGAACAAGTTTCAGTCATATTTATTCACAAGAGTGTTAAATTGGTTTTGTATGACTCCTACAATAAATAAATTTTTAATTCATGGTCTCGAAATCATAAAATATGCCCTTTTACCGATTGGAGAACTTTCAAAAGATGCTCAGGAAGCCAGAATAAGGATTTTAAAAATTATAGGGAACACTTTGCTCGCAAATGCAGCCGAGAAACGTCGAATAAAGATATTTTAAATGATGATGAAGGTGAAGATAAACATAATATGTTTTTTTTAAGTGTATTATTGATAAACAAAAGAAATTATAAAAATTTATTTAGTTACTTTTTTAAAAAAGTTGTAAAATTCTCGAAATCCTTGGAAACCTAAATTCAGACTTTAAATTAAACTTATATTCATATTTATGCAAAATATGTATTTATTTTTTTATTTTTTAAAAAGAAGACAATATAAGCTTTTTTTGCCTTCTTATTTTTAAAAAAAATCACTTTCAATTTCAAAATTACGGCGAAAATTCTGAAACAAACTATAATTTTCCGAAAAATAAAAATTTCTATAAAATCGTAAAAAAATTTTATTTTCTGCGTATCTTTTTTTCAGAATATGCCTTTTTATGCATATATAACGATTTAAAAAAAATCTATATTACGGCTCCCATGAATTAGTCGCCACTTTCGGCGTCTTCGAACCCACTGTGCAGTGTCACATCGCATATAGCCAGGATTACGATAAAATCACTGCGAGACATCTCTCCACAACAAATTATTTCAAGAAATGGTGATGGTGATTGGCCTCCACGGACACCTGATTTGACTGCTTCTGACTTCTTTTTGTGGGGATATATGAAAAGCTAAGTTTATGCAAACAAATCAGAGACGCAGGCGTAACTTTAACAAAATATTCGTGATGAAATTAATGAAATACCACTTGAAATATGTGAGAATGTAATAAAAAATGTGCTCAAAGGGCTCCCATTTGTGAGTATGGCTGAGGCGGACATTTATCTGATATTGCATTTTATACATAATTGTCGACATTAAATAAAACATTTATAAATATAAGATCCATTCTATTTCATTTAATTAAAAGTAATAAACAAACAAAATAGTATACCTATTCGGCGGACACCCTGTTTAACTACAATTTTCAAGTGATTCTACTTCAAATTAATTGGAAATCTTTCGCAAACAAAGAATTACCCAACTTAACTTAATTGTAAAAAAGTGTTTGATCGGAAAACGGGAGAATATAAAATTTTAAAAGAGCCTAAAAAAGCAATTCTTACTTATTTTTTCCCAAGCGGTCAATAAAGAACAAATTCAAATATTTGTTGAAAAGGTAAAACTTAAACGTAACAAACATTTTGTTTTATTTAAATTATAATAAAATATCGTAATATCATTTCCAACATTGTTACATAAAGTATTCACCCCTTCAACTTTGAAACAGGTAAACAAAATCAAAAACTGGCATTTGTTTATTTAATTATGAGAAAAATTCAAATCCCAAATATAATGAAGGTTTTTTCGTCCTTTTTAATTCAATAAGAAAATCAAAGTTAAGCATTTTACCTCTAAACACAATTTTGCAATTAATGGTCAATAATACTTTGTTGTCATCAAATGAAAATATATTGCCTTTTGTAGATTTTGAAAGGACATAATTCCTTTTTATTTGTGTTGACATTAAATTAATTTTACAAGTTAGGAAAAGTTTCTTTTTCTGTCTTTACGTAAAAAAGAAAAAAATTAGGTTTTCACGTAAATATATTTATCAGATATTGCTTTTGCTTTGTTTCTCCTTTGTATTTGAAATAAGAAATATAAATATTTGTTTGTTTAGCCACTTCTTTACAAATACATTATTTAAACAAACGATTCCCCAAGGAATCCACCAATAATTGATTAGTATTTTGTGCAGTCAAACAACTCTCACTGAGACAATAAAACTTAATCAGCCAAAGCATAAGCAATAATGAAACACCATTATCAGGGAATAAATTTTATTAGAAAATAATCAAAGATACCAATGGAATACCCATACGTAAGAGGTTATCTTAAAGGTGGTCGATGTATTAGTCCTGGTACATTTAGTTTTAACTGATAATTATTTTATTAAAGTATTCTCTTAAAAGTTTTAAAATAAATAAGAAAGTTATATCCTGTTAAGCCAGACCATAGTATACCTTACGTTTCACTTAACTTAATATTTAGTGCCAGTATAAAGAAAAAACTTATACAGGATAAGTCGGTTTTTGGAAGGGGACGACCATAATAAATTATAAGCCGATCAGTTTGAAAGTTTGTTTAAACATGCTTATTCTGAGAGAACATTTGTATGAGGTGTAATAGAGCTGCAAAACTATCGTTAGGTGGGCCACTTGATAGATCCAATAGTTTAAGGTTTAACTACCGATTGTATCGATTTTGTTGAACTTTAAGAATACTTTTTAAGGTCTATTGTTTGCCGTGTGATTAGTGATAAAAATGAATACCTAATTGGTGTTTTTTAATTTACA
Source organism: Melanophora roralis (assembly GCA_963583895.1). Taxonomy (NCBI): domain Eukaryota; kingdom Metazoa; phylum Arthropoda; class Insecta; order Diptera; family Rhinophoridae; genus Melanophora; species Melanophora roralis. Next base: position 20,484,562 of record OY757190.1, on the reverse strand, counting down.
GACAGAAAGGGAGAAAAGGTGGGTTGAAAAAAGTACCTTCTTTACATTTTTGGCACATTTGGCTGTCTTTAGATCGTAAGTCTAGCATTTTACTTTCATAAAGGTTTGAAGGCGACTAAGTAAACAATAGGTATTCCTTACATATTTTTGCTACTTTTTTGCTTTATTTAAGATAATGGGTCTGAAACTTTAAAAATAAGGAACCATATGGAGGATGAATATAAATTAAGTAAAAAAACAGTACTTTTTCCACATTTCTGGGATTATTTAAAATTTTTTGAGATAATTAAAAAAAAATTGAAATTAGGGACTATAAGGGCATATGGAGGTCGAATGGCAACTGAGTGGATTTAAAGTACTTTCTTACACTTTTGGTCGTTGTTTTTTGCCTATTTTTGAGATGGTAAATTTAAACATATAAAATTAGAGATTAATAACCCATTTTGAGGTCAACTTATCGAAAGAAAATATTTTTTTCAACTTTTGACATTTTTGGAATATAAGTCTTGTTATGTTAAGCTAAGAACAACAGATGTCGAAAGTCAACTGACAGCCTAAAGTACTTTTTTTTAAGTTGAAGACTTTTGACCTTGATTTGTCAGAAGTCAATAAGCTAGACAAAAAGTATCTTTTTCATGTTTTTGAAACTTTTTCTTGTTTTTTTTTTAGCAAGTTAAGCACTACTGATCTATATAAGTTAGAGGATCAAAAGAGAGTGCAATATACACCTTTCATTTTCTTTTTTGACAAAGGAAAATCTTATCTGTCCAACAGATATGGCACTAGAATTTCATGTCCAAAATATCAAAAATGTATCTCTCCCCAACATTTATATGATCCAGTGATACAGACGTTGCAGCATGGTCAAACCAATTTGCAGGACCCCAATCAGATATAGTCATTAAGCTACTGCTAACTAGGCTGTTTATACTCAGCCTTGTAGCCCGTATTTCCAAAGAGTTAGGCTTAAAGTCTGGAATGAGCATAAATGGAGTATGATGCCGCAGTCAGCAACCAGATAGATAAGGTTCAAATTTTGTCACTAAAGGTCATTAAAAAATTAGTAAATTAGAAAATTAAAGAGCTTGTTGCAACCTCTTAAGTGATATGGAGGCATTGAAAAGAATCCGATCTATAGCACGAAGAATAGTGAAACCTCAAAGAAAACTCGAAGTAAGTCAAAAAAATTTTTCATCGACACCAAAAGCAACCATTTAAGATAAAATAACGTAATAACAGAATCTATCAATTGCCTTTAATAGTTTTAGAGTCACCGCGTTATTTTGGCTTAAATGTGAAATGAATTATGCATATTTTTTTCGAGAAAATTCAGTTGGTCCCCGAACAGAAAAAATTATTCCAAATTTTTTTTCAATTAACTTATTAATCAAAAAATTTTTAATTTGAAATAAACATTTAATTGTTTCAATTAAAATTTTAATTGTTTCCATTAAAATATTAATTGTTTGCAAGTTTTCCAAAAAAGCTGCAATTTTGCCTAAAGCTTTTTTGTTTTTTCTTTGCTTGTGCAAAGCTCACCTCACGTTCACTTGCTGAGGTTGCATTTTTAAATGTGGAGGTAAATAAATAAAAATAAGTTTAACACTTAAAAAAATAGAATGCCTTGTTGGTCCATGTTGCGAGTCGTTGTTGAGACTTGTAATATATGTATACTTAAATGTAAATTGAACACAACACATTCATAAATAATTAAATTATTTAAACATAAATAAATAGAAAAAATGTAAAAACAAAAAATTTTTTAGATTACATAATTAATTTTTTAATTGAAAATGTTTAATTAAATTATTTAATTAAGTATGCGAATTTCTTGATAGGTTGTAATCTAAACATTTTTTTTAATCAAATTAAAAAATTTTTTAATTAAAAATTATTTTTATTTTTTTCTGTGCGGTTGAACGAACTATGCGAAAGCCATACAGGCAGTCGCTTAACAAACTATGAGACTCCAGACATTTAACACGTTGGTTACTTTAATATTCAAGAGTCTTAAGCAAATAGCTATTTGTAGCTATTTTTAAGGATTGCCCGCATTTCAATAAAGGGTGTATTTGACCAGCTATGTTAATTCAAGTGTTAAAAGTTTTTTTATATGCCGCGTGTTTGTGCCTTCCTCATAAACCTTTGGGTAGTAATCTAGTCTTTATTACTTAAAACCATTAAATAAATATATTTATTTGGTCAAAAAAATTAATTTTTAAAATACTTCAACTCAAATGCTATTGAGTATTGGTATTATAATTATCATATTATTCTTGAGCTTTTTATTTACAGTATTGCGGGATACTTATATTACGGAACTTTATTTAGTTTTTGCAAATGTTTAGATGTTCCCTTGCAATGTGCTATGAAGTTGTATGTTTTTTCCTTAAACTTTAACCCTTATCAAGTTGTATTATTTCATATCGCTCTTATCGTTTTTTTTTTTGTTTGTTTTGTATTATGACTGTGATAAAATCATAAATAATAATATTCAAATTGTTGTTGTAATTGTTTCGTTTAAGGGTCATAAAACATTTATTGCTTGTTTATTGTAAACAATTTAACAACTGTTAACCCGTTTATTGGTTTGTTTTTCTCCCTTCTTCTTTCACGGAGCGCCATTACTTTTCTTTATCCCATAGAGCTTTATAAGCAACGATTACACTGTGCTACACCAATGATATTTATTTCATATTAATTGTTTATTTATTTGCTACGTTTAACATATTATTACCTGCTTACTTACTGTTTAAAGTTTAAAATATAAAAACCGCGTTTAAAGCTGCAATGCCCCCAATGAGATCACTTTTTAAAATGACTGAAATAATTTTAGGTTATCTATGAGCTCTAGCAAATCAAAATTGGTACAAAACTCTTTCCCAGTTTTTGTAGCACAGTGTTATTTAAGCATTATTCGTTTTAACACCAGCAAATGTAAAACTTAAAACTTTCCCCTGAGTAGTCCTTAAGACCATTTGTTTCCTTATATTTTGCTGAATTTTGCTACTTGTTGGATTTTTATTCGCACAATTATTATTTGAATACTTTTTAAGGAATGTCGATAAGCTGGACTGGGAATGAAACAGAAATTGCTATTGATATTTCAAATTTGTTATAAGTTTGTTATAGTGGGGTTGAACAAAAATTTTGTAAAATATTTAAAGTAGAACTTTAAATGCAAGGAGGTTGTGAAACGCTTTAGCCAAATATTAATGGTCAGGTAAAGAAAAATGTTTACTCTTGTTGATGAAGTTGTACAACTTTGTAAATAAAAGGTAATTAACTGAGATTTATTTAATTTTTCCTTAAGGAGGGTATTATTTTTTTTTAAATTTGGACAAAAGATTAATTGTGAGAAAAACTATTTTAGGAAATCGTTAAAAAAAAATTTAAATATTAAATTAATTGCAGCGGGGTTTTAAAATAACAGTTCTAGCCCCTATTTGATAGGGGCTTTATAAAAACTATATTTTTAAATGAGTAAAAATAAATATTTTTAAATAAGATTATTTCAAAAAGTAACGAACGGTACGGAGTAAAGGTGGAATTATCGATTGTGCGGATTTGTCAGCCAAGATTTCGGAGTGGTCGAGTGAGCATCGCGTGTTCGGTGTGGAAACATTTTTTAAGAGTAAAGATTCTTACGTAATTGCTCGTGGACAATTTTGCTCAAAGTTTGGTATTAGGCGAAAGCGTAGTAGACCGAGTGTTAATTTAATTTTTTTGTGGGGGCAGAAATTTCGCGCAACTGCTTCAACTATGAATGTGCCTTGGCTAGGGCCCAGTTGATCTTCAAATTCTTCAAAAACTGAAAGAAAGTGATTTCGATTTAAGCAAGAATTTTTCAGAAACATTGTTGAAGCGATTTCGCACTACAAATCCCATTTTCTTGTGCAACGAGTCTCATTTTCACATAAATGGCCACGCCAACAAGCCAATCTATCGTTACTGGTATCCAAGAGTCCGCAGTCATCGATTGGAACATCAAAAACCATTGCATATTCTCAGGGTAACTGTTTGGTGGGCCTAATCCACGCATAAGATAATTGGACCATTTTTTTTCTAAAACTCTCGAGGCCAGGCGGCGAATGTCAACGGTAAAAATTAACGACGGATGATTATGGAATTCTTTTTGCCAAACCTGCGGGATCATCCATTGTATTCTTCACACACGTGGTTTTAACAGGATGGGGCGAGTGCACACACAGCCAAAGCTTCGATGAATTTACTTCGGGAAAATTTTCCCCGAAAACTGATCAGTCGCTTTGAGGACATCCTATAGCCACCGAGGTTGCCCGATCTGACTCCTCTGGATTTTTTCATTGGACTATTGTAAAGAGAAGATTTATAATGATAATCCCCAATCTCTTGTTGCCTTAAAAGAAAATATTCCTCGAGAAATCAGCGCAATTGAACCAAGTTTACTGCATCGTATGTCATAGAACGCAAGACTCCATTTTGAACAGTGTGTTTACTTGACTGAAAATATTTGGATGACATACTCTTTAAAAAAAATCCACATTTCCATTCTATCATTCAACGCTCTTATTAAAACTTTGTGCCAATTTTTACGGTTTTTATTTAAGTTTGAAAATCTAAGTCTACCACTAAATACCCTGTATAAAGATAAATATGTGTGCAAAATTTAGAAAGGGTAAAGGAAAAGTGGGGCATTAAAATTTTTATTCTGCAGGGATATTTTTATAGGAGCTCTGTTTGGAAAGGGACCGATCCTCACCACAAAAAATGAACTTTGTATCAATGCAAAAGAAACGTATATAAAACGAATTTAGTCAAAGTATCCTCAATCTGTTCTTTGGTCACAAGAACACATCGACATACGGATGGACAGACATACCTAAATCGACTTAAGAAGTGATTTCCAGTCGATTGGTATACTTGAAAGTGGGTTTCTCTTGAGCGTTGCTAACATGTGAACAAACGCATAATATCACCCCTATCACGTATGTAGTGTATGTATAATGTATCGTAAGTCAAATTTTAAGGACATGTTTAATAAATCTCTAATTAATAATTAAATATTTGGCTGCTTATTTTCGTCGTTTTAAGTCTTTAATGTTTTATTTATTTTGTAAAACCCAAATATCACTTAGCTGACATGACAATTTATACAACAAATCTATTATTTTGAGTATGTGTAAGTGTTTTGAACTTATTTGCTTTCATTAATTTACTGATTTCTATAAATATTATTTATTCAAATATTTATTAATATCCTTAAGTGCTGTAATTGTATATAAACATATTTGCTTAAGTATTAGTAGCAATATGTAAAGCTTAGTTCCGATTTTTTTTTTATAAATATTTGTTTATATTAGTAGTTAGTTTTGATAAACGTGTGTAAACATAAGGATTTACTTTGTTCAAGTATATTTATCATACTTTATCCTTGTATATCTTCTTAACATTTTTAAGAGTGCTTATGCTTAAGCAAATACCACACATTTTAACTAATGTGTACATATGCTTTTAACTCTATAAAAAATATTTACTTTTGATTTGCTTCACTTAACTAACGATGCGTTAACAGACCAAAAGCAGTTAGATATTTATTGTATAAATACATGTTCAATGAACTAATACACTCCTTAACATAAATTCTTATTATGGCCTTAAGGATATATAACTGAAATACAAATAACATTTAGTGCCTTGAGCATTGAAATATGCATGACACACATTCGTGTTGGGCACACAACAGTTGCCAATTATAACTGACCTATAGATTAATAAAGAGAGAGAAAAAGACATTTGTTCTTTAAAAGTATTTTTATGATAAATATAAATTCCCAAAAAAAACTTTAGAATTCCTTCCTGGTGATTAAAATAAATGGTTAAGGAATAAATTAACATAACAGGGATAAGACTTTAGGGCTAACTATAATATGCTAAGACTTATATAAGAAACACATATTCAAATGTTTACAATGGAATTCATTTTAAAGATGACTTGTCAAATTTCCGCTAAAAAATTTCCTGTATGAAATACATACATATGTAGGAGTCATCCAACAAATTTTTCAATTTAAGCGTGTTATATTTTAATCTGACTAAGATGCTGACATCAGCTGCTCTAAAAAAAACAAGAACAAGTATTTTTTATTTATTTTGGCATTAAGAATTTGTTAGAAAAGCAAAAATTATAAATCATCTAACAGAATAACAATTTTGAATATCAAGTTCAATTAGATTTGGTTTCGAAAGTACGAAGTCAAATACATTTGGTCTTAAGGCACCTAAAGTTGCTTTTCGTCGAGTGGTGTGTTTTAAGCAAACATCAAAGCCTGTCGTACTTTATACTGTGTTCACACATAGACTTTAATCGTGAAATTATCACATTTACGAAATTAAGGCCTTATTTGAGCTCAGTTTATCAAATAAGATTTCAATTAATAAATTGAGCAATTAATAACCAAATTAGTTTAACTCGAAGTGCAACCCTTCTGATTTTTTAAGAACTGTGTTCAGTTGATACGTGGAATAAAAAGGTGACCACGTCCCTACAACAATAACTTCATGTAAAAATTGCATGTGTTTTGTTCTTGATAAATTCTAGTTAAGTTGTCAAAAATGTTGCTATCAAATATACGGTATTACACCACCATAATGTAACATAAAAAATAAAAGTCAGCTGATCAGTTGCTCCTTCTTTGTTCAATGAAACTTAAAAATTAAAATAATATTTTTAGCCGTCATATGCTAATTGAGTAACCCTAATAATTTATGTGTGAAGAGAAAACTTAACTGCTTTATTTATTTAAAATTGTCTCAATTTATATTATATGTTTGAACATAGTATTATATTCGTATTTGTTTATGTTCCCTTAAGGTACTCGTTGCACTCTATAAGATTATTTCTAGCGGGAACTGTCTATTTTATTGAAAAGTAAATTTTAATAAATAAAGGCCAAATGTAAAACAAAACTTAGTATTTGCAAATTCTATGGCTTTTCAACTGTAAATATCAAATTGCTTTTAGCAATATAAGACTAATTTTTACCATTTTTGTTTTAAATAAAAAGAAAAAAAATATGCAAATAATAAATTAATAGTTATGGAAAAGGCAAAATTGCCAAGATACAGGAACATATTTTATATCGTATTATAAATGCTAATAGTTTTTTACTCTGGCCATACAAACAAAGTGTTTTTATAGGACAAACAATTAACCCGCTACTTCGTAAGCGCAGTTTAAAAAGTCTTTAGTCCAAAGCAAAATTTGAGCAAATTTTTGTGCAATTTAAATGTAGAATATCGTATTTTCAATTAAGTTGTGTACAAAATTGCACAACACAATATGAGAAAAGTAGTTTTTATTTATCTTTATTAAATATTTCAGAAATTATTGTCTTAAAACAATATAAACAACTACTGGATATTGGAAAAATACTTTTTGTCCACATAGTTGGCTTTTGACCTCATCCGGGGTCAACCGATTTTTATTTCGTATTTCTAGAGTCATAATCTCAATACATACATGCAAACAAGTTCCAAAAAAGTATTTGACCTTCTGAATAATTTTTAGCCTAAGTCTGGGTTATAAGTCATTAATGTCTAATTTCAAGACTTATGTATCAAAAAATCCAAAAAGTATCAAAAATATGAAAAATGCTCAGTTTAATCACTTTTAATCACTTTGAACCTAGTTTGTGTCAATAGTCGTTAATTCCACATCTGTAGACTAATAATCCCCAAAACTCTAAAAAGGTACTAACAATATTAAAGATAAAAGTTTTGCCCTCTTAATTTACTTTTGTCCTTCTATATACCCAAAAACTCAAAAATTTTAATAGAGTTCTCGAACAAAATATTTCTCCTTGTTTTTAATGTGCTGGTTTTGAAAGCCGACTAGTGATCGTCTTGGGACAAACTATGTGTATTTGTTTTTGTTTACAATAACAAAATACATATAATTCGTCCCAAGAAGATCACTACTCGGCTTCCAAAAACAGCACATAAAACTTCGAAAAATAACCAAATATATATTTATACATTTCGAGGCCTGTCAACGCAATTTGAATTATGTTAAAATAATATGGACATTAGGGTTTGTAAATAAGATTTTTAACACTATTTCTAAAATGTCTGTAAGTAAATTTAATAAAATCCTCAACCACAAGATTAACATACACAAAAAAAATACAAAGTTGATTTTAATTAAGAAGTTTTTAATCCCAATTAAATTTGTATTGAATCTCAGCTTGCCAAGAAATGCATAGTTTCAGTTAATGATTTTGTAAGTTTAAAAAAGCTTGCTCTTATTTTATATTGAACTAAGAAATTTATTTTAAACACAACCAAATTTTAAATAACTTTTAAATTAAATTATTTGTTGAATAATTCTATATTAAAAAACTATTTATTTTTATTTTAATTATTTTAATTATAAACGTAAATTTATAGTGTTAATGCTTAATTTATTAAATATTTATGAGAATATGTGATTTATATTAGTTTATTTTACAAATAAAATAACCTTAGTTTGCATTACCAGCCTCAACAGCGCTCGAACCTGGCACCTTATTGTTGCACGACCTACGCTTAGTTCACATAACCAACGAAGCATTCTGCTTTTGAAAGTTCTAATATTAATTGTATGTACATACTTACCACCACATTAAAAACCTAACTCAACACAACCGATCTAAACTTAACGTACCTCAACAATCATAAGCAAAGGCAAAACAAAGGAAAAAAATAAAGATTAAAAAACCAAAAATTTAAAAATAAAAAAGAAAAAATAAAAAAACTTATTATTGGTCCAATCAGGGATTGAACCTGGCAGTTTCTAATTGACAAGCTATCTACTAGACTACAGAGGCATTGCATTTTTAAAGTTTAATTTCTTGTATTGTTGTATATATTAGCGTTTATTTTTGTATACTTGGTCTAGAGTGTTGCATACTTGCGAGAACGAGGATAAAAAAGCGTTAATATACAAAATGTCTTTGCAAAATTACTGCTTTTTTAAAGAATTTTTAAGTAAGTATCACTGATATGGTTGAAGTTATATTAAAATCTATATATATATATACTTTATTACAAAAATTAGATTATTTTAAAAAAAATCACTTAGGGCGTTATGTAAGTTTGTTAGTTGAATAATATACATATACATAGGAATGATTTTTTCCGTGTACAATTAGCTGCAAAATTATCAAGACCCTTTTTGACCTAAAAATTCATAACTTACAAAATATAACTTATTGAAATCGAAACAATGGAATTTCGCTTTAGTAGCACAAAAAAAACAAACAAAGAAATAAAAAAAAACAAATCCAGCATAAAAATTTATGGTACTAATGGTCACAATAAAATTTACCAAATTGTCGTAACAAAGTTAAAAAACCAAGAAAAAAAGCAGAAGCAAACATGTGACTTGTGGTTGACTTTCATACATGACCGAATGACTGACTGAAATGAACTAAATGACTGAACAGGAAAACGAATTAGGGGAATAAAATAGAGAACAACAAAGCAAAAAAAAAAAAAAAAACAGAAAATCATGGGGTTTTACTTCGTTTAAGTTCTTTATTTTTGCTTAGTTTTATGTTGCTTCCATTTTTTTTTTAACAAACAAAGAAACCAAAAATAATATTGACTTGTAAGGGGAAAACAACAAGGACGGACAACATTTTTTTAAACAATGTTTATCTTTTATTTATCCCTCTTTTTAAAATTAAAGAAAAACACAAATATTCCTAAAACTGATGAAGTTTTCGCTTTTAGAAGGAAATAATAAAAAAAACGACAACATCATTGACACATAAACAATAGAGTAAAAAAATATGTGAAGAAAGGGATCCAACAAGGACAGCAACAAAATTAAATTGAATGGAATGGCACATTAACGCTAAATGAAAGCAAATAAAATTAAGTTTCTAAACAAAACAAAAACACTTTTTAAAAGGCTTGATCAAAGACAATTTAAGGGCAGATATTTAAAAAAAAAACAGACAAAATAAATTAAGGTCAGTGTTTCTTAAATACATAAATATTTTTAAACTATTTAATAATTGGCTTCATATAGAAAGAGAATTTTGTAGTAAATTTTTGGCTTTTGGAGAAATTTTAAAAGTTACTAGATTTCAATAAGCATGAAGAAATTAAAAAGGAAACAAATTTTTATATATTTTTTTTGTCAAGTTTTTCTCAGATTTAGAAAAATGTAGAAATTTTGAATTATTAAATAAAAATTTTGTTAAAATTAAATAATGCAGAAATAAAAAATTGTAGATTAAAAGAAAATATTGAATTTAAAATATTTAAAATTCAAACTAGCAGATATCATTTAATGTACGAAAAGTTTTTTTATATTTTTTATTTCTCTATATTTATGGAAAAGAAGATTCAGGTCTTAACACTTAATCCACTTCAAACATATTTATTTAGGATAACAGTTTGTAACTGTTCAAACTAAAGTCAATTTTAAAAATCAGTCCATGTGTCAAATATTGTGGTTTGGAACCGCTCTCTTTAAGATGAAGTGTTGAAAAAACTGCTAAGGAATAAACTCAAACAATCAGAGTTTTTAAATTCTTATTTACTTTAACTAACAAGCAATTTCTGTTAATAAGATTTAAACAAATATTAAATGTTTTTAATACAAATGTCTGTTTAAACATGCCAGAATTAGGATAGTTTTGTTTATTTTTAGAGAGTAATTTTACATCATAAGATTAAGTTAATTTGATTGGGGTATGTAAAAAAAAGGTTTCCTTTTCTTGTTTGTTTATTTAATATGAAAATAAAAAGTAAAACAGTCTTAATTTATTCCAACTTTTTTTTTTAAATCAATATTTAATTGTATATATGTAGATAAGGCTGGCCTTAGAATGTGGGGCTTTACTGACCGATTATAAATTTAAGACTGGTGTGGTGAAATATTGCGTAATTTTTTTTTAAAGAAGGTCTCAAGTCTCGCAGTACAAATTCTCTTAACGCTTCTGATTTTATTCCTATAAGATACGTAGCATCTGGTTATAAACTGGGCCAAATATGGAAACATCTTTTTTTTATTATAATTTGTGTTTAATGGTTCTTTAAAGGAACAAAAGTCCGCTGTAAAAATATTTTATTTAGTTCTGTAAATTATTATGTATGTATTTGGTTTCTCTTCAGTAGATTGATACTTTTATCAACTTTAAATACACTTTTTCGCCTTCATGAATTCAACGGGTAACCAATTCTACGTATTCTCTCCTGCGTTGTCCTGGAAATGATGGATGTAATTTTATCATCCAATGGCATAAATAGCGCGTGACTGATTGAACACCATTTATGTGGGAGTTTTCTTCTACTTGGACTGGCGTTTGATATGCTCTTTTCCAGAAATGTGTCTTAGATATGGCTGCAGGAGTAAATATACATAAGATCCTTCGTAAGTACCAGCTAACAACGATTTTTCCCTAGCATATAGCATTCAAGAGTACGCACCTTACAAAAGTGCTGTTTAGATTTTCTATGGCTCTAATATAGTTTACCATTGATTTCAAAATTACTAATAAAAAGCATTCCAAATGCTTGATTGGATTTTGATCAGTGGTGCCCAACAAGTGCAAAAAATTAAACAAAATAAACCTGTGTTTTTGTTGTTACTTTTTTGTTTTGTTCTCCTTGTTTTAGTTTTTTTATGGGTAATCGTGTTGCGCAAAGGAAAAAACCTGAGTAGTGTTCGGTTCCCAAAGGCATTATTGGCTAGCGTTGCTTTTGATATACCACATCATCGCAAGATCCATCAGTATTCGAAATAACGGTAAGAATATAACAAACACTCCCAGCATCATTAAGGTAAATATACCCTACCTGCTCTTTACTGTTTTTTTAATAGATTGTCTCGAAAATTTTTTTATTGCTTTTTTCTGTTTTCAATTTATTTATTTAAATTCTGCCTTTACAATTTCTTTCCATTAGTTCGCGGCAAGACTGTTAAGTGAGCACACGTTAAGTTATTTTACAAACTGAACCTTTGTGTCAATATATATGTAGGTAAAAAAGTCAAAGGTTACCATGCAGTGCCACAGATCTGAACAAAAAAAGTATTTTTTCATATACATCAATGCAGCTTTTACCTAAAGGAATATCCGAAAGAATAAAAATTTTTGTTGGTTTTATAAAAATTCCGAAAGACAAATAAACCAAACGGTGGTTCAAATTTAAACAAACAGATGCGTTCACAACATTTTATAAAATAATAAAATAATGCATCAAACTTTCCTTTAAAGCGATTCTCTTTAAATTATCTCTGGTCTATTGTTGTTAAATATATTGTTTTTGTATGGCAACCCCCTTAGGTTATAGAGAGCGGTAGGGGGTAAGAATGCTCCAGAAATATGTTTAAGAGGGAGAATTAGTAGGGATCTGTGATACATTTTATTTCTCTAGGGACGAGTGCGGGAAAGTTTTAGGAGTTTTTACTTTATTTTTTTGTATGGCAACCCCTTTAGAGCGTGGAGATAGGGGTTCAGTATATATTTCAGCAATATGTTTGGGAGGGGAAACTAATTGGGTTGTTCATACACTTCATTTCTCTAAGGCCGACTCTGAGTAAGTTGTGGGCATTTTAACATCATTTTTGTAAATTTTGTATGGCAACCACTTTGGGGAACGGTGATAGGGGGTAAGTATGTTCTAGGAATATGTTTAGGAGGGAAATTTTGTATTTCCACAGTGTTAGGGGCAGGCGATTGAGGGTAAGTATGCTAAAAAAAATATTTTGGAGGGCAAAATAGTGGGAGACGGTCATGCATTTTACCTTTTTTGTAGAACCCTGGAAGCTGTGGGAGCGATTTAAGAAAAATTGAAAAAAAATTTGAGTTTTTTATGGCAACTCTGCTAGGGTGCGGAGATAGGTTGTAGGTATGTTCCAAAAAAGTGTTCATAGGGAAAAGCTAATGGTAGTGGGTCTCACACTGCACATTGTATGAGGCAACTCTGGGGCAGTTGCAGAGGTTTTTATGTGCAAATTTTAGAGGAAAAAACAAAGGTTGTCTTGGTTTTTGGCTAATATCTCGGCCAGTTATTGAGCGATTTTACTGGATTTCAATAGCGATGTTTTTGTAGATATTTCTGAGAGTTTAACAACTCTTACGGGTCTTTGCGACATCAGGGGGATTCAGAAAGTTGTTTTTACTATAACACGGACAGAAGGACAGATGGACATAAATTAATCGACTTCCCTATCTTTATGGATCAAAAAATATAAATACTTTATGGGGTCGCAAATTGATAGTAAAGAAATTACAAATGGAATGGCAAATTTATATGTACCGTTATCACTTATCTGAAGGGTATAAAAACACTAGAAAAATAGAAGCTTAAAACCAAAATAAAATACAAAGAACCAGAGTGGGGATGGCACAGTAATTAAAAGCCACGTTATAATTTTACGTCGATAGTGTACATTTAAAAAAAATTTTGCTTCTAAATTGAGTATTTGAACTTCAAAATTCCTTAACTTTTGTCAGGCTTGATCGGAATTATTTAAAAAAATATACACTCAAAAAATTATTAAGGTAAAATCAACTGGAAATCTATTTAAAATAACTGAATAGTCTTTTAAAAACCGCCCAACAACATATTCATTAAAATCAACGAAATATTTTATTTAAATTTAGACATCAAAAAATTAACATACATATTCGTCTAAAATTAACTAGATATTCTATCATTTACAGCAAAACACAAACTATCAGAAAAATAACAACAAAGTTAAATATTACCAAATAATAACTGACAAAACTAACTTTAACTGAAAATCTTTTTTTTTTGTTTAGCTAAAGCTTTGAATAACATTTCAAATCAGTTAAAAAAAATATTGTATTCAAATTTAGCTGTTTTTTTTTTCATTTAAAAACAACTTTACGGAATACTTCCTAAATAACTTACTGTCAGTAACTGTTATAATTTTTTAAGTGTAGAGTTTGGTTTTTAAATAAGTTTTTGAATAAAAGAACTAAAAACATTAAGTTCAGATTATATTAAAGATTTTTTAATAAATAAAAATGCCATTTTTTTTTCAGTGCATATATCTATCTACAAGTGCATTTCCTTTATATTTCTTCCTCATTACTATTTTAATTGTTATAAAAATATTTTCTTGTATTGTTTAAGCTATGTTTTGTAGACATCTGCCTCATACTTCTTTTTTATATTGTTCCTGTAATTTCTGTATTTTATTGAAGACTAAATATTTGGTTTTGCTGCAAAATATATTTAAGAAAAAATATACCTGGTGGTACTTTTAACATTTCTAAGCAAACCCGCTTTAAGAATAAAAAATTACTAAAAATAAAGTGAGTGATCCTGGACTTTTGCCTAGAACATGCCTTTTCGAACATATACATATGTTAGCCAAATACAATGTCCTGTAAAGACTAAAAAATTTCAAAAGAATCTGTCTAATATACTGCTGTTGCTTTAAACACGGTGTTATACTGGTCTTAAGTCTTTGTTATTATTTAGTATATGGTTTTCCTCTTTTGACTGGCAACTTCATATATTGTTGATCCTTTTTTTATTTTTTTTTTTTTGTCTCGAAAAACATTTATATACACAAAATACTGTTGGTCTTTAAGTCTCTTCTTAAGGTGGGTGTGTTGTTTTGGCATATGTCATGTATGAGTATGTGTTGTGAGCATTGTGACAGTGTTATGTAATAACAGTCATTAAGCATGAAATAAGTATAAAACAAAATTTTTTTTTTCAATTTCCATTACTTATTTCCTTCTCTTTATTTATTTTCGCTGAGTTGTCTTTTTTTTTATTATTAAAATTGTTGTTTTTTTTTTGCTGCAATTTTGTTGGGTTACAAGTACTTTGGATGTGACAATAGTGGTATTTTAGTTTTATACAGCAGTGCTAGGACAAGACAAATTGTCATGGCGGTGTTAAGATATGTCGGTGTTACTTGACAATATTGTTTCAATGACCCAGGGACTAAATTTTTTCTAGCATTTCTTTTAAATGTTGTGAATAGTTATGCTGCACTGTTGTTTTTACTGTCAAAGTCAACATAGTGTTGAGTCAAAAATAATTAAATGTTGACAGCATGACTAGAGACCTGATGGGTATGTAGTTGGTTTCTGTAGTACCGCTTTTTATATTTTTTACTATGACTAACAATAAGAGTAGTAGAACTTCTATTACCACTTCAGTTTCTAACTACTACTATTATTATTTATACTAGTTAGTAAGTTATTTGTTTTAAGTCCTTGCTCAGTCTATTATTATTTTTCCTTTATTTTTTGTTTACTCCCTTTTTTAATTTTGTTTCTGTCATTTCGGTCTCTTTATAATTTTAACGCTTTGACGACTTGTTAAAGGAGGTTGTTGTCTGATAGCTTTTGTGGTTTGCATTTCTCCTGCTAAAGAATCTAAGTAAGCAGAAAACTCAATAATTTTTTTGTTTTTTTTTTTAAACAAAAGAGGTGCTTGAAATGTTGCGGACAAAGTTGTTTTAAAGTTTAACGTTTAATGTTTTTTTCTTTTTTAAGTAAAGAATTTAAATTTGTTTGCATAAGCTTAGAAGCAAAAATTGTACATAAAATTTGTAACCATTAAACATTTTAGAATTTTCTAATAATTTGTGAAAATTACACAATTTTTACAACATTTTTTTTTATAAATAAATTTAATTAAACTTTTAATAGGAATTAAAGAATTATAGCCAAAAACTAAAGTTGATTTATACATGTCGACTGAAATACTTTTTCGAAGTCCTCAAAGCTCTTTCTTCGGTGTTTAATTTTTAAAGCGTCTGTTTAACTAACGCTATTTCAAAAATTGAAAACCATAATTTAATTTTAATAACTTTTACATAAAAATGTTTATTTTTAGTAAATATAAGAAAAATATTCGCCCAAAACTAACACTTGAAGCCATGGTACACCAAAAACTACAGGGTCTCCGCCAGCAAGGTATACTACTTTGTTTTGCCGCCATTTTGGTAAACATTAGTGTTGACAATTCATATTCGGCAGTTGTTAAGTAGAGGCGTGAAAAATTTATAAGGGAAAAATATTCCCTTAATTAACGTTTTTTAATCGTTAAATTATGACAACCCCGATCGTCATGACAAATCATAATGAGTGACGAGGTAGATTTTGATTTGAATTGATATGTGAATAAACAGAATAGTTAGTTTTGAGCAATAAAAAACTCTCTAATTATTCATCAATCACCTTTGCATCTACTAAAAGTGACAGTCGGATTTGCAATTCAGCGGAACGGTAACTGCCAATGGGGAGCAATATCGTCATATGATTGGAAACTTTTTAGTGCCACAACTTCATATTTTGGGCTTGGTTAACATGTGGTATCAACAAGACGGTGCCACATCACATACATCCAGGATTGCAATAGAATTACAGCCAGACCTCCTTCCATAAGTTATTTCAAAGTGGTGATGTTGATTGGCCTCCACGGTCGCCTGATTTGACTGCGCCGGACTTCTTTTTGTGGGGTTATCTGGAAAACAAAGCTTATGCAAACAAACAATAACGATATAACACCTCAAGCAAAATTTTCGTGAAATGGGTGAGAATGTTATGAGAAATATGCTGAAAAGGGCTCGCACTTGTGAGGCTAACAGAGGCGGACATTTATGTGTTACTCTATTTCATGCATAATTGACGACATAAAATAGGCATTTACCAATATAAGATCCATTCTTTTTCATTTAATCAAAAGTTTTAAGCGCCTTGCCGGCAGACACCCTGTACAACAAACCAAAAATTTATGAAATTGTTATTAAAACTCTTCGATAATATAAAAAAACATACAGTTTTGACAGATTACAAAGGTAAACAAAAAATGTTCAGTTGTTGTATAAACACGTCCTTCTTAACTGGTTGTACCATGTTAAACACCAAAACAATTTCGCTCTGATTTGCTTTACATGTAAATATTTATTCATATATTGACATTTCTAGGATAGAGAGCGCACGCATCGTAAGCCTTTAAAGCAAAAAATATTAAATTTTCTAAATATTTTTTGAAGCATTTTAGCTGATACTTATAAAATAAAAAACAGCACGTGAACGCTAAAAAAGTGGAACTTTCCTATGACTGCATCTGTAGATATATATGTAAATATTGGAAAATTGGAGAAAAACATACTAGGCATGGTATATAAAATGTGTCCGCGTTGTTAAAACATGTTCAACAACTCGCTGACGACTGAAGCATCAAATGCATTTCTCGCTACAGGCTACCGAACACAACCAGTCAAAAATAGAATACACGTGTGCTTATGAGAATAATTTTTTAATTGCTACAATGCAACACAACTACGGGTTGCTGTCAATGCTAACTTTGTGGCGTGGTCGAAATTAAACTAATTTCTATTTTTATACGCGACAGTTAACAGATTAGTGCTGCCAATACGGTAAGATGCAAAAAATATAGCTTAAACAGTACAAAAAGACTTTAGGTGGCACCACAGAAAGTCATATTGCTCATATGTTTATTTTGTAGTGGTAGTCTAGTAAATATTTCAGTAGCAGCTAGTCGGACACAAATTTAGCAAGGAACTTTTGTGTTCGTGTGTTCCTGTGTTCTTGTAGCTTGAATGTGTTTAATGCTTGATGATCAGCAAATTAAAATTTAAAAATATAACAAAAGGCGAGACAAAACTGATGCATGCAAAAGCATGTTGCCTTCATACTTATCTAAATAGAGATTAATAGAGATGAAGAATAAATATGTAAAAGAAAAGGCGTTGCCATGAGAGAAAAAAAATTGCAGGCTGCAAATTTCGTTCTAACCCAAGAATTAATAATTGTTAATAAGAGTATATGTAAAATACAAATAATAATTCTGTATTCTAATTTCAATTAAACCTTGGTTAAATAGAAGATATTTTCTACCAATGCTCAGTACTAAAAAAAGAGTGCTGATGAGGAGTTTTAGCGGGCTCTGAAAAAGCATTCGGGAAACTAAACTTTTTCATGATAATTCTTCAAAAATATCTTATCACAATAAAATTGATCCAATTAGCCTGATAAACTAAAAAAAAGTAAAATTTATAGCAAAAAATTGTTCAAAATACGCTAAAATAATTATCTTTTGCTACTTGAAAAAAATAATTTTTACTTGTGGTTAACCTTTCGCTGAATTCGTTAAGCCTGACTTTTACTGGGGCCAGGCAATTAGTTCGATTTTCTTTTAAAAACAAATTGTCTTAAGGAAATTAATTTTTTTTATATAAACAGGTTGTATTTAAAAAAAGTATTGAGAAAGTTACCAATTTTTTACCTTTTTTATGTTTCTCACTTACCTATAACATAATTTTCCTTCTTTAGATATTTTTTTGATCAGTCATCTTTAAAATCAAAGAAAACTTTTTAGTTAATCTGATATGCAAATAGTCGCTTTTTCGTCCTTGCCAACCAATTCCTGAAAAAAAATAAATTTAAATAAAACTTTTTTTAATATAATTTTAAATTCTTTTCATGTTTATTTCAAAAAACCGATTTGTTCACCTTTCGCCTTTATCCTGCTTGAATTTTAAATAAAAACAAATAATTAAAATAAATTAGTTTTTTTTTCGTTAATATTATAAACAAGTTAAATTATTTATGCCTGCTAAATAAATATTTCTGGCCACTTAAATAAACATTAATTCACAAAATTTGTTGCTTTAAAGTTTTCCTAACTTTAGCAAATCCTTGCTGAATAAACAAACATACAAGCAAATAAACAGATAAATACAAACATATTTTTTATTGTAGTTGTTTCTGTTGTTGGTTCCTATTACAACCTTGGAGTTCTTAATAAGTGACAAAAAAGGCAACAATAATGAGTAATAAAAACAACATAGAAAACTTTTTAAACAACAAGTTTTATTTAAACTTGTCTCTAAAGTTTTCTCGTTTGTAAAAGTACTTACACACACATACTTACACACAATTTAGGTAAACAACTTAAAATGGACATGTACTTAAAAATATATTATAACCGTACAGAAGAGAAGACACTTTATTTATGAATTTAAGAAAGAGAAGAAATTTAAAAAATAAAATAGCACTGACAAAATTAAATAAAGATATAGCGAAGTTTTAAGGACCTACAAGTCGATATCCGAGCTGTGTTAAAGTGGCATATGGGCATTCACTGGATGGAGAGACATATGTACGCTATTATATTTAAAATATAAAGAAAGATATCCGATAGGGTTTTTTTTTTACTCATTTGACAGCTTTTCAGCAGCAATATATAAAGAGCAAAATAAATCTTTTGTTAAGCCCTTTTTATATATGTACATATATGAGCAATTAATACGCAGACGCGAACGCGACATCAACTGCATCAAAAAAACTGCAACAATCTGCGAATTGGAACAAATATTTTCGTTTTAAAAAATACTTATTTCGCTTCCTTAAAGGACATGTAAATTTTAAATTTTTTTATTCGTTTTTTTATTAGTTTAAGTATGATTGGGAAGGCGATATCTGTAACGCGACATAACTTTCCATTTTATTGAAGTGTAAATTACTTTGAAATTTTTGTATCTCAAAGTGCATTTAATATGTTTTATAATAGTAAATATATTTTTATTTACATATTTACGAACATTTTAAACATTTACCACAGCAGAAGGTGAAGTTAGTAATATTATCAAGATAAGCTACGCTGCCTACTTATGCGTCTTTAATTTAAAATGCTAATCATAGGACTGGCAATGCAACTTTGTGATGTCTTAAGCATTTGACTCTTCTCTTCTCATTTATTATAGCAACACATAATAAATTTCGTGAATTCTATTTGTTGTTGTATGCGTTGTTTAATAAAGTAAATCTATCACTCAAAGGAAATATTTTATTAACCACGGCACCATTGAAAGCTTTTTTTTACGCGAAGCTGCAAAATATTTTTATCTTATTGCTTTCAAACCGATTTTAATCGAGAAATAACATCAAAAATGCAAATACAATCGGGAACGCGACACATTTTCGCAGCAAAAATACTACCTTTAATGTGATGATTTTACACAAAATTTGTTGTTTTAGCTAAAAATATAAAATATTTTGTCTAGAGAAATATCTACAGCCATCTGTTTACAACGCTTGTGGTGTACTGATAGGAAATGTTGTTTTATGAAGGAGGAACGCGACATTAACACAAAAACAGAAAGAAATTAAAAATGTTTTGTTAATTGATATTTTTTTCGGTAATTTATCAAACTATCTAGGCTTGTTGTTTTTGAAAGGATTTTAAAAAATTTAATGGTTATATAAATATTCAACAAACATGAACTTGCTAGAAATAAAATATCATAAGAGTAAACCAAGACAACAAAAACCGATTAGTTTACATTTTATTTATCATATTAGTTCTAAAATACCCTTTAAACTAACCATTTTAACCATCAAAACAAAGAAAGTGTTTTATTGTACCGTTTAAAATATATTTCTTTGTAAACATCTGAAAGTTCAATTTTGGCAGACCTTTCTTTGGAAATGCCCATGTATAAACGAATAGATTAGAGACAATTTTTAATTTGGCATACAACGCGTTTAACAATTGATTTATTGTGAAACAAATGTAAAGCAACTTTAACTTCAAAAGTGACCACTGACTGTCATTTTTTTTTAATGATAGAGGAGAGTATATGCTGAAAATCATATTTAAAAAATTAGTTCTCTAAAAGTGTTCACCAAGCAAAAATAAACAAAAAAAATATTTTTGTTTTGCCATTTAATGTTCTCATGCAGCTTTAAAAATACCCCATATTTTCACGAAATCAAATATAAAAAAGTACCAAGTGCCAAGAGTTTGACTTAGAGAGCATCCTTCATGATACTGGAAATAATTTTTTCTCATATTTCAAAAAACAGGATTAAGTATTCCTTTAAAAAATTTATCTTTAAAATGGACTATAGCGTACTCATAAATGAAATAAATAAAAACTAATTTTACGCTTCTTTTTCTTATAATAATGAACCAATTTTCTACGCTTGTCTGCCTGCAAAAATTATGATGATGTTGCTTCACATTTTTTTCTCTGCTTGTTTTTTATCACTTAAAGTACTTTATTGCCTTTTTGCTAGTCATTTCATTTACTTAGAGTTTTGTTTATGTTTGTGTATGTGGCTATGTTTGGGTGTGTGCGGAATTGTCCAATCTTTGAGTTCGTAGTTAGGGCTTATTAATTTTTTTCATTTTCATTTTCATAATTCTCCCTCCAGTTCAACAGCTTATTTCTAGCGTCCATTTTAAAGGACTACAAACAACAGCATAATTTAGAATGACAAATGGTTGATAATTTATTAAAAATATATTTAAAAGATTTTGTCAGCACTAGTGCTTACAAATGAAAATACTAAGAAGTGTACACTCTATAGAAAATAGAATGTAAGTAAAAGGCAGGGGAAAACATAATAAAATATTTTTATTTAAATGCGTTTACTAGGAAAACTTAAATTAAAATACTTTTTCTTAAGACATTGCAAATTTAAATGAAATTTTAATGGAACCATATTTTCTGAATTTTTTTAAATTTCGTTTAAGGAACCAGTCCTTTAGAAAATATTAATGACTTTTAAAAACTAACCTTAAACAATGATCAAAATTTTTCAAATTATCCACTTATTTTTTCAATAGCCCTAAAAGGCAAAAGTTTAATTATTTTATCAAGAATAAGGTAAATTCGTCATAATTAAGACAGATATTTCAAAGGATTTATCATTCGAGTAACTTGGTCAGTTGCAAGTAAAATTAAACAAAATAGAGAAAAATTGTTTTTTTTTATTTTGTAAAAAAATCGACAAATTTGCGTTTAAAAAATTTAAAATGATTGAAGCATAAATAAATTTCTTCGTCTTAACTTTTAATATATTTCGCAAGAGTTCAAAATAACCACATGCTTAGGGTGACCATTTATATGGGGGTCGAAATCAGTACGCTTTTTAGTTTTCAATTTTGATAGTCTAACAACCACCTGCAATAACATCGATCAAAATAAAATAATAACTGGGTCGATTAAAGCATACCTGTCCGGCTGTTTGGATCTATATTACTCTTGTTGTTAAGGAACAGGTTCGATTTTTGAAGATATTTAATTCAGAAAATAAAAATTAATTTTAAAAAATTTTCTTATTTAGGATCACTATATAGGTGTCTCTTTACATGGCAACAAATTTGGAACTGTACTAGGTTAGGTTAGGTAGAAGATGCAGCCGTTGAAGGAAAAGATACAGCTCACTTGGGTCCGCTTAATTCAGTCCCTTTGTTTTAACTGGAAAGCCAAATAGAAGAGGTTGATATGGAAGGTAAGAAGAAATTTAGAGAAAAAGAAGAAAGAACAGAAGAATGAAGCAGACTTACCAGGGTCTCTGGTGGGAATCGAAGCCACAACCTCCAGACTGGTAGACTCGTGCACTTACCACTGATCTACCGGGGCACCCGAGGAACTGTACTAAAAAGAAACCCGAATAAATTCAAGTATCTTTTTATATTAGAGACTGAGCGAAGAATCTGCTTTCTGAATTAAATGTTAGAAAAATTCCACAATGACCATATTGACATCACAATGCTAAGAACTGTTAAATTTTAATGTCTTTAACCCTAGAATTAATAAACTAATGTCAGCGAGAATAAACAAACCTTTAATCTTTTATTAGTTTTTTGAAGGAATAGTAGAAAAATTGAAAGAGGTATAAACCAGGTAAGAATCTTAGAAAACTTAGAGGATTTCTTTATTTTGTTTTTTGTTATTTATTTATTTTTATGCTAAGTAAAAATTATTTAATTATATCATGTAATATGCTCTCGATATAGCACTTATACCAAAAAATGGTAACAAACTCAATTCAAAAATATACACTTTTGTTCATTTCCTATTATACAAAACTATGATCTAGTGACATAGCTACCACAACTAATTAAAATCTCGTAATGAATATTATTATATATAACTTTAAAAAATTTAATTCAACTTTTAAAGTTTAATTTTTTTTTTACTTTACTTCTTTTTCATCTAAAGCATCACAATCTGTTAAGACAGATGGAAAATTAAAAAATAGACTATTGGTAATTAACAAGACATATGTGTAAATAATTTATTTCAAAGTATGCACATATTATGGGATCTATATATACATAGTAACAGTCTACCTAAGTAGAGAACATATTTTTGATACTAGTTGTATAAAGTTCTTTTTTTAGTGTTCAACAAGTTTTACTAAAGCTCTTTAAAATAATATACCCGTAAAAATATGCAATGCATTTTCTACAAATAAAGCTCCTATTTATATGCAACAATATTTAAAATTAGCCTTATACATGCACAAGTACATATCAAAAAGTTTTATATAAAAATGAAAGCAGTATGCGTATATATGAATAGAAGTATGTGTAGGGCATAATAGTAAAATATATTTTTTAAAAATTTTTTAATAAAAACATATTTTTTTAAGTACTTCTTTAAAATGCTAAGTACGCTACAGCTTTGCACACTAGCACATTCACAATGCTCTGCTATTGTATTTCTTATCTATATGTTTTGGAGCCATGTTGTAAGATGTAAATACGATGGATGATATAAAAACAGTCTTGATGTTAACTATGTAGGTCTTTACTGAAAAAGGGTTGCCATATGATAGTAAGATTAAAACCTCATTAAGAAAACTTAGTAAAACATTATTTAAACAAATTTTTAAAATTTTCAGAAAATTTGCCCCCTTTTTTATTTGTCTGAATAATTATCACAACCCTGAATCAATCAACCTCTAATATCATATAATTCAAACTTTCAAAAAAACTAAAATTTATTTCTTACTTCTTAGTTCGATTGGTTATTACAACATTGTTTTAAAATTGTTTTTCTTAATGATTTGTGTACTATTCTTGGTCCTGAGCTTAACAGCCCCTCAACTTTAGCCATAAGGAAATTGTGCCAGGAAAATCAAGATGGTTTAAAACGTTAAACAAGGCTTATTTTAGACCTGGAAACATAAGAACTTTTATATATATAGTAATAGTATTTTAGTAATATAAGTTGGTCCTTTTAAACACTCGCACATCGGCCATTTGCTCACAGAATATTATAACTCAAAAAAAAATTTTGGAATTACCTACGACTAGTAGGACTAGGCTTTTGGCACAATGGTAACACTTGACATGATTCTACAATACGTTCTTTGTGTGAATGAAAATGTTATGCAACATATTTTGTTTAGCATTATACGAAAAACTAATAAGAAAATCATTAATTTAACAAGGTTTCAAATTACATTATTCTATTTTAAAAATTTAAATGTATAAAAGGAAGTTAATAATAATAAAAAAATTATTTAACAAAAATATTAGCTTCAATCACAAATCTTTTATATTTCATCGCAAAATTTAATATATTTTTTATAATTTCTCATATTATTAATTTTAGTGATTATTTTAAAAAGATACTTGCTGTTCTAAATTTGCCATTATTTTGCAGCATATTGAGCTTCTCTAGACTTTCATTTGTTTATTTAAAAATATATAACAACAAAGCTTAAACAATTTTTCTACATTCCCTACAAATGCACACATAAATACAGAACATTTACATAGTTTGTGTTGTTCGTTGAAATAAATTTAGTAATTCTTAAATTTGTTTAAAGAACATAAAATATTTCAGTTTTTGTATATAATTCTTCATACTTAATAGACAATAAACTATAAAGAAACTTTGTAAAAGCTCTTAAGTATTCATATGCATATTGTTGTTACACCATTTCTTTTCTTTTTTTTTTTTTGTTGATGCTGGTGCTTTTTTATTAGTGAATAACTAAAGAGTGTGATAAAGAATCTTCATAATTCTTATACATGTACATGTAAATAAATTTTATTTAAAATATCCTCTACATAAGGATGCTGCCGAGTTGTGTTAAATAAAACTTTGTACATTTTTTCATCAACTTTACCGTATTCGTGCAGAAGTTGTTGTTAATTTTTTATGGCTTAATTTTATTTAACCTAAAAAATTGTTCAGCCTTACTGCAAGTACACATGTGTGTTTGATAAATATTTTTTTTGGCATCATTAGTTTAAATGTTGAAAACGTATGTGCAGACTTATATATCACTTATACATATATACGTGCTTTAATATATGAGTATGTGTATGTACATCTAAATATTTCATGAATAAAGCATAAACTAAGTAAAGCTCTCTACAACTTTTCCATTCAACTTGATTTGTTGCAATTTATTTGCAGTATTCTGTCGTTTATTTAAATACTCAGACAATTTTGTTGATTTAAATTTGTGTTGGTAGTTTGTTTTTTAGTTGTCTATGTGTATCCACATTTAAGTCATATACGACTTGAGAAAAGATTTCGATGTTGGCGTATATTTTTGGTGTTAGTTCAACTCTAACTTTATGTATGGTTAAAGGGAAAAGAGATTCTTAAAGTAAAAATATTGGATAAAAAATTTTTTTAAGCTGAAAATATTTTCAGTGCAATACTATGAACTCAATAAATATCCTTTTTGTTAAAAAAAAACAAAGCTTATTCTTCTGTTATTGTTAAGTTGTAAGCTCGCAAAATTTTTTTTGGAGATAACAGTTTTTTAATGACGTTTTTTCTTGAAACTTACTTTTACCCAGAGGTCTGTAGGCCGTTATAAGTTCCTTCAAAAAAGGAGACAAAAACAGTAAAGGAGAAGTAAAAAAAAACAAGAAAGAAGGAAAACGCTTGAAATCGATGAATAATGCGCAAGCGCCAAGACCTTAAAAAAGCTGGCGTTTTATTTGCCATCGCACTCCCTTAGAACATCTTATGGTGTCTCCTAGCCAACACCTGAAATTCCAGCTAGCTCAAAATATTTGCAGCCTTGAGCAGCGGCAGAAGAGGCGTTATGCAACCAGTATTCCCAGCTTTAGAAGTCCAAATTAGTTATATTCCCCTTACTCGTTATCTCACATCATAGTGACCCGTAAGAGTCCCCACAATAAAAATAAGTAAGTACTTTTCTTTCCAGTCAGGAAAATTTCCGGGATGGCATTCCTTGTTTTAGATCCATGACATAATAAAAAGCCCAAGGTTGGGCTTATTTGCTGACAATACAACTAAATGCACTTGGACAATCCCTCGATCCCGCGAGTTTATCGACAATTTCCTTATGAATGCCAGCAACTAACAGGAGCTATAATTAGGTTTCTCCATGGTTATCTTGGGAGCGCAATAACAGTTGCTCACAAATTTAGGCTTGACATTATGCGCGTTTTGAACTCTTTTGGCAGCCTCATTGTCGACATAAATTATCACGTTCACCTCTTATTTTGCGCTTTCATCTCTCATTTCTGCCGCTAAAATCGCTTCTTGGGTCTTCGTCTAGAAAAAACCACATTCATCTGAAATACTGTACTACACTTTAAACTCCGTTTCCAATATATAAATACATGCCCTGATGGTACCTATATTTGTTTTCGATATATTAAAAATAAGCTGCACGCATTTTTTTTGGATCCTTTTTGGCCCTCCCTATCTTTAAAGACTAACTAACGTGCAATTCAAAATTCAAGATTTGCGACCAGATAGCTTGTTTAAGCTCACTGCTCCACAAATCGACCCTTAATATACTGAGTTTCTTTGATGCAGTGTTTTTTCATTACATATGCAGCTTAAGCTTATTCTCAAATTTGAAATATTTATTAACTTAGAAAATTAATTTTTAGCAAGTGAAATCTAAATTTTTTAAAAATATTGAGAAACACTGCTTTTAAATTTGCAAATCACAAAGGACACTAATGTTGTTTACTTTGAAAATTACTATAAAAGGCATATGAATGTTTAAAGGGTTTGGGGCTTAACAAAATGCAATAAAACATTACAAGTATTCGGAAATACGAAAAATTTTTAAATTTTAATATAAAACGTAAACTGCTAAGAAATTTTTTTAAGTTTTGTGCTAAACTTAAATATTTGTTTTTAAGTTTCTAGAAAAATTTCAAATATTTGTATTTCTATTTAAAATCCCAAAAATTTATTTTGAAACAAGTTTTCCATTTAGAACTGTTTTGGCAACATGTACATGACCATATTCATATTATCAATAATAGTTTACTAATTAACAAAAAACTTTTATACGGGCTCCGATCCTCAGAGAGAGAAAGAAAATTGTGGTAAAAGCTTGAATAATATTTAGAAATCCTTTTTTATAAAATTATCCACCTTGAGATTTTTAAAAACAGAAAAATTATTTTCCCCTGTTTTTTAAGTTCCCGATTTAGTCCCCCTACCATTTACTTTTCAAAGCTCTTAAATCTTTTATGTATTCAAACTAACACCAACTAACAACATTATCGTGTGAATGAAATATTTAAAATTTTAAAGTGGTTATTCAATTTGCTTAAACGGAGGAGATAACCAAATTTTCAAGCAAGTGAAAACTAAAAGAGAAATTAAAATAAAATAGTATTGCAAATTTAATGTGCTTCGACATAAAAAACTTGTCGGAATTAAACAAGTATTTCGTTTCTTATTTAAGGCAGCTTTATTAATGTAGGAAAACAACACGACGTCAGCGGTACTTTCATACAAATTTATTACGACTTGCCGGTCGACCAGAGTGACCGCTGAGAATTTTAATAAAGAGGGATAAAAAGTCGTTTAAAGCAAAAAAAAGTCGCAAAAAAAACAGTTTTTAAAAAAAATAAAGTCACATTTATTTATAAATCTTTATTTGTTGTTTC
The DNA here is from genome assembly GCA_963583895.1 of Melanophora roralis. NCBI lineage: Eukaryota > Metazoa > Arthropoda > Insecta > Diptera > Rhinophoridae > Melanophora > Melanophora roralis. The sequence continues at coordinate 20,456,860 of OY757190.1, read as the reverse complement.
TTCATATAAATTTCACTAGAAAGAAAATTATGTTGTGTTCCTATGTTCGGTTATTAATTTACTGAACTTTACCCAATAGTAAGAAAGCAGCACTTTTGTTTCTAAATTAAAGCACAAAATGTACATACATTCTTGGACTAAAAAAATGTGAAATATTGACAGGTTTGATTGGTTTTCGTCGGAAAAATAGCTAAACTCTATAGTTTCTGAAGCGTTAAAAATATTTTTAAAGTGCTATTAACTGAAATTAAGAATTATGGTATTTTGTTATTAAAGAAAGAAAAATGACTTTTAGGTCACTGTTTAAAGAAATTCTCGTTCTACGCAACTGCTATACTTCGTTACGATATCTTATTTCATAACAGATTTAAATAATGTTAAACCTTCACATTATTACATTTTACTCATATTGAAAGCCCTCTTATTTATTTACACCATAAAAAATATAGTTTTAATGATACATTTTAGAAATTTGTCATGTATCTGCACACTTACAAAAAAAATATATTTTAATATCTGTTATCACAAAAAATGGTCAAAAGTTTAAAAAATAGAAAATAGTTGCAAAATAGTATCAGTTTAACAAGGTCGCACAGAAAGTCGCAGGCCGGAAAAAAGGTTGCAAATTGCCACTTTTGTCGACGAATGGTTACGCAGCCGTCGACGTCAACACAACTGGAAAAACATCGGTTTTATTTTCTCATCGGTTTTTTATTATTCTCTCATATCTTATTTGTTATTCTCTTCGGAGTATTGCCAAATTTTTCCTGAAATAATTAAATTTTTTTAAAAAACCATAAAATTCCTATACAAAATTATTACTTTGCTTAAAATATATGTAAGTAAGCATCATTAACGGCATTTATTTTTTTTATATTCAAATAAATATTTAATTCAGACCATTACACTTTTTGTTAAAACATGAATTTTTTTTATCAATTCGTTTATTGAAATAACTATGAAAAACTGCTTTCTGTGTGGTAACCAAATAAATAAAATTTAAAAAATATAAAAAAACTTTCGAAGATAAAAAAATTTTATATAAAAATTTTTTCAATTTAAGTTAATAGTTTCTATTAAATTTTTAATAATATTATAAAATAATTTTTAAAGTTTAAATGGTAACTAAATTACCAAAATTCATTTACAAGTAGAAAGTTAAATAAATTTTTTAAAAGAAATATATTAAAGGCGTTCCTTGTGCAGTTTATTTTTATATTGTTTATTTTATTTTAAAAATTAAGTGATCCAAAGTAATTAAAAAAAACAACAACAACAACTTTCTCCAATAAATATTTCATAAATATATATTTTTTTTAATAATTAAAGCAAACAAGGGGCGACCAACAACATTAAAGCTGGCACCATGCAGTTCTTCCGTTACATTAAATCAAAAAATAAAAAAAAATTTTCCAAGAAAGACAAAGCACAGAGAGAAACAATTAAGTGTATATTCCGAAATTATATTTGTTTAAGGTGTTGACTTAAATTGTACAATACAGCAACAAAACGAATATTCAATTGCACAAGAATCAGCCTTAAAAAAGGTTTTTCCCTGCTTTAAAGCTGCAACGACGATGACAACGATAATGATGATATCGTCATTTAAACTACAATTTTTTAAATAAAAAATTTCATAAAACACTATTTTTGCACAATAAATATACATAAATGCAGAATACAGTTTCTGCCATTGATGATGAAAAACAAAAAATTAATTATGTTGCTGGGTGGATGCATTTTGATTTAACAAAAGAATTGTTGTACTTTTTTTCTCCATTTCTGTGTGTGTTTGTGAGCTGCACACGGAAATGCAGTCATCATATAATATTTTCCGTTAAAGAAATGAAAAATATTAATATTTTTCTCTTATTATTATTTTACTCATTCGATCCTTCTATGAATGCAAGCTGGAATTTATTGAAAGAGGGTTTTTAAAGCATTTTTTTTTTAATTAAATTTAAACTTAGTTAAATTGCAATAATTTTAACCATTTTTTTTATATTTAAATTTTAAAGTAAAAAAATTTTTAGCTATTGAGTTTAATAATTTGCAGGACTTGTAACAATAAACGGTCTTCTTAAACAAAAAATGCATTTTGTAATTTGCATTTTGATAGTAAGATGTAGAATGCATTTACATACATATCGAGCCTTTGGTGCAATACCGTAGTAACTCAAAATTTGAATTTTTTGAGCTGGGTATGCAGAAATTATCTTTGGGGAATATCTATCTAAAGAAAAAAAGATTATGATTCCACCTCCAACTGTTCCGATTCTACAGCTAAAAATGTCTTTATTGCCTCTAGGTATTTCCAACAATATTTATTTGCAATAATGAAATATTTCCTTTATGACAAGAAATTTACTAACAGAAAGCAATTTACGAAAAAAGTATAAAGCAATATTATTTTTTGCTACGTTTTAGGCACAGAAACACAACTGCATAATTTGATTTCTTTTTTACTTGTTCGTATTATTTCATATTACAACTTTGTTAGAAAAAAAATAGTTAAAAGTTTAATTGCTATAACGATATATTTCGAATTAATTTTTAAGTTTGTCATAGGTTTTGTGACAATAACGATACATCATTGATAGGTTGATACAAAGTACTTAAATATAAATAAATATTTCATATTTTTAATAATTTTTGGCCTTTTTTATTTAAAAACATTTCTTTTTATTTAAAAACTTGTAAAAAAATAACTTTAGTAGACGAAAATACTATCAAAAAGATGGTTCAAAACTTCAAATGCATTTTTCTCAGTTCACGATTTTTTGAATTACTACGGTATTGCACCAAAGGCTCGATATATGCTTAAATATAACAAACTTAATATTGAATTTTAATTAAATGTGTTGTTAATGGAAAGAATGCTTTTAAAACATAGTTCTGGGTATTTAAGCACACATTGGCATTTGGCAGACGTATAAGGTGTTTTTGTTTTTATTTATCCCCTTGTGAGTTCGGCATCACCTAAAAAGTAAACAAAAATTCGGTCAAGTCCGATCGAAATATTCTACATCCCAAATTTTCTAAAAAAATATTTAAAATTGCAGGTCCTTTTTCCAAATTCGTAATTACTAATTCTCATTTTTGTGTTTGAATAATTTTTTTGTTAACATTGCTGTACGCGCATGTGCATGCATTATAGTTTTTCTGAAATAGATTTCAAAGTCAATTTATTTTAATTTATATCACATATGTGACCATTTATACACTATTAATAGTACAAAACTACATTTAAATATCAAGCTTCGTTGTATGTATG